>OX451219.1:59037574-59106365 GCA_949628195.1 Phasia obesa
GTAGAATTAGTTGCCGGTGCCGCTTTATGTACTGCAGTATGATTGGTTTTTACCATATCTGCGTATGAAACATCTTGTGTTGTTGGTTGGGCTAACTGAGGATAATGAGCATTTGCTCGATATTGTGGGTGCTTAGCAGGAGTATTTGATTTTTGAGTGGTTTTCCTTGCCATGGAAAAAACTGAACAGCCTCTGTAGTTAGCAGTGTGGTTTCCACCGCCATTGCTGCATTTTTTAACTTTCGAGTCATCCCTTGCTTTGTCGCATTGGGCGGAACAATGTAGCTCGCCACATACAACGCAAACCGGAGGCAACTTACAGTAAGCCCTGGTATGACCATATTCTTGACAATTTAGACACTGGACAGGTCCTGGACGCTTATGCGGCTCCTCTACAGTTATTTTACGGTGTAGCAGGTATTTCAGATTGTAAATGGGGTGCGTTTGGTTTTTCTTCAATCTGATATCTCCAGGTTCCAGTTCAACGCGAAATAGTGGTTGGGGGACACGTTCCCGATTACGGAGATTATCTACACTTTTTATTTTAAAACCCGCTTTTTGGAGTCCGGCTCTTATTTCAGCTGGATCAACGTATGAATCTACACCTTTAATGACTACCTGTAGACCTTTACTACTCTTCAGCTGATAGGTATAAAAGTTCTTTTTGCAGTTTTCGAACTCGTTTACTGCTTTACGATAACTGCTTTCATCAATAAATTGAATTTTTGTCTCATCAATGTTACCACGCTTGATGGGAATTACATAAAATGAGTTCTCGCCAATAATTGTAATTAACTTTTTTATTAAGTCGTTCGAATTTTTCTCCCTTAAATAAACTGGAGGTGGTTTGAACGACTTAATTGCCGTTTTATGTTCACTTGTTTCACTATCTAAGATAGCAAAACGATTATGGGAGTTTATTCCATTAGAGCCCTTGTCTTTATGTACCTTAGACATTGGTGCAAGCTGCGAAGATTTAGGGCTTCGACCTCTTTTTAATACCGTAATGTATCTGTCCATTCCCACTTGCGTCTTGGGTTTAACACTATCCATATTACTGTTGGTAACACTGTGTTCAGAAGGCGACTTGTTTGTAGTTATATTATTGTCATCGATTAGCAAAAGCGACGAACAAGATTGAGCACGTATAACAGGCGTATAATTTACACACAAATTATTTTCAGTTTTTTTGTCTTTATTTAATATAATATTGTCTACATTTTTTTTTGCTTAAATTAAAGAGGCTCATTAGCCCTTATTGTTTTTGTTTTATTTATAAAATAAAGAGAAAGAAAGAAAAAAAATTACAGACAACTTTGTTGTTGTATTAAAACAAGTTTGTTTTTTTGTTTTTGTTTGAAATTATTCACACAATATATGTTTTGTTTTTTGTTAATGCGAGCTAAAAAAAAATCGCGTCCGCACTTATCAACGCCAAAAACATTGGTATACATACATATTAGGTGTCGTAGAAGATTTGGATATCAAACAACGGCTCTGATTGGTTTTAACTTGGTAAAACCCAGACCTATCTTGGTCCCACTTTCATCTCAAATGTGGACACAGACCTCCTCGTGGTGTCACCTGTGGTAGCTACCTTTAACACCCTTTAAAGGTAGTGAGCTAAAATGTACCGCGCCTTCAATGTGACGAATGAGTTACAGAACCGAAAAACAAAACTTTCTACTCAAAACGTCAGAAACATGCTATAAATAAAAAATTTTCTTTTTGAGTATTTCTGTGATTCCGTTTGAAAGAAACTATCCTGTTTGCAATCTTCGTCTTTCACATTTTGAGCCCATTAGTAGTATAGATTTGGGGGATACTAATCCAAGGTATTTTGTATGGGATACTGTCCCAAGGTATTTTGTATGGGATACTAACCCAATGTGATTTTCTGATAAGGAGGGATATTTTTTTGTCATATAATTTTTTCTGTTTTTGGCGTTGATAAGTGCGGACGCGATTTTTTTTAGCTCGCATTAACAAAAAACAGAACATACATTGTGTGAATAATTTCAAACAAAAACAAAAAAACAAACCTGTTTTAATACAACAACAAAGTTGTCTGTAATTTTTTTTCTTTCTTTCTCTTTATTTTTTTCAACGGCATATTGAATTGCTACTTTAAAAATAAAACAAATAGGGTGCTGTAGCTTAAGTGGTTAGCACGTTGACTACTAAGCAATGGTCACGAGTTCAAATCTCAGCCGTGGCAACATCAATTTTTCTGATATGTATTAATTTTTCTTCATAATAATGCATATCACAGCGCCCTCCTTCGCCGGTATTACTACATAGCACTAAATCGCCGGCGAAGTAAAATAATTATAAATTGGCTATGCTAGCTTCGAACTAATTCGCCTAAATAACACCAGAGGCGCTGCAATACTGTTCTAAAAATAATCATAACGTGCAATTACAGTGTTGCCAGAATCGAAGCTTTACTATCACTAACCATCTGTCTTATCTACTACTATCCCTTTCCAAAGGAAGTACCACAGTTTATGTAGGCATTAACTGCCTGAGTGGTACTTCTCTTTAAAAAAAAAAAAAAAAAAAAAAAAAAAATAAGGGCTAATGAGCCTCTTTAATTTAAGCAAAAAAAATATATTAAAATCCAATCATGTTTTAGCACACAAAGCGACACCTACAAACAATTCTACCCCAAATATGCATCCAGAAGCTAAAGAACAAACTCCATCTGGTAACTACAATCGTCTCGAAGCAAGTATCGAGACATTAGTGCATTCGTTAAACTGTTTTATGAGCTCTATGAGCAGCATGATGCAAGAAATGGTTCGCATGCAATCTATGATGTTGCAGGCGGTACTTAACAAACCATGAACTGTTTAAAAATATGTTTCTGGAACGCAAACGGCTTACGCCAACACAAAAATGAACTCGAGTACTTCTTGAAGAACCAACAAATTGATGTCATGATGGTTTCAGAGACTCATTTAACAACAAATAGCTTTTTTAAAATCAATGGCTATATATTATATGACACTAAAGACCCCCGTGGCAGAGCATGTGGTGGTTCAGCAATACTAATAAGGGCTCGAATTAAACATCATTTACTGTGTAATTTTTGTGAGGACTACCTTCAAGCAACAAACATCTGTATTGAAGAGTATCATCAAAACTTTGTTATTTCTTCGATTTATTCACCTCCTAGATTTCAAATATCAGAGAGTCAATATATCGACTTTTTCAAATCACTAGGTCCCTGTTTCATAGCATCAGGCGACTACAACGCTAAACATACGTTTTGGGGATCACGCCTAATAACTCCAAAAGGTCGTGTTTTGTTTGATACAATTTCAAAAATGCGTCTGAATGTGATATCAAGTGGACAACCCACCTATTGGCCTACTGATCGACAAAAAATACCTGATGTTATTGATTTTGGCGTGACTAAAGGTATTTCGAGAGAAATGATTAAGGTTGAAGCGTCACTCGAATTATCCTCAGATCATTCACCCACTATTGTCTATATATGGAATCAGCAAAATATCGTGTCGCCAACAACTTGCACAAGCATTAATTGGTTGAAATATAGAAAGTATCTCAGTACTCATTGTTCGGAAAACATACCGCTAAGAACACCAGAAGATGTGGACCAGAGTCTAATTTATTTTGATCAAAACCTTAAATCAGCTGCCCAACATGCGACAGAAACCAGACAACCAGCTAGATACAATCAAATTTATTTTGTAGATGTCGAGCGTCTCTTAACTGAAAAAAGGAAAATTAGAAGAGAGTGGCAAGCACACAGATCTCCTCAACTCAAATCTAGACTTAAAGATTGCACGAAACGACTAAGACAGCTGCTAGAATCTCGAAGAGTAGCATCTCTGAAAAATTACTTGGAAGACCTCGACGCAACTGCTCAATCAGATTATTCATTATGGCGTGCATGTAGGAACCTTAAAAGACCGGTCGTACGTAAGCCTCCCTTGCGAACTTCTTGTGGAGACTGGGCAAGGAATGATACCGAAAAAGGCAATTTGTTTGTTGGACATTTGAAGAAGGTTTTCACCCCAAATGTATGTACTGATATAGCTGAGTTACCATCAATAGAGACTAGTGCCGTAGTACCCCTAAGATTTGAATTTAGCGATATTGAAAGGGCAATAGCAGATTTAAACACCAAAAAAGCCCCTGGCGTTGATAAAACAAGTAACAAGATGTTAGTTGAGTTGCCCCGTATAGGTCGCAGAATTATTCTGTTTGTTTTTAATGCCATCTTACGTCTTGAGTACTTTCCAACAGAGTGGAAGGTCTCTTTGATAACTATGATTCCTAAACCAGGAAAAGACCACGCAAAAGTAGAATCATACAGACCTATAAGCCTTTTATCAAACGTGTCAAAGTTATTTAAGAGAATATTAATAACTAAGTTGAATCCAATTCTTAGCGCGAAAGGATGTATTCCGAACCATCAATTCGGCTTCAGAAAACAACATAGTACGATCCAACAAACACACAAATTAGTAAATGTAATTAAAACGACCTTTGAAGAAAAAAAATACTGTTCTGCGCTCTTTATCGACGTTTCTCAAGCATTCGATAAGGTGTGGCACGAAGGCCTAATATTTAAGCTAAAGCTGAACTTGCCCGAAAACTTGTATAAGCTCTTAAAAGATTATTTAACGAATCGCAAGTTCTTATTAAAAGAAGGTGACTTTTTAAGCTCGCCACAGCTCATTGAAGCCGGAGTTCCCCAAGGTAGTATTTTGGGACCAATTTTATATTTACTGTACACATCGGATATGCCAATTAGCACCCTAGTCCACACATCAACTTTTGCAGATGACACGGCTTTTTTAAGTATTCATGAAAGTGCCCAAGAAGCATCACAACTTTTACAAGACCACATACTAAATTTGGAAAAATGGCTAGAAAAATGGAGAATAAAAGTGAATGAACAAAAATGTACTCACATAACTTTCACAATGCGTAGGGACTCATGCCCTCCTATTCGCATAAATAACCAAATGATACCACAGCTTTCAGTCGTTAAATACCTGGGTATACATCTTGACCGTCGCCTTTCTTGGAAAAGCCACATTGACTTCAAGTTAACACAAATGAAACTAAAAGCAGTACAACTAAATTGGCTTATTGGCAGAAACTCCACCCTGAGCTTAGATTGTAAACTTCTACTGTACAAGTCGGTCCTCAAACCAATTTGGTGTTATGGGATTCAGTTTTGGGGCAGTGCCTCAGCTAGCAATGTAGAAAAAATTCAAAGGCGCCAAAATAAGATTTTACGTATTATTACATCTGCTCCCTGGTATATAAAAAATTCGAACATCCACAAAGACCTAAACATGCCATCAGTTAAAGCAGAAATAGCGAAACATGCAGTCACATATCTAAAGAGGCTTGAATCTCATCCAAACCCTTTGGCGCGTAACATGCTGAATGAACCTGGTTACATTCGACTAAAAAGAAGAGATACTGCTTTTCTTGGCCGTACATTAGAGGGATGACCCGCAAATGATTTCAAAATCCGTGAAACAAACATTTTTTTTTGTCTAGCACTGGCTGGACTTAAAAAGAATATTTTATTTTAGACTTAAGATACGAGTAATTATTGTTAGTTCAAAAATATTGAAGATACAATAAATAAATTATGAAAAAAAAAAAAATATATAATTTTTAAAAATTGTAGTATAAGCGGCATTAAATAGCAATAAATTAGTGTGAGTGTAATAAAATTCAAGAATAAGGGCCATTAAAAAGCGATAAATTTTGTAAATCGTCTAAAAGAAGAAAGTGTAAAAAAGGGATTGACAAGTTGAGTAAGAATTTATGAGTGTAATAATCTTATGAGTGGGAAAGAATGTAGGTCATTTGGTGCATTATTTCTAATAATGCACAGTGTAGATAGAGACTAAGAAGTGGACGGATATATGTGTGTGAGATAAGGAAATTTTTTTAAGGGTAATAAATTCTTGGAGTGTGGAGATTGGTTGTGTTTTTAAGCATGTGATAATGTTCTTAATTATGAAAATTTAAAAAAATTTTAATTTTGTGTTAAACAAACTAAAAAAATATTTGTGTGAGATAAGGATTTTTTTAAGGGTAATAAATTCTTGCTTAAATGTGAAGTGTTAGTTGATATGGGTTGACATATTGATGAGCGTGATATTCTGATTAAGGTTTAGTGCAATGCACAAGCTCATGTACGAAAGAAATAGAGAAGCTGAACACAGCAGACACACATATTGATAAGTGTTAAAACATGCTAACAAGTGGAGTTAAAGACAGAAATATAAATATCTTACACATTAGGAAAAATAAACAATCTAGGAGAAGATCATTGAATTTAGAATTTTATTTTATTTTGGATTTTATTTTTATCTAATACTTTTGTTTATTTATAGAACACTTAAATGTTTTACATTAGAGTGGTTCTCATGCTATAAATACTTTATTGGTATTTTTATTCATTATTCAATAATTTAGAGTTATCATAAATTGTAAATCATGAATTTATATTTGTAAAATGTTTTTAAGATTTTTAAGAAGAGTAAAGTGCAGTTGCAGTCAAATACTTAAATTTGAAACTCGGTTTGTATATATTTGGGAGCGTTAAGATAATTTTTATGTGGGGCAAATAAATATGTTGATAAGGAGTCTTTAGCGTTTGGGTGTAATGCAATGGGTTTAACGCAATAACATTTTCAATGTTATGATTGATTTTATAATCACATTGTTTATTAAAATTTTATTTTGAAAAATTCTTGTGTTTGGAAAATGGTTACATTTGCAATATTATGATTGATTTTATAATCAAATTGTTTATTATAAGTTTATTTTGAAAAATTCTAGTGTTCGGAAATTTTCTTTTTTTATAAAAAATTTATTTGTGTTTAGTCGTGCTATTATTCTTAAAGGAAGATGTTATATAGAATATTTAACATCCAAAATTTTAAATAAAAATAATGCAAAACTCCAGGATGATAAGAAAATTAATTTCGGATCCCATTTTAATTTTCTCGGATGATGTGGATGAACCAGGATCATCAACAAGCCCCTTTTCTTTCCATCTGTGTATCGTTGAGCTTTAATAGTGAAAACAGTGAAGCGAAGTTTGATATCCCCTACAACCAGCTGGGATATCATAAAAATTACTTCGATGACGAAGTTTTCGAAATCCTCTATGATGATGAAGGGGACAATATTATATTACCTGTAAAGGACTACTTTGATGAAGAAGGCGATAAAATAAGGAGGGAAATTAATTTTTAAGTTAGATTTAAGATTATATGTAAGAAAAATATATATGTATAAAATAAAATTTAAAAAAAATCGTCTTTCCTTACTATAGTTAAATAAAATTAGGGTTATAATATTTTTTTCTTTTATAGTTTCTTAATAAAGCATTACCTATATATGTAATTATTATAACACATACTACCATATATCGATTTATTACGCAAATTTTATATAATATATATATTTTATTGTGGCCATGATAATTCAAATGGAGATGTAGTTGGAATGTGTGGATGTTAATTCTTTCATAAGAGCAAACTAAAAGTGATGAAAATTGTTGAGCGGTATAAAAAATTATTTAACCTATTGTCATCAACATCCGAAAATAATAATAAAGATGAAGTTACTATATTTTAGAAATTTATAGTTAATAAGACAACATTCTTACATATTTAAAAAAATTATTTATTGCACTATTCATACTTATTAATACGAGTACATAAATACATACATACGATTTTGTATTTTGATTAGTTTAGTTCTTATAAAAGGCGACTTTGGAATTGAAAAATCAATAGTCAACAATTGAGCTTCGTAGAGAATGAATAAAATAATAAAAAATACTCTGCAATTTACTCAAGAACGTCAGCCTAAAATATATGACGTGAGATGGAATATTTCATAAATTTTAAATTAAAAGTTGTTTGCGGATTTTCAACTATTCATTGATTTAAGCCGATGATATGGCTTCACTATAATGATAAACATTTTATCGGATTCAGCCGAGAAGATTGGCTCCACCTAATGAGCTATAAGGAGTACATCACCAACACGCTTTCTCAGCGTGAATTTTTATATTCAATTAACTTAATTGAAAATACAAGCGATGAAGCTACGCAGTATACCTTCAAATATAAAAAGGGTTTATGTCCGGCAATGACAATTCAGAATAAAAATTGATTCTGAAACGTAGAAATCAATAATTCGGATAGGAGATTTTTAACATCAATACTATGTTGGAATGGAATTCTAAGGAAACAGTTATTACATTTTTATTACAATTACTTCATACCAACGTGCTCCACAATGAGAAAGACTGAAATCCTATTGGGTGACATTAAAGGAATCCATGAAAGCGATATCGCAATAGATTAACCCGCCTCTGTTATGAGATCGGAAAAAAATGCAGAGAAAAATAATTACTGATATAAAAATTCATAGATTATATTTATGAATGGAAAATAAATGAGAAAAAAGTATTAAAAAAAATTTGAGTTTTTATTTTTATCATTTCTTTATTTGAAAATTAATTAGAAACTGCAAACATAAGTGTCCACAAATAAAAGAATTACTTTTCTGATACCTTTTATAGTTGTATTTTATATTATATCCTAAATATCTTAATACTTCTAGAGGTGGTTGAAGATTTCCAAAACTGTCAAAATATTCCACATAATCATTATTTTTGTAGTAGGCTACCCAATGTGTACCATCTCCTCTATGAGAGTCTAAATTCACATTCAGTTTTGCGTGGAGTTTTAGGGAGGATATCTATCATATAAACTCCTCCAAACGTTTTTAAATCCACATCGGTGAGAGGTCTATTAGATAGCTGCTGTATTAGTTTTTTGATGCTTTCGTTTAAGGTTTGAGATAGAGACCTTTACCCATAGCTATTGCCTCTAATGTTCTATTATGACGCTTATTCTCATCGAGCTGCTGCTTACCGTTTTTAGCTGTAGTAATAAACTTAGCAATTGACGAGCCACCTGAAGCTAAAGCACCTAATGCTCCAAGTGCTCTAAATATAGGCACAAGGGGTAGAATACCTCCAATTTTAGGAACGGTAATAACTCTTGGAATTTTTGACTTCTGATTTTTTCCCAAGAAATTATTCATCAATAACTTTTTTTGTAGTTTTTATTGCCTTTTTAACATTTAATGGTTTTTCTTTTTTTAAGATCATAGTTGCTGATTTAATTGCATTGCGGAAAAGGTTTCGCTTACAAGTTTTTTTAAGATTATCCATTTTAACACCTAAACCAAATTTTACTTTAGACTTCATTGCGTTAGTAACAAAATAAGCATATATTTTTTCTCCAAGTGTGCTATCTTTAGCTTTTACTCTTTTCCAAGCCCTCTCGGCTAGTTCTCTATCCGCTTGATGTCGCTTACTAATATCAATGTTTTGTGAATAGGTAATATCATGAATTTTACATGCAGCATCTAAGGGATTGATTCCTTTATCTCCCCGTTGGATACGTTTATCCAGTTTCGTTCCAGGTCCACAAAATTGAATTAATAAGCTTTTTTACTAGTCCTTCTCCACTAACTACCTGTTTACCAATAACATTTTTCTTTGTCAGTTTTAGTTTGTGCGTTGATAAGTGCGGTCGCGATTTTTTTCAAGCTCGCATTAACAAAAAACAAAACATAAATTGTGTGAATAATTTAAAACAAAAACAAACCTGTTTTAATACAACAACAAAGTTGTTTGTAAAATATTTTTTTTCTTTTTCTTTCGTCTTTTTTTTTATACAACGGCATATTGAATTGCTACTTTAAAAATAAAACAAAAACAATAAAGGCTAATGAGCCTCTTTAATTTAAGCAACAAAAATGTTGACAATGTTGAAATAAATAAAAACAAAAAAACTAGTGACAATTTGTGTATAAATGCTAAGCAAGTTATACGTGCCCAATCTTGTTCATCGCTTTTGCTAAGCGATGACAATAAAATAACTACAAACAAATCCCCTTCTGAACATAGTGTTACCAAAACTAATATGGATAGTGTAGAAAAACCTAAGACTCAAGTAGGAATGGACAGATACATAACTGTACTGAAAAGAGGTCGAAGCCCTAAATCTTCCCAGATTGCACCAATGACTAAAGTACAAAAAGACAAGGACTCTAACGGAATAAATTCCCATAATCGTTTTGCTATTTTAGATAGCGAAACAAGTGAAAAAAAAGGGCACCCAGGTCGTTTAAACCACCTCAAATTATTTAAGGGAGAAAAACTCCAGCGACTTAATAAAGAAGTTAATTTCAACTATTGGTGAGAACACATTTTATGTAATTCCAATCAAGCGTGGCAACATTGATGAAACAAAAATACAATTTATTGATGAAAACAGTTATCGTAAAGTTGTAAACGAGTTTGAAAGCTGCAAAAAGAACTTTTATACATATCAGCTGAAGAGTAGTAAAGGTCTACAGGTAGTTATAAAAGGTGTAGACTCATACGTTGATCCAGTCGAAATAAGAGATGCCCTCCAAAAAGCGGGATTTAAGGTAAAAAGTGTAGACAACCTCAGAAATCGAGAACGTGTCCCTCAACCTCTATTTCGCGTTGAACTGGAACCTGGAGATGTGCGATTGAAAAAGAACGAAACGCACCCTATCTATAATTTAAGATATCTGTTGCACCGCAAAATAAGCGTAGAGGAACCGCATAAGCGATCAGGACCCGTACAGTGTCTAAATTGCCAAGAATATGGTCATACCAGGGCTTATTGCAAATTGCCTCCGGTTTGCGTTGTGTGTGGAGAGCTACATTATTCCGCCCAATGCGACAAAGCAAGGGATGACTCGAAAGTTAAAAAATGTAGCAATTGCGGTGGAAACCACACTGCTAACTACAGAGGCTGTCCAGTTTTTTCCATGGTAAGGAAAACCACTAAAAAATCAAATACTCCTGCTAAGCACCCACAATATCGAGCAAATGCTCATTACCCTCAGTTAGCCCAACCAACAACCCAACATGTTTCATACGCGGATATGGTAAAAACCAATCATACTGCAGTACATAAAGCGGCACCGGCAACTAATTCTACTCCTAATTTGCAATCGCATCCTAAAGAACAAACACCATCTGGTAATTTCAATCGTCTCGAAGCAAGCATCGAGACACTAGTGCATTCGATAAACAGTTTTATGAGCTCTATGAGCAGCATGATGCAAGAAATGGTACGCATGCAATCTACTATGTTGCAGGCGTTACTTAACAAACTATGAACTGTTTAAAAATATGTTTCTGGAACGCAAACGGCTTGCGCCAACACAAAAATGAACTCGAGTACTTCCTTAAGAAGGAACAAGTTGATGTCATGATGGTTTCAGAGACTCACTTAACAACAAATAGCTTTTTCAAAATAAATGGCTATATCTTATATGACACCAAAGACCCCCGTGGCAGAGCATGTGGTGGTTCAGCAATACTAATAAAGGCTCGAATCAAACATTATTTACTCTGTGATTTTTGTGAAGATTACCTACAAGCAACAAACATCTGTATTGAAGAATATCATCAAAACTTAGTTATTTCTTCAATTTATTCACCTCCTAGGTTTCAAATATCAGAGAGTCAATACAGCGATTTCTTCAAATCACTAGGTCCCTGTTTCATAGCATCAGGAGACTACAACGCTAAACATACGTTTTGGGGATCACGCCTAATAACTCCAAAAGGTCGAGTTTTGTTTGACACAATTTCAAAAATGCGTCTGAATGTGATATCGAGTGGACAACCCACCTATTGGCCTACTGATCGACAAAAAATACCGGATGTTATTGATTTTGGCGTGATTAAGGGTATTCCAAGAGAAACGATTAAAGCTGAAGCGTCACTTGAATTATCCTCAGATCATTCACCCACTATCGTCTATATATGGGACAAACAAAACATCATATCACCAATGGCTACCTCAAGCATTAATTGGTTGAAATATAAAAAGTATCTTAGTACTCATTGTTCGGAAAACATCCCGCTAAGAACACCTGAAGACGTAGAGCGGAGTCTTATTGATTTTGACCAAAACCTCGAATCAGCTGCCCAACATTCAACAATAACCCGACAATTAGCTAGATACAATCAAATTTATTCTGCAGGTATCGAACGGCTCTTGGCTGAAAAAAGAAAAATTCGTAGAGAATGGCAATCACAGAGATCTCCTCAACTCAAAAGCAGACTTAAAGAATGCACGAACCGGCTAAGAGACATGCTGGAATCTCGAAGAGTAGCATCCCTGAAAAACTATTTGGGAGACCTAGACGCAACTCCTCAATCAGATTATTCGTTATGGCGTGCTTGTAGATACCTTAAAAGGCCAGTCTTACGTAAGCCTCCCTTGCGAACTACAGCTGGAGGCTGGGCAAGGAGTGATACCGAAAAAGGAAATTTATTTGCTGCACATTTGAAAAAGGTTTTTACCCCAAATATATCGACTGATATTATTGAGTTGCCAGTTCTCGAGGCTAGTGCTGCAGTACCGATAAGATTTGAATTTGGTGATCTTGATAAGGCAATAACGGATTTGAACACCAAAAAAGCCCCTGGCGTTGATAAAACCAGTAACAAGATGTTAATTGAGTTGCCCCGTGTAGCTCGCAGAATCGTTCTTTTTATTTTTAATGCTATTTTACGTTTTGAGTACTTTCCCACAGATTGGAAGGTGTCCTTGGTTACCATGATTCCTAAACCAGGAAAAGACCACACAAAAATTGAATCATACAGACCTATAAGCCTTTTGTCAAATTATTCAAAGCTGTTTGAGAGGATGTTAATAACTAAGCTTAACCCTATTCTAAGCGACAAAGGATGTATACCAAACCATCAATTCGGCTTCAGGAAAAAACATAGTACGATCGAACAAACTCACAGGTTAGTCAATGTTGTTAAGAAGACATTTGAAGAGAGAAAATACTGCTCTGCGCTTTTTATCGACGTTTCTCAAGCATTCGATAAGGTATGGCATGAAGGCCTAATATATAAGCTAAAACTGAATTTGCCCGTAAACCTATATAAGCTGCTAGATAGTTATTTAACCGAACGAAAATTTATTGTGAAAGAAGGAGATTTTTTGAGCTCACCCCAGCCAATCGAAGCCGGAGTTCCCCAAGGTAGTATATTGGGGCCCTTTTTATACTTATTGTATACTTCAGACATGCCAACTAGTAACCGAGTTCACACATCAACATTTGTTGACGACACAGCTTTTTTGAGCATTCACGAAAGACCCGAAGTAGCATCACGATATTTACAAGACCACATATCCAATTTAGAAAAATGGTTGAAGAAATGGAGAATAAAAGTAAATGAACAAAAATGTACTCACATAACCTTCACACTGCGTACAGCATCTTGCCCCCTATTCGGATAAATAACCAAACGATACCTCAGCTTTCAGACGTCAAATATCTCGGCATACATCTTGACCGGCGCCTTACATGGAAACGGCACATAGAAACAAAGTTAACACAAATGAAGTTGAAAGCAGTCCAACTAAAGTGGCTAATTGGCAGAAATTCTACTCTAGCTTTAGACTGCAAACTTTTGTTATACAAGTCAATTCTAAAACCAATATGGTGTTATGGCATTCAATTATGGGGCACTGCCTCAGCTACCAACGTAGAAAAAATTCAGAGGCGCCAAAATAAGATTCTACGTATTATTACATCTGCTCCCTGGTATATAAAAAATTCGAACATCCATAAAGATCTAAACGTGCCATCAGTTAAAGCAGAAATAGCGAAACTTGCCATAAGGTATTTAAAGAAGCTTGAAACTCATCCGAATCCACTGGCCCGTAACATACTAACTGAACCTGGTTACATTCGACTAAGAAGGAGGGACACTGCTTCTCTCATCCGTACATCAGAGGGATAACCCACAAATTACAGTAACCGTGAAACATACATTTTTTTGTCCAGCACTGGTTGGACTTAACAAGTATATTTTTAGACTTAAGATATGAGTAATTATTGATAGTTCAATTAAATTGAAGAAACAATAAATAAAAATTGCGAAAAAAAAAATTTTTTCTTTGTATACGCCTTCATTTATAACAATTTATATCTGAAAATATGTAAGTTGGCGAATACTAGTTAATATAAAGATAAAGATGTTTATTTTATTTTACTCCTCATTTGCAAAGTTTCGTTTGATAAAACAACATTAAAACATTTTAGTGAGAAATTTGGATTTTAATGAAAGAAATAATGTAACTAAACATAGCTGTCGTTTACCAAACTCTATAAGAGCATTAATAGTGGGGCCATCTAGTTGCGGAAAAACTAACGTTATGCTTAGTTTGATTGAAAGTCCTAATGGATTAAAATTCAGAAATCAATATCTAAGGAAACTAATTTCATCGGTAAAGGGTATGGTCTTATATACATTTTCGGAAAATGAAGATGTTTTATCACCTGATGATGCTAAAGTAAATTCAGTAATGATATTTGATGATGTTGCATGTGAAAAGCAAAATAATATTAGACATATTTTCGTATGGGGAGACACAAAGATATCGATTCATTTTATTTATTTCAGACATATACACACATTCCAAAACATTTAATACGTGATAATGCAAACTTAATTATAATGTTTAAGCAAGATGACCTAAATCTTAAGCATATAATAAAGATCACGTAGGAAGTGATATGAGCCACAAAAGGTTTCAAAACATATGTAAAGAATGTTGGCAGAATAAATATGGATTTTTGGTAATAAACAAAGAAAATAAGATAAATATGTAATGGACGTAATAGAAAAGGTTTCGATGTCTTCATTGAAGACATAATTAATCGTTAAACTACTTCAGACCTATAAAATTAATATTGATGCTATTTGTTTAACCCAAATCAATAGCTATTTTACTTTTAATAATAATCTGTTTAAGTGTTTAGCTATTCAAAGCGACTTTTTAATTGTTTAAATAAGCTGTTTAAAGAAGCTGTTTAGCTGTTTGTGAACCTGTTTAGCTGTTTGAAGAAGCTGTTAAAAGATCTAATACAATTTTTGCATATTTATTAATATTAATTAGGTCACTTATACACAAACATGGAAGAAAATGTATTAAAAGAATTGGTAAAATCCAGAAAAATTAAAAAAAAAGAAATTTGAAGCTATTAAACGCGGGGAAGAAGAAACAATCAACAAGTTAGAAAATACATTTAAACCCCTAACAGAACCTTTAAAAAAACTAGTTAAATTATCTAGTGAAAGGGTATTGGAACCAATAGAAATTCGAGATGTAAAAAATAAGTTTAAACATGATACTATAACTAAAAACAAAGGTAGTATTGTGGCGAGCACCTCGATGAAAAAAGACTATTTTGATTCGTTATCAAAAACAAGTGATGTTAAAGAAGAAGAAGATGTTGATTTAGAAAATGAATCCTTTTATTCACAATCCGATGATTGGCAATTTGATTTAACAGACTTATATGAAAACAAAAAGCTTGATACTATATTTGTACCTCACAAAAATCAAAATGGTGACTAGAAATTTTGAAATTCATATTTGAAGCTAAGTAATGAAAAAATAATGATAGAAAATAAATCTTGGGCGCTAACTCCTGGTCTTTACTCATTGCTCTTTCATAAAAGACCAGAACAGTATGACTCATCAGAATTAGATGTATATAAACGAATTTTGCTTGATACAAATGCACACAGAAGAAACTTCGATCCTAATAATCAACTAAAAGGAAATAGAGGTTATAAATATAAGGAAATAATTAATAAGATATTTACTACTACTAACATTGGTAAAGGTTTAATGAAAGTAAATCTTAATGAATAAAACTATATATACTGGGATGATCCTAATGAAATAGTAGATCGATTAAAGCTCTTGATGGCATCACAACAAGCTGGTAACGAAAACCATACTAATGAAATAATACCAATTATTGAGGAACTAAAGGAATCAAATATAATAGAATAGTAGTAATAATAATGACTGTTGATAAATTTGGCCATTACTTTAAAAAGCATAGTAATAAGTTAAAAACGAAAACACTTTTAAAAAAAATTGGTTTCATTCTGGATGGAAACAATATAAACGTAGAGAATAGAAGAATTATAAATATAGCTTCACCGTTGGACGAATTTGATGCTGTTAATAAAACTTATATGAATTTAGAAATCAAACATATACAAGAAGATTTAAAAAATTATATAAGCGAAGAGTTAGGAACTTCATAAAAAAGTTTGAAGAAAGAATTAATAAAATTGAACAATATTGAAGAAGAAAAAACTTAAAATAGAATATGATTATCAATTGAATATAATTAAAAGTAACATAAAAGTATTACAAGATTCGTTTACAAAGGATGTTGATAAAGATATTAAAATTATTGAAAAAGCTGTGAAGGATCAGATGTATAGTACAAATAAAGTTTTTATAAACAGTATCGAAGAGAGATTTAATAGGATTGAGAATTATATTTTCCAGTGGATGGATAAAATTTCTAAAGCGGATGATATAAAAAAACAAAAGCTGGAACCACCACCTACAATTAAGTTATCATAATATAAGTAATAAAATTAATATTTAAGGGTAACACAACGCTTATATAATCTATATAGAAATGAATACGAATAAGAGGGAAATAGTAAATGAACTTCATTCAAGAGCACGGAAAAAGTTTTTACGGCGTCGAGTTATAATGAAGGGGATTGACGATCTCTGGCAAGCTGGTTTGGTAGAAATGGGCAATTACTCAACTATCAATAATGGATATAAATATGCGTGGGCCGAATCACTTAAGTCAAAAACTGCATCAGAAGTTCGTAAAGCAATTCACAAAATATTTCGTATGGGGCGTATACCTAAGAATTTAAAGACAGATGAGGGCAATTTTTTAATACGGAGTTTAGAGCATTAATGAGAAAACATTCAATTAATCATTACTCTACATATAGTGTTATGAAAGCTTCAATTGTAGAACGCTTCAATACGACTTTGAGAGAAATGATGTGGAAAGAGTTTAGTAAAAATGGATCTTATAGATGGATTAGCATCTATGTATAAAGGCTTGATTAATCAATATAATAAAAAAATACATGGAGCTATCAAAATGGCTCCTATCCATGTAACTCATGAACACGAAAAACAATTACTGAATACTGTATACAATCATTTAAAACTATTTAAAGTTGAAGACTATGTACGTATGAGTAAATATAAACACGTATTTGAAAAGGGGTATACACCAAATTGGACAACAGAAATATTTCAAATAAGATCGATACAAAATACTTACCCAATCACATTTATACAAGAAGACTATGAAGGCAATGAAATAAAAGGTGGATTTTACAAGGAAGAGTTACTACGCACTCGTTTTCCCAATATATTCTTAGTTGAAAAAATATTAAAAACCAAGAATGATAAAGCATACATATGTAAAATAGTTGGGATTTCAAGTCAGCATAATTCAGTAAAACTGAAATATTGTAAAAACTAACAATAAATAACAAATATTTAAAATAAAAAAACTATACATTGCGTTTGTTACTTTATTTACATTCAATAATTCGTTATGTCAATAACATTAGCACTGAGCGGAAAATCTTCAATTTTAACGGCAAATTTCTTTCCACCAATAGAATTAGATGTTGATTACGAATGTTCTCTTATTGATTTTCATTCATATAGTTCCATTCCTAACGTAGACGATGCCAACAATCTTTTCCATATTGGAGATAAAGTAATTGAAATTCTTATAGGTTCTTATGAGTTGCAAGATATAGCTGATATAATCGCACAATATAAAGATAAAAATGGTAATAAATCAGTTTTGATTGAAGCCAACAATAACACTCTACAAGTTGAAATAACATCCTCGCATGATACAATTTTCTTTGATCGAAAAAGGTCTATTGGTAGATTACTTGGTTTTAATGGTGGTTCTTTAGATCCTAGTATACAACATTTATCGAATCAACCAGTAAATATTTTAAAAGTTAATGCCATACAAGTTAAATGTAATATAATAAGGGGAGCATATATGAACAATTTTCCCGCACATATACTTCATGAGTTTGCGGTGGACGTTCCTCCAGGTTATAAATTAGACGTTACCCCTAATAATCTAATCTATTTGCCAGTGAAATAACATATCTCAATGTTTGGATTGCTGATCAAGAGGATCGTTTAATAAACTGCAGAGGTGAAGAAATAAAACTTAGATTACATTTGAGACCAAGGGACATATGATAATTTATAATAAAACCGAATCAGAAAAGTTAACGAAAACACTCCTTTAGAAACTGTTAAAGCTAAAAGACCTAAATTAAGAGAAGAAAATAAAGCATTTTTAAGATTACTTGAATTAAAAGTAAAATAAAATGTCTGACATACTAAATGTTATGGAGACTCCTATTTCGGATGAGAATATAATAAAAAAGGATTACCACAGTTATGTACCATATATTCAATCATTTAAAAATAATGATGAGATACGAATTACTATACAATATCAAGACTTGTATGTTCTTCCTAGTGAAAGCTACTTGTATATAGAGGGGAATATAAAAAACACTATAGTCCAAACACCAGACTAAAGAATAATTGCGTTGCCTACCTATTTGTTGAAATACGTTATGAAATTAATGGTGTTGAAATTGATCGTACGCAAGACCCCAAGATGTCTAGCACTATTAAGAATTATGTTTCACTTAATGAATTTGAAAGTAAAATTATGAGAAACGCTGGATGGAGTGTTTCTGGAGATTTAACGATTCAAATATTTAATTTTTATTTACTCCTAAAATTATTATTAGGATTTGGCGAAGACTTCAATAAAATAATATTAAATAGTAAACATGAACCCAGTTTTTTGCGGAGTTCAAATGCTGACGAACGTGTATAACATGGAGAATTCCACACGTGCTGCTTTCAGACTCTAAAAAAACACAAACAATGAAGATCATTAAAGATGGTATTACTTTACCCATAGCATTTCGGAGTTGGGACTGTTATTTTATTCCTACATTCTCTGGTGGGAGAAACCGTATTTGGAATGTTAAACTATCTATAAACAGAGAAAGGCCTAGATTTATATTATTCGCTTTAGAAAACAATAAGAAATATATTCATTGGGAATTAAAAAACATAAAAGTACATTTAAATTCAGATTCTTATCCGTACGATGATTTAAATTTTATGCTATTTTATATGATATGTATACAAAATTTCAACAAAATTACTATATGAAGTCCGCACAATCACTTCTTTCCTGTTTGTATTACTTACATTTTGTTTATTCCAATTTAATGTAAAATTAAAGACAAAATAAAGTTTTTTTTTAACTTAAATTGTTTAAAATTTTTTTATTAAAAAAATAATTTACGAATATCTTTTAATTAAATTCTAGGTTATCAATATCCATTAAACAATCATCATTATTATTGATATTCAAACATTTTTCTTTATAATGACCACAAGCTAGGGTATTCACGTTGTCCTTACATATAAATCTATTTTCATCTTGATAACTTAATGATATTTTATTAGCTAATGTTGTATATAAAACATGCAATTTAGATCTAAACATATACATTTTACCATAATAAATTTTTCTATTGTATAAACCATGTTTATAATCAGATAAACTTAGCTTTCTACAAATATTATTTTTTACTCCTTTTGCTTTTTTTATTTCTTCCATATTTTCATTACATCTTAGACCTCAAACCAATAAATTCCCTCATTATTACGCCATTATTCTCATCTTTCATCATTCCCAACATTTTTTTATTTTTTTTGTGGAATATTAAACTTCTTAATAATCTTATATTCAGATGTATCAAACCTATCTCAATGTCGTTAAATATATCTTTATAAAAATCATCAGTGTAAATTGTATACATGTAAGAATCAGTATCCATATAATTAAGTTCTAAATTGGATTTATATTTTGGAAGCATGTAATCATAATGGAAATCATACAATTTTTTCAAAAGTTTTTTTCGCGTTGATCCTATGAGAATTATTTAAAGAAATATATTTTGCGTAACTTTCAATATTCTATGAATTTTTGTTAGCTTTAAACTATCTTTTATGCACTGCTGTAGATTTTTATAATAAATAATATATTTGCTTTTGTTAGTTACATCAACAATAAGTTTTTTATCTTTAGCATTCGGAGGGACTTTGTTTTCACAACAAAATGGCAAATCGTTGTGATGATCATGAATCTCTTCTGGATATATCAAATCAACCTCAAGAATATAACCAATACTTGAGTTATCACAAATAGAGTTTAGGGAAAAATTATTAATATCCTTCATCTATTCAAACCCACTCTCCGGAAGATATTGCGACATTGCCCAACCATATAAATTGTTTGCATCTAGATACATTAAATATTTAGATGATTATCATAGTCCGGCATATATTTGTTATTTGCTATTGAATGTCTTTTAGAACACTGGACAATCCCTCCCCTTATACCTTTTTGAATAAACGTGATCATATCAATGTCCGTCAGGAGTTCTAATTTAATGTTTGCTAACTTTAACATAGCATCACATGAAAGCCCTGGGGCAGTGTAATAATGACATGGATCTAACTTATATATATTTTTACATTGTAATCTGAAATTTTCAAAAACGTCAGTTAAAAGAAGAACATCCGATTTAAGATAAAGCATTAAGTAATCTTCTAATGTTTTACAACCGAATACATTCCACACTTCTTTAGCATGATTATAATCATCATCAGAGCAATCAATCTCAGTCAGTATATTAAAAAAATCCTCTCTCTTGGGTAAATGGCATTCCTTAAGCTTTTCAAATGAATCTAAATAATTGTATGGAAAGACCCCTTTTCTCATCAGCAGTGAAAATTGTTTTCCGTTTTTAAAAAATGATTTTACTGTTGTGAAATCGTTTTTAGACAAAATATTTACCAGTGAGTCTAACTTGATGACATAAATCTAAAGGAATCTAAGAATCTAATTTCTACATTGTCATCCTCCACTTTAATAATTTATGATAAGGATATATAGAGCTCTTTATTTAGTGGGATAATATTTATGGGACCATTACCAATATGATTTAGTTCTTTAATAAACAAATGTCAATCATACGAGGAAAAGTTGTGAAATATTACTGAAAAAAAGAAAGGAATTTTAAAATTTAAATTACATCTATTGTTCGCACTTAAATGACAGTGATCTTTTACCTTAACTTCACCAATGATAGGTTTTTCACAAATATGGCACACACTAGTTCTATTAAAGTGATTATATTCCTCATCATTTAAAGGAATCGTTGGTTTGACTTCTTTCATATAATGTTTATAAAAATATGATATGTCATCTACCAATTCGCTAAGAAACAATTTGGGAGAATCTAACCCCTTAAACGTCTTAAATTTGTCTAAACTACTATTAAAACTACGCTTAATATAATACGAAAAAGCATAAGGTATATGTTTGTTAATCAACGTCGTTGATGATTTGTTAGGATCTGGAATGCATGTATCGATGTTTTGAAATATGCAAATATGCATCCGCATAAATCACAAACGGTATATCTAATGCTCTTTCATTTTGTATACATTTTAAAATATTATTTTCCGTACTTGGTATGTATGACACACTCTTACTACATACTGGTATATGATCTTTGAGTTTGTCCTCACGAGTAAAATGTAGCAAACAATAGTTACAAACTTAGTTCTTCTTCTTATGTTTGCTGGTTTATCTCCTTATTAGTCTAGAAAAATATATATAAATATAAAGTATTTTTTAGTATATATTTTCAAATATTTTTTTTTTTTTAATTTCAATTGTCTTACCTTGATATATTTTTTATCCATATATAATGAGCGGTGGTCGTGGTATGAATTTGTTTTTGAAGAAACAGCAAGTTAATGTGGCAATCCTTAACTTAACTTTGGTCTTGTAATATGGACATTGGTTCAATGTTTTGATCCTCGTCGTATCCAAAGAAATTTATGCTAACCCATGCATTGTGTTTTTCAAATATATCCATGTCTCTTATTTGCATTTGGAAGCATAAGTCTTTGATCTAATGTCTACACGGTATTATGATGTTCGCTCACCATGTGTCTTCAAATTAGAAACAGCAGAAACAACTGCCTATTTGAAACAAAACTCATCCGTGTTTCTAACATTAATGCAAGCTTTTCTTGCCGCTAACTTTTTTGGTGTGGGAATATAAGTTGAACCCTTCAGCAGTTGCTATTTATTTAAATTTATATTAACCCTTAATAATTGTATTAGGGTTCATCCGCTGTCTCTTTCCTGAAACTCCTCCATTTTTTTTAATTATATCCTTTGTTTTCAGAGGGAAGACATGATTAAAGTCATCATCATTAAAAATGATTTCCATTTTCGTCTGGAACATCTTCACCTCTGAAGGAGTATTTTCCAATTCTTCAGTATTGAGCTTGGCATACATTGCAAAAAGCTCAATATTAAACTTTATTGCATTATATTTAGCAATCCATGTGGCGACTTCATTTCGTAATGCTAACCAAGCTCGATTTAGAAACTCTTCAGGAAATAAACAAGCTTCATCCTTATTTTCTACTGAAATAGTTTGGATGCGTGTTTCGAATGCGGAGTTAATTTTTTTAATCTCAATGTTTGCATTGATTATAGGATTAACTATCACATTTAATGTGCTTGCATGAAAGGTTTCATGTTCACGTAAATCTTTTTGATTTTTGAAGTTTTTTCCACATTCTACACAAATGGAGCGAACACGATGTACTAATTTAAAATACTTAACAGCACATACTTTATATAATGTTTAGGACTGTCCGTGGGTATGTATGTGTGTGCTTCATCGTATAATTAGAATTATAAATAAAGACTATCTATGTATTACCCAATATGATTTTTCGCCTTTTTTACAATACACAAGATCATTTAAATCAAACCTAAAATCTTGAACGGAAAATCAACTAACCCAAACGCTAAAGACTCCTTATAATCATATTTATTTGCCCCACATACAAATTATCTTAACGCTCCCAAATATATACAAACCGAGTTTGAAATTTAAGTATTTGACTGCAACTGCACTTTGTTCTTCTTAAAAATCTTAAAAACATTTTACAAATATAAATTCATGATTTAAAATTTATGATAACTCTAAATTATTGAATAAATAAATGAATAAAAATACCAATGAAGTATTTATAGCATGAGAAACACTCTAATGTAAAACATTTAGGTGTTCTATAAATATACAAAAGTATTAAATAAAAATAAAAACCAAAATTCTTCTTTAGCATTCTTATCACATATCGCTACTGTTTACCAAACATCTAAATGCAATGATCTTCTCCTAGATTGTTTATTTTTCCTAATGTGTAAAATATTAATATTTCTATCTGTAACTCCACTTGTTAGCATGTTTTAACACTTATCAATATGTGTGTCTGCTGTGTTCAGCTTCTCTATTCCTTTCATATATGTACATGAGCTTGCACATTGCACTAAACCTTAATCAGAATATCACGCTCATCAATATGTCAACCCATATCAACTAACACTTCACATTTAAGCAATTAGTTGCAAGAATTTATTACCCTTAAAAAAAATTCCTTATCTCACACAAATACTTTTTTAGATTGTTTTCCACAAAATTTAAGAATTTTTTTCTAAATTTTCATAATTAAGAACATTACCACTTGCTTAAAAACACAACTAATCTCTCACACACATATATCCGTCAACTTCTGAGTCTCTATCTACACAGTGCATTATTAGAAATAGTGATTATGCTTTTCACACCAAATGACCTACATTCTTTCCACACACATAAGATTTATTTATTTATTTAAGTTTATGAATTTACAATTCTTACAGACTATTTAACACTTAAAATATGAATTAATGACAAAATTTAATTATTTAGATACAATAAAATATTACGTTTTATAACATTACAATTAACGCAAAAGTCAACATGACAATAAAGTTTATTAAAATACCTACAATATCATTACACTCATAAATTCTTACTCAACTTGTCAATTCCTTTTTTACACTTTCTTCTTTTAAGCGATTTAAAAATTTTATCGCTTTTTACTGACCCTTATTCTTGACTTTTATTACACTCACAATAATTTATTGCTGTTTAATGACGCTTATACTACCATTTTTAAAAATTATATGACAAAAAATATCCCTCCTTATCACAAAAATACATTGGGTTTGTATCCCATACAAAATACCTTGGGACTGTATCCCATGCAAAATACCTTAGATTATCCCCACATCTATACTACTAGGGTTCCGTACTATGTTTAGTACGTCTTTAAAACTCAAGTTGTTAAATTTTTCATGTCTTATGGGGTACCTTTTAATTTTAAAAAGTCATGGATCACCCTTTAGTAATTAGTAATTGTTACAGTACAACATCTACTGTAAACAATTCAAGAGTCTACCTATTACGGTTCAAAAAATAAGGCAATTTAAGTAAAAATCATGTCTCTGTCGGAACACCCTTTAATTTTGTTGATTGTTATAACGGCCATGGAAATTCTTCTATGAATATATCAAGAGTTTACCTATTACGATTAAAAAAAAAGTCACTATACGTGAAAAACATGTCGCTGTCGGAACACCCTGTAATTTTTAGTAATTGTCATAGCGGCCGTGGCAACATATCTCCTGTACGAAATTTTAAAAGTCTACCTATTACGGTTCAAGAAATGAGAATCACTTCACTGTCGGAACTCCCTTTAATTTTTATTATTTGTTATAGTTTCCATAATAATAAACCTCCTGTAAAAAAATTAAGGGTGTACTTATTATCATTCAAAACTTAGGCCATATACACGCAAAGCACGTCACTCTTGAAACACCCTTTAATTTGAAGGTTTAATTTTATATACTTGCTTAGAAAGCGAACATAGAGTTAATTACTGTCTGCAAATTTTAAGTGGTTTTCTCATATAGCTCAAGAAATAAAGACATAAAGGCAAATAACACCTCACTTTCGGAACACCCGATAAGTTTTAGTATTTATTGCTATATTGGCCACAGTTATACATACACCTTCTGTGAAAATTTCAAGAGTCTACCTATTTTGGTTCAAAACTTAGGCCTTATACAGGCAAATCACGCCACTATCGGAACACCCTTTAATTTTTAGGTTTATTTTTTTAGACTTGTTTATATAGGGAACTAAGTTTTAATTACTGCTTGCATATTTTTATATTCCTTCTACAGTTCAAGAAATAAGCACATATTCGTGAATAATACCTCTCTATCGGAACACCCTATAAGTTTTAGAATTACTATAGTGTCCATAGTTATACACCTTCTGTGAAAATTTCAAGAGTCTACCTATTATGGTTGAAAACTGAGGCCTTATACATGCAAATCACACCACTATCAGAACACCCTTTAATTTTTAGTTTTATTTTTTTCACTTGTTTATATAGTGAACTAAGTTTTAAATACTGTTTGTAAATTTCAAGTGTATCCCACCTACAGTTCACGAAATATGCACATATTCGTGAATAACACCTCTCTATTGGAACACCCTATAAGTTTTAGTATTTGTTGCTATAGCGGCAACAGCTATACATCATCTGTGAAAATTTCAAGAGTCTACCTATTACGATTCCAGAGATAAAAGGCGCTGACAGACGGACAGACATTGTAGCGAAAACAATAGGGTTACGTTTTTACACTTTCTGTACGAAACGCTAAAAACAATAGAAAAATAACAATATTCAAACAATAACCTTCTTTAAATAAAGTTTGGTAAAATAATTTCGCTATTTTGTCAGCTAAAAGAAGATGTTAACTTAATTTTGTAGAATTTAAATAATTAATTCAATTTATTAATTTTTTCTTTGGAAAATTTTCCTACTTGATCAACAAAAATGCCTACTCCGTGAAAATTTTTTTCGGTCAGATATTTGTTTTCTTGTGTATATATTATTTATATATTGTTTTTACTCTTAGGACGAAAGAGTTATCACGAGAGTTAACATAGTAAAAAAATATTGTTCATATTTATACCTTTAAAGATGTGAACTAATACGTTTCCAGGTTGGGAATTACTTGCTACGCAGGAGTAGTTTCCAGAGTGCTCACGTTGCGTTCTTGAAATAGTCAGCTCCGATGATTGATAGTCTGCAAAAAAGTAAAACAATAATAAGAAGCTCTGAGTTATATATCTGTCACCTTTTTTAAATTATTTAATGAATTTTCAAATATAATTAAACTAAAAATTAATGTATTTAATTATTTTTATTTTCAAGCTTTAGGTCGTTAATTATTTTTATTTTTATTCTCGATATTTCGCTACTCCTTTGTGTAGCATCATCAGGAAAAATTAAAAAAATTAACGTTATGAAAACTACAATTAAAAAAATATTGAAAAAATTTTCTTCAAAGTAACATATTTCAAAAAAAATTTTGTCATAAACTTATTACAAAAAAAAATTTTTTTAAACAAGTACAAACAATAATTAAATTATTTTTTATTTACTAAATGTCTGTAAATTTAAGCTACATTATCTGTGTCTGCCTTAAAATGATGTTCGGAAAACATACAGCTAAGAACACCAGAAGATGTGGACCAGAGTCTAATTTATTTCGATCAAAACCTTAAATCAGCTGCTCAACATTGGACAGAAACCAGACAACCAGCTAGATACAATCAAATTTATTTTGTAGATGTCGAGCGGCTCTTGGCTGAAAAAAGAAAAATTAGAAGAGAGTGGCAAGCACACAGATCTCCTCAACTCAAATCTAGACTTAAAGATTGCACGAAACGGCTAAGACAGCTGCTAGAATCTCGAAGAGTAGCATCTCTGAAAAATTACTCGACGCAATTGCACAATCAGATTATTCATTATGGCGTGCTTGTAGAAACCTTAAAAGGCCAGTCTTACGTAAGCCTCCCTTGCGAACTACATCTGGAGGCTGGGCAAGGAGTGATACAGAAAACGGCAAATTATTCGACTGATATAGTTGAGTTGCCAATTGTCGACGCTAGTGCTGTAGTACCGCTTAGGTTTGAATTTGGTGATATTGAAAACGCAATAACGCATTTAAACACCAAAAAAGCCCCTGGGGTTGATAAAACCAGTAACAAGATGTTATTTGAGTTGCCCCGTATAGCTCGAAAAATCATTCTTTTGATTTTTAATGCCATTTTACGACTTGAGTACTTTCCCACAGAGGGGAAGTTGTCCTTAATTACCGTAATTCCTAAACCAGAAAAAGACCACACAAAAATTGAATCATACAGAAATATAAGCCTTTTATCTTATATGTCAAAGCTATTGGAGAGGATGTTAATAACTAAGCTTAACCCTATTCTAAGCGAGAAAGGATTGGAGTACATCCTACAACCATCAATTCGGCGTCTGGAAAAAAGATAGTACGATCGCACAAACTCACATGTTAGTCAATGTTGTTAAGAAGAAATTTGAAAAGAGAAAATACTGCTCTGCGATTTTTATCGACGTTTCGCAAGCATTCGATAAGGTGTGGCATGAAGGCCTAATATCTATATATATAAAGCACAAAATGTGTTTGTTTGTATGTTTGTTTGTCGGAAAGCTATAGCTGCCTACACCAATTAACCGATCTTTCTGAAATTTAGACAGTTTGTTACTAGATACACGGATGGTAAAATATGGTACTTATTTTTTTGATATTCGACGTGGGCGTGGCATCTCCCATACAAAGTAAATATTTATCGTGTTTCTTGCTAACAGTAATAGGTAGCACCTTGAAATTTTGCACCAGTAACCTCTATATTAACGTACATAGTTTGGAGAAAGATGGATTGGATTGGAATAGCGGGAGTGGTACTTCCCATACAAAATGAAAAATTATTATCCTGTATCTAGAGAACTGCACTAGGTAGCACCTTGGAATTTTGCACTAATAACCATCATATTAACGTACATAGTTTAGCTAAACACAGACTGGATTGAAATAGCGGGAGTGGTACCTCGCATACAAAGTGAAAAATAATTATCGTGTTCCTGGCGAACTACAACAGATAGCTCCTTGAAACTTTGCAAGAAAAACCTTTGTACTAAAGCGCATAGTCTGCCAAAATACAGAATGAATTGGGACAGTGGGCGTGGTACCTCCCATACAAAGTAAAAAAATTATTATTGTGTACATAGGGAACTATAATAGGTATGGTCTTTAAAGTGGGTACAAGTAAACCCTATACCCACGCGTATACTATAGAAAAACATAGGCTGCATTGGGACAGCGAGCGTAGTACCTCCCATACAAAGTAAAAAACCATTACTGTGTTCCTGGCGAACAACTATAGATAGAACCTTGAAGGTTTGCACGAGTAACCCCTATGCTAACTCGCATAGTTTGCTAAAATACAGAATTAATTGGAACAGTCGGCGGGGTACCTCCCATACAAAGTGAAACATTTTTATCCCGTATCTAGAGAACTGCAATAGGTAGCGTCATGGTATTTCGCACCAGTAACTACGATATTAATATACATAGTTCAGCTAAACATTGACTGAATTGGAGTAGAAGGCGTGGTACCTCTCATACAAACTGAAAAATTATTATCGTGTACCTGGCACAATACAATAGACAGCGCCTTGAAACTTTGGATAAGTAACCCCTGTGCAAATGCGTATAATTTACTAAAATACAGAATGAAGTGGGACGGTGGACGTGGTACCTCCCATACAAAGTGAAAAACGATTACCATGTTCCTGGCGAACCAATATAGATAGAGCCTTGAAGGTTTTCACAAGTAACCCCTATGCTAATGCGCATAGTCTACCAAAATACAAATACAGAAATAATGGGAACAGTGGGCGGGGTACCTTCCATACAAAGTGGAAAATTTATATCGTGTACATAGAGTACTATAATAGTTATGGTTTCGAAAGTACGAAGAAGTAACCCTCATACCCATGCGTATACTCTAGAAAAACATAGGCTGAATTGGGACAGTGATCGTGGTGGCCCACATACAAAGTAAATGTTCCTGTACCTAGAGAACAGCAATGTGTAGCGTCTAGGAATTTTGCATCAGTAACCTCAATATTAAGATACATTGTGTAGAGAAGCACATACTGAATTGGAATGACGGGCATGGTACCTCATATACATAGTAAGAAATAATTATCGTGCACCTAGAAGACTGTAATAGATAGAGCCTTCAAACTTTGCACGAGTAACACCTATGGTAATGTGGACGTTTTATCCCCTATACAAAGTGAAAAATTATTATTATTATATTATTATTTATTTAGTAGTATTTAAAATACTATAATTTACAATTCTTTTATTCAATAAAATTATTTAATATCGTATACCTAGAGAAGAATAATGAGTAGGGTCTTCAAATTATTTACACAAAGTGAACAATTATTATTGTTCAGCTTCGGATTTGTATCAAGTATATCAAATTTGAATTTCCAAATTTCCAGTCACCATTTTGATTTTTATGAGGTCCAAATATAGTATCAAGCTTCTTGTTTTTAGATAAGTCTGTTAAATCAAATTGCCAATCATCGGATTGTGAATAAAAGGATTCATTATCTAAATCAACATATTCTTCTTCTTTAACATCACTTGTTTTTGATAACGAGTCAAAATAATCTTTTTTCGTCGGGGTGCTAGCCACAATACTATCTTTGTTTTTAGTTATATCATGTTTAAAATTAGTTTTTACATCTCGAATTTCTATTGGTTTCAATACCCTTTCACTAGATAATTTAACTAGTTTTTGTAAAGGTTCTGTTAGGGGTTTAAATGTATTTTCTAACTTGTTGATTGTTTCTTCCTCCCCGCGTTTAATAGCTTCAAATTTCTTTTTTTAAATTTTTCTATATTTTACCAATTTTTTAATACATTTTCTTCCATGTTTGTGTATAAGAGACTTAATTAATATGAATAAATATTCAAAAATTGTATTAGATCTTTTAACAGCTTTTTCAAACTGCTAAACAGCTTATTTAAACAATTAAACAGTCGCTTTGAATAGCTAAACACTTAAACAGATTATTACTAACAGTAAAATAGCTATTGATTTGTGTTAAACAAATAGCATCAATATTAATTTTATAGGTCTAAAGTAGTTTAACGATTAATGAAGACAACGAAACCTTTTCTATAACGTCCATTGCGTATTTCATCCATATTTATTCTGCCAACATTCTTTACATATGTTTTGAAACATTTTGAGGCTCATATCACTTCCAACGTGATCTTTATATATATGCTTAAGATTTAGTTAATCTTGCTTAAACATTATAATTAAGTTTGCATTATCACGTATTAAATGTTTTGGAATGTTTGTATATGTTGGACATAAATAAAATGAATCGATATCTTTGTGTCTCCCCATACAAAAATATGATCTAATATTATTTTGCTTTTCACATGCAACATCATCAAATATAATTACTGAATTTACTTTAGCATCATCAGGTGATAAAACATCTTTATTTTCCGAAAATGTATATAAGCCCATACCCTTTACCGATGAAATTAGTTTTCTTAGATATTGATATTTAGGTTGATTTAGTGATTTAGAATAAATGTAAATGTTTCTGAATTTTAATCCATTAGGGCTTTCAATCAAACTAAGCATAACGATAGTTTTTCCGCAACTAGATGGCCCCACTATTAATGCTCTTATAGTTTGGTAAAAGACAGCTATGTTTAGTTACATTATTTTTTTCATTAAAATCCAAATTTCTCACTAAAATGTTTGAATGTTGTTTTATCAAACGCATCTTTGCAAATGAGGAGTAAAATAAAATAAACATCTTTATCTTTATATTAGCTAGTATTCGCCAACTTACATATTTTCAGATATAAATTCTTATAAATGAAGGTGTATACAAAGAAAAATGTTATTGGTAAACAGGTAGTTAGTGGAGAAGGACTAGTAAATAAGCTTATTAATTCGCTGTCATTTGAGCTTCACCTACCTGGTTATCAATTTTGAGAGCTGGTACGAAACTGGATAAACGTACCCAACGGGGAGATAGGGGAATCAATTCCTTAGATGCTGCTTGTAAAATTCATGATATTACCTATTCACAAAACACTGATATTAGTAAGCGACATCAAGCGGATAGAAAACTAGCCGAGAGGGCTTGGAAAAGAGTAAAAGCTAAAGATAGCACACTTGGAGAAAAAATATATGCTTATTTTGTTACTAACGCAATGAAGTCTAAAGTTAAATTTGTTTTAGGTGTTAAAATTAATAATCTTAAAAAAACTTGTAAGCGAAACCTTTTCCGCAATGCAATTAAATCAGCAACTATGACCTCAAAAAAGGATCATAGTTGCTGAGCAATAAAAACTGCAAAAAAAGTTATTGATGAATCATTTCTTAGGAAAAAATCAGAAGTTAAAATTCCAAGAATTATTACCTAAAATTGGAGTTATTACCTAAAATTGGAGGTGTTCTACCCCTTGTGCCTATATTTAGAGCACTTGGAGCATTAGGTGCTTTAGCTTCAGGTGGCTCGTCAATTGCTAAGTTTATAACTACAGCTAAAAACGGTAAGCAGCAGCTCGATGAGAATAAGCGTCATAATAGAACATTAGAGGCAATAGCTATGGGTAAAGGTCTCTATCTCAAACCTTATAAGAAAGGATATGGAATATTTTATAATAAAACGAAAGCATCAAAAAACTAATACAGCAGCTACCCAATAGACCACTCACCGATGTGGATTTGAAAACGTTTGGAAAGAAGGATATTCCTTGTTTTAGAGGAGTTTATATGAGAGATATACTCCTTAAAACTCCACGCAAAACTGAATGTGAATTTAGACTCTCATAGAGGAGATGGTACACATTGGGTAGCTTAATACAAAAATAATGATTATGTGGAATATTTTGACAGTTTTGGAAATCTTCAACCACCTCTAGAAGTATTAAGATATTTAGGATATAATATAAAATACAACTATAAAAGATATCAGAAAAGTAATTCTTTTATTTGTGGACACTTATGTTTGCAGTTTCTAATTAATTTTCAAATAAAGAAGTGATAAAAATAAAAAATTCTATTTTTTTTAAATAATTTTTTTTCATTTATTTGCCATTCTTAAATATAATCTATGAAGTTTTATATCAGTAATTATTTTTCTCTGCATTTTTTTTCGATCTCATAACAGAGGCGGGTTAAATATATTGCTATATCGCTTTCATGGATTCCTTTAATGTCACCCTATAGGATTTTATTGAATTCATTTCCAACATTGTAATTGAATTCATTTCCAACATAGTATTGATGTTAAAAATACTCCTATCCGAATTATTGATTTACACGTTTCAGGATCAATTTTTATTCTGAATTGTCCTTGCCGGACTATCAAATAACATACACCATTTTTATATTTGAAGGTATACTGCGTAGCTTCTTCGCTTGTATTTTCATTTAAGTTAATTGAATATAAAAATTCACGCTGAGAAAGCGTGTTGGTGATGTACTCCTTATAGCTCATTAGGTGGAGCCAATCTTCTCGGCTGAATCCGATAAAATGTTTATCATTATAGTGATGCCATATCATCGGCTTAAATCCATGAATAGTTGAAAATCCGCAAACAACTTTTAATTTTAAATTTATTAAATATTCCATCTCAAAAACCACGTCATATATATTAAGCTGACGTTCTTGAGTAAATTGCAGAGTATTTTTTATTATTTTATTCATTCTCTACGAAGCTCAATTGTTGACTATTGATTTTTCAGTTCGAAAGTAGCCGTTTTAAAGAAGATTTAAAACCCTTGTTAATAAGTATATAAGAACTAAACTAATCAAAATACAATAATAACATAAACAATGTATGTATTTATGTACTTGTATTTATTAATAAGTAAGAATAATGCAATAAATAATTTTTTTTAAATAAGTAAGAATGTTGTTTTATTAACTATAAAATTCTAAAATATAGTAACTTCATCTTTATTATTATTCTTTATGATTTTCGGATGTTGATGACAATAGGTTAAATAATTTTTTATACTGCTCAATAATTTTCATCACTTTTAGTTTGTTCTTATGAAAGAATTAACATCCACACATTTCAACTACATCTCCATTTGAATTATCATGGCCACAATAAAATATATATATTATATAAAATTTGCGTAATAAATCGATATATAGTAGTATGTGTTATAATAATTACATATATAGGTAATGCTTTATTAAGAAACTATAAAAGAAAAAATTATTATAACCCTAATTTTATTTAACTATAGTAAGGAAAGACGATTTTTTTTTTAATTTTATTTTATACATATGTATATATTTTTCTTACATATAATCTTAAATCTAACATAAAAATAAATTTCCCTCATTATTTTATCTTCATCAAAGTAGTCCTTTACAGGTAATATAATATTGTCCCCATCATCATCATAGAGGATTTCGAAAACTTCGTCATCGAAGTAATTTTTATGATATCCCAGCTGGTTGTAGGGGATATCAAACTTCGCTTCACTGTTTTCACTATTAAAGCTCAACGATACACAGATGGAAAGAAAAGGGGCTTATTGATGATCCTGGTTCATCCACATCCGAAATTAATTTTCTTATCATCCTGGAGTTTTGCATTATTTTTATTTAAAATTTTGGATGTTAAATATTCTATATAACATCTTCCTTTAAGAATAATAGCACGACTAAACACAAATTTATAAAAAAAGAAAATTTCCGAACACTAGAATTTTTCAAAATAAACTAATAATAAACAATTTGATTATAAAATCAATCATAATATTGCAAATGTAACCATTTTCCAAACACAAGAATTTTTCAAAATAAAATTTTAATAAACAATGTGATTATAAAATCAATCATAACATTGAAAATGTTATTGCGTTAAACCCATTGCATTACACCCAAACGCTAATGACTCCTTATCAACATATTTATTTGCCCCACATAAAAATTATCTTAACTCTCCCAAATATATACAAACTTAGTTTTAAATTTAAGTATTTGACTGCATTTATTCTTCTTAAAAACATTTTACAAATATAAATTCATGATTTAAAATTTATGATAACTCTAAATTATTGAATAATTATAATGAATAAAAATACCAATAAAGTATTTATAGCATGAGAATGTAAAACATTTAAGTGTTCTATAAATAAACAAAAGTATTAAATAAAAATAAAAACCAAAATTATTCTTTAGCATTCTTATCACATATCGCTTCTGTTTACCAAACATCTAAATTCAATGATCTTCTCCTAGATTGTTTATTTTTCCTTATGTGTAAAATATTTATATTTCTATCAGTAACTCCACTTGTTAGCATGTTTTAACACTTATCAATAGGAGTGTCTGCTGTGTTCAGCTTGTCTATTTCTTTCATATATGTACATGAGCTTGTACATTGCACTAAACCTTAATCAGAATATCACGCTCATCAATATGTCATATCAACTAACATATCAACTAACATATCAACTAACACTTCACACTTAAGCAATTATTTGCAAGAATTTATTACCCTTAAAAAATTTCCTTATCTCACACACATATATCCGTCCACTTCTTAGTCTCTATCTACACAGTGCATTATTAGAAATAGTGAATATGCTTTTAACATCAAATGACCTACATTCTTTCCACACACATAAGATCATTAAATCATAAATTCTTACTCAACTTGTCAATCCCTTTTTTACACTTTCTTCTTTTAAACGATTTACAAATTTTATCGCTTTTTAATGACACTTATTCTTGACTTTTATTACACTCACACTAATTTATTGCTCTTTAATGCTTCTTATACTACAATTTTTAAAAATCCATACAAAATACCTTGGGACAGTATTCCATACAGAATACCTTGGATTAGTATGCCCACATCTATTCTACTCGGGCCTGATATAGGATTGATTTATTTATACTTGCATCTTTGATTCCCTGTATAAAATAATCTATAAGACTTTCGTCGTCGATATTAATTGGTTTACCGATTTCTTGTAGGCTATATAAGTACTCCTTATATATGAAAATTTTCATACCATACGTCCCATCACCGCTGAAGCTTCACCATACTCAGAATCCGTCTCGGCCTCCCGTCTTAGCCCTAAATGATTAATCAATATCTCCTGCAGTTCAGCTTTATTACCGCCCTTAGGCAGATCTGCTTCCCCTAATTTTGTCTTCAGTTCTTCCACTGTCAAACTCTCAGGAAGAAGGACCAAAAAATAATTACCGTTAAATTGAAACAATTTGGGAAGAAAAGAAATTCTGAATTTATTTCGCAAAATGTAAGTTCGCTTTCGACAAAATTTGTTTCGTTTCAACAATGGTTTTACTTTTTGACATTTTGATTACTTTCAAAAGGTAAAGTTATTCTCGATCTTTTTCAATTTCTAGAAATGATAATTCGCTTCTATATTATAATAAACAAATAATATTTTTCTTTCGATTGTTTCCTACTGGTCCTTTTTTTCTACTAATTTCTAAAAAAATTTAATGTATGCGTCTCAAACTCTCTTAATAACTCTCTTTAATCAAGATTTTAAATCTTCTATAAAGAGAATATTGTCTCTTCCTTTTATTATTAATAACCTCTAAGCATCATATATTCACTTAATATCATCTAAAAAATTTAAGGTCTTCTAATATAAACATCTTTAATCTTTTATAAGGAAAATATTTTCTCCTTTTGCAATGATTACTAACATCTAAGCATCATATATGCGATTAAAAAAAAAGAAACTCAAAATAACATATAAATTCTTTAAACGAAAATATTTTCCTTCTTTTCATCTACAATATAACTTAATGGTTATTACTTATATACTTATATATAATTTATAATTTTTATTCGTCTAAGTGTTCCCATATACTTTCTCTTTAAAATATTTTAAACGATTGGAATGGCTTCATTATACCATTGTTGATTACGAAAAAATAAAAAAATAAAAGATATTTAATTTAAGGCAAAGTATAACATAAATTAAATTTTTAAACCCGCGATATTTCCCCGACATTTAAATGATCTGCTATTGTGTATATGGCGGTTTTCGTTTTTGGTATAAATTGCAAATTAGTTTTTGCTGTAATATTTTCTTTTTAATTCTGATTTTTATTTTAAAATTGTCTTCAATATTTAAAATATTTCATAAAAATTGTTTTTGTTTGCAACTGTTCTTTTTGGTTTTTTTTCTTTCTCGAGGTATTTTATTTTAAAGCACTTGATCACTTGTTACTTTAATTTTTATCATTAACAATTTGAGTTTTTGTAAATTTATGAAATGTTCACAGATATCTACTCTTTCGTTTATTGTAAATGATATTTTTTTTACCCTTAAAAGAGATTTTGTTTTAACACAAATTTTTTACTTTGATAACAAGTGTAATCGTTCTGTGTTAGCAATTGTATATTCGGTTTTGAAACACTTTTTTTCACAAATTATGTATCTTGGTTGATAATAGTTTTGCTTTATTTGTGGTTATTAAAAAGTCTAAGGATTTTCAATTCGTTTCATTTATTAAATATTTCACAAGTATTATCTTACTTTAATTTATTATATTAGGAAAATATTATTATATTATTTTAAGAAATAAGTTTATAATATAAGAAAATAGTTTTTATGTGGTTCATTCAATCTTCACATTAAAATTTATTTAATTAGTGTAACACTCTTTTGCTACTTCTTAAACGTTTGGCGACCGATAACTCACTCAACTTCAAACTTTATTCATCTACTAACCTCTTTTCTTATATTTTCTATTTCTACTTATTTTCTGTTATTACAGTCTTTGTCGTACGTGTTGTCAATGTAGCGTTTATTGAGCGGTCACAATCCAACATTTATAATTCTTAATAAAAACAACAGAAACATTGAAAGAATGAGTTTTTGTTTACCGCCTTTTTTTGCGTGGGTTTCTGCTTTTGCTTGTGTGTGTGTTTATTTTCTTAAGATCAGTTCGTTAATGAGTAATAAAGAAAAATGTCAAAGCTCACGCATAAAACTCTGTCGGTGTTACAAAAACAACAAATTTTTGCAGCCATTGACAATGGAAATAAATAGACGTTGCTAAGCGATTTGAAATTGCTCCATCAACTATTGGTTCAATCCTTCTAAAAAGAGAATTTATTATGCAAAAACCTTCAGGCAGTAAGCTAAAGCGGGAAAAACTACCTGAATATCCAGAGCTTGAAAAATCTTTGGTTTTATGGTTTACACAGTGCCGGTAGTCTAACATTCCGATTAGTGCCCACAACGAAACCCCGCTAAATCGAAAACCCCTATAATTCGAAAGAAATGGCCGGTCCCTTGCGATTACGAATTATCGGGATTTGACTGTAATATGAAAAAAAAAAATTATTTTACATAACAACAATTAGATTCCACCTACATATTTAACGATATTAACACCCTCGTGGAAGAGCATCCGGAGATTTGGCAATACTAATAAAATCCCGTCTTAAGCACTATCTACTGTGTGATTCCTGCGCAGACTTCATCCCTCAAAGACTTTGATCGAAACATTGTTATTTCTTCAATATATACCCTCCTAGATTTTCGATATCGGAGAGTCAGTACCAGGACATCTTTAAATTACTAGGATCCTGTTTAATAGCTGCTGGCAATTACAACGCAAAATACACGTTCTGGGGTCAAGACTAATTACTCCAAAGGGTGGCGGTGTTTTGTTTTTCAATTTAAAAAATGCGCTTAAATGTAGTTTCTAGCGGGCAACTAACTTATTGATCTACAGATCCACAGAAAATTCCTGATGTTACTTATTTTGGCGTAGCAAAGGACATGGTTAAAGTTGAAGCATCATCATCATTTACCTAATATTTTTTAATATGGAACCCCAAGAAAAACTTTACCGACTGGATTCCTAGCGACTGCAAGCACTTAAGTGAATTGGCTAAATTTTTTTGTTTTTGTTATCATATTTTATTCAATATATTTGAACTAACAATAACTACTCATATCTTAAGTCTAAAATAAAAATATACGTTTGAAGTCCAGCCAGTGCTAGACAAAAATAATGTTTGTTTCACGGTTGTTGCAATTATTTGAGTACATTATCTGATATACGGGCAAGAAAAGCAGTATCTCTTCTTTTGAGTGGAATATAACCAGGTTCACTTAGAATGTTGCGCGCTAAAGGGCTTGGATGAGATTCAAACTTCTTTAGATATGTTACTGCATGTTTCGCTATTTCTGCTTTGACTGATAGCATGTTTAGGTCTTTGCGGATGTTCGAGTTTTTTATATAGCAGGGAGCAACTGTAATCATACGTCGAATCTTATTTTGGAGTCCTTAAACTTTTTCTACATTGGTGGCTTAGGCAGTGCCCCATAATTGAATGCCATAACACCCAATTGGTTTGAGGATCGACTTGTACAGTAGAAGTTTACAATCTACGCTCAGGGTGGAGTTTCTGCCAATAAGCCAATTTAGCTTTTAACCTGAAATCTATGCGGCTTTTCCAAGTAAGGCGACGCACATAGTGATATTTTGCCAATCTACTGAGTGCACCTAGGTTAATCAAACTTTGCAGAAAATCTGTTATGGTCATAAGCTGTCAATGCTATAAAATAGGAAAAATCAGATCAAGGAGAAAAAAGTTCCCCTTGAAAGAAATAATCCTACCTCTGAAAAATGCAAGTTTTTTTTATTTTCCCGTCATTTTGTTTAGCAATTACAAATTTTAAGGTCAAAGAATGTTCAAAAACTTAAAGTTGGACTCAAAAGATTCCTAAATGCCATTTTTAGCCTCGCCCCCTTTTGTGGGCGGTGAAATAAAAAATTATTTGAAAAAATAATGCAATTATTACAGGAAATAGATTACATACTTCTTAAAACCATAAAAATTTATTTTTATGGGCAGGGGGAGGTATTCCTCCAATCCCACCCCCAGAACGTCCCTATGAAAAAAAAATTTGTTTCTTTTTGCGAATTTCCTAAAAATATTCATGTTTAAGCTTTCCAATGCCTAACCAATCCCCGCCTCCCAAAAATATTATTATAAAAATATTTTTGTAATTTGTTACTTTATAGTATTTTATTTTTCGGAAAATAATTAATTTATTCATAGTAATAACTTATTTATGATTGTAACGATAAATTTTATTTAAAATTATAACAATTAATTTATTTGAAACAACTTCTCCTTTGCAGTAAGGTGATGATGAGTGCCATGGTCCTTCTTCGTCGGATTCTTCAAAGACCTCTTCCGAATCTGAATCCTCTCCAGCGTTCAGGATTGGAAAAAAATCTTCTGCTAGTGTTACCATCGTTGGTGTTTCCAAATCCAGGTTTCGGTACACCCACTACTAGCCCTAATTCATTTCTAAATTTTTCTTGGATATTTTTTTTCTTCGCGTTAACAATGGCTTTGCCATTTTTTACTGACAGTTTATATGACAGGTGTAATATGCTCTCAAATAGGCGAATTCTGGCGTGTAAAGTAGATAGTCCGAAAGAAAGGACTACGTCTATATCTCTTTTGATATTTGAATTGTTTTTTGTACAGGTTAGATGTAATGATGTAATGATTTAAATAAAAAACATCTACCTTCAGTTATTAAAAACCAAAACATTTTATGAATATACAAGGGTTTCTTACTCGTATTTACCTAACCAAGATAAGAAAAAACGTTAAAAAAAAATAGGCCTTCGTGCCATACCTTGTCGAATGCTTGAAAAACGTCGATAAAAAGTGCAGAACAGTATTTTTTTCTTCAAAGGTCTTTTCAATTACATTTACTAATCTGTGTGTTTGTTGGATCGTACTATGTTGCTTTCTGAAGCCGAATTGATGGTTCGGAATACAAACTTTCGCGCTCAGAATTGGGTTCAAATTAATTATTAATATTCTCTCAAACAACGTTGATATGTTGGATAACAGGAAGTTAAACATTAGGGTAAAATCGATAGCTGGCTGCTCAGCTATATCAGTTGGATTAAAAACATTTTTTAAATGATCAACCAATACATTGCCTTTTTCGATACCATTTCTTGCCTAGCCTCCACAAGAAGTTCGTAAGTGGGGCTTACGTACGACTGGTCTTTTATGGTTTCTATATGCACGCCATGATGAATCTGATTGAGGAGTTGGGTCCAGATCTTCCAGGTATTTTTTTTCTTTTTTCAGTCAGGAGCCGGTCGACATCTGCAGAATAAATGTGATTGCATATGTCTATTTGCCGGGTTACTGTTGCATGTTGGACAGCTCTTTTGATGTTTCGATCAAAATCAATATCATAGTGTTATTAACCGGATGTTTTCCGAAAAATGCGTATGAGATATTTTCTATATTTCAACGAATTTATGCTTGTGGTGGTTGTTGGTGATACGACAATAGTGGGTAAATGAACTGAGGATAATTGTAGTGATGCTTCAGCTTTAATAATTTCCCTTGAAATACCTTTAAACATGCCGGTATTTTTTGCCTTTCAGTAGCCCAATAGGTGGTTTGTCCACTTGAGATCACATTCGGACGCATTTTTGAAATTGTGTCAAACAAATACGACCTCTTGGAGCTATTAATATTGATACCCAAAATGTATGCTTAGAGTTGTACTCGCCTGATACTATGAAAGAGGGACCTAGTAATTTGAAAAGGTCGCTATACTGACTCTCTGATACTTAAAATCTAGGAGGCGTATAAGTTGAAGAAATAAATAAGTTTTGATGAAATTATTCAAGGCAGATATTTGTTGCTTGAAGGTAATCCTCAGAAAAATCACGCAATAAATAATGTTTGATCCGAACCTTTATAAGTATTGTCGATCCATCAGAAGCTCGTCCGCGAGGGTCCTTAGTATCATAATATATAGCCATTGATTTTAAAAAAGCTATTTGTTGTTAAGTGATTCTCTGAAATCAACATGACATCAATTAAGAAAGTACTCTAGTTAATTTTTTGCATTGGTGTATGCCGTTTGCGTTCCAGAAACATATTTTTAAAGAGTTCATGGTTTGTTAATTACAGCCTGCAACATCATAGATTACATGCGTACCATTTCTTGCTCATAGAGCTCATAAAACTTTTTAAGGAATGCACTAATGCCTCGATTCTAGCTTCGAGACGATTGTAGTTACCAAGTGGTGTTTGTTCTTTAGGTTCTGGCTGCTAATTTGGAGTATAATTAGTTATCGGTGTCGCCATGTGTACTGAAATATGATTTTTTTTAAACATATCCGCGTATAAAACATGATGGGTTGTTGGTTGGGCTAACTGAGGATAATGAGCATTTGCTCAATATTGTGGGTGTATAGCAGGAGTATTTAATTTTTGAGTTGTTGTCATAACCCCAGCCTCTATAGTTAGCAGTGTGATTTACACCGGAACAATGTAGCTCGCCACACACAACGCAAGCCGGAGGCAACTTGCACTAAGCCCTAGTATGACCGTATTCTTGGCAATTTAGACACTGGACGGGTCCTGATCGCTTATGCGGGTCCTCTGCGCTTATTTTGCAGGGTAACAGATATTTAAAATTATAAATAGGATGAGTTTTGTTCTTTTTCAATCTGATATATCTAGGTTCCAGTTCAACGCGAAACAGAGGTTGAGGGACGCGTTCTCGATTTCTGAGATTATCTACACTTTTTACCGAAATCCCGCTTTTTGGAGGCCATCTCTAATTTCAACTGGATCAACATATGAGTCTACACCCTTAATAACTACTTGTAGACCTAACCTACTCTTCAGCTGATAGGTATAAAAGTTCTTTTTGCAAACTCGTTTACTGCTTTACGATAACTACTTTTATCGATAAATTTAATTTTTGTCTCATCAATGTTACCACTCTTTATAGGAATTACATAAAATAAGTTCTCCCCAATAATTGAAATTAACTTTTTTATTAAGTCGTTCGAATTTTTCTCTCTAAAATAAATTGGAGGTGGTTTGCACGACAGGCTTTGATTTTGACCACTATTGAATGAACGCACAGATTAGTAAATATTGTAAAATACTCCAAAGAAAGAAAATATTGTTCTGCGCTTTTCATAGACGCTTGAGAGTTCGACAAATATGGAATTAACGCCTAGTTTACAAATTAAAGCAAAACTTGCCACTAATTATTATGAGCCGTTAAAAAGGTACTTAACTGGTCGTAAGCTTATACTTAAAGAAGGAGAATTTTTAAGCTCTCCTCAACCAATTAAAACTGAAGTTTACCAAGGTAGTATATTGTGACCCATTTTATATTTGCTGTACACTGTAAAATTGTATTTTATAATGATTTTTATTTTATTATGAAGCCGCTTGTTTGACTGTTTAGAGGTAAGGCCGTTGCACAGCACACCACAAATATTTAATTCAATCGCAATAACAACACAACTACTGCCAACAATTTAACTCTTTCTTTCAAGTGTATATGTTAACCGCAACTTGTTTCAAGGGATTTATTTATTTAGGCAGTTTTTTTATTCTGTTCTTATGGACATTTACCATTAGTGTTCATTAATGTGACATTGTTTGAATAATCAATTTCTTTGACTGTGAAGGGACCTGTGTAGATTGCATCCAGTTTGTGCCCTGATTCATTGTGGACTAGAACAGAGTCATTAATATAGAGTGTAATAGGATTAGAATTTTCATTGGAAATTTTCTGTCTAAGAAGTTTAGAGTTTCAATAAGGCTAGCAGCTCAACGTTGAGCTACTTGGAGTCTAAATTAAACTTCCTTTTCGTATGCTTCAACGTTGTAAAGGTATTGCTAAATTCTAGCTCCTTGGAATTTTTCTGTAGATCAATTCAAATGGACAATATCCATGAGCTGTGGATGGAGTTGTATTATAGCAATATCCAAAGAATTTTAACCAATTATTTCAACCTGATTTGTCTGATGAAAGATAAGATCTTAAGTACTCGTTGAATGTTCTATGAGGTCTCTAAACAGTACCGAGTGTTTCATGATGGTATGTAGTAGAGTGTAATTACTTTCTCTTCATCAGCTAGCATAGTTCCGTGAGTACTTGTGATTTATATATTCAGTACCTAGGACCATAACTATTGTGTTCATTGGACCATATATCAAAATACAATCTTCCATAATGGCTTTCGCAGCATTTCTGACTGATTTATTTATTATTGGGATAGCCACTAGATATTTAGTTAAATCGCTATATCTCTAGTCATGCCTTCCCAATGATATTGAAGTTTTTCTTTTTTTTGATCATACATGTTATGCCTCCACCGGGGTCATCATGGTATTTTTGCATACTTCTCACTTTTTCAGAATCAGTAGAAACTTTAGTAAGTTTTGGTACGAGCATAATTGTTAAATTAGAATCTGCAAGTATATATTACCTTTACATTTGAAGGTTTCCTGGGTAGGTAAGAATACTGTCATCTAATGAGAGTAGCAATGTTTTGAGACCAATATTATTAGCTGTTTTTGCAAGTTTTAGAAAGAGTTGAGAGATTTCAACTTAAATTCGGAAAGAATTTGCTTTCCCATCTGGATAATTAATTCATCCTTAGTAAAATACAGTCTAGGTATTTTACGATGCTCCTAGGCATTTATAGCCTCATATATTTTAAAATTGGCTGATTCTGTTTGTTGTGTAGGGTAGGAGTTTTGTGCGTACTTTCTCCTCCTGTTTTAGCCTGATGTCTTGTTGTAACTTTCAGGACTGTATTGACTTCAATATTTTTAATATCCTTAAACTCTATACTTGACAGTGCGTCTGCCACGGTATTTTCCTGACCCCTAATATACTCGACTACAAAGTCGTACTCCTCGAGGTCAAGCCTCAAACGCGTGAGCTTAGATAATGGATTCTTTAGAGAAAATAAGTAAGTGAGTGGTCTGTGATCACTTTGGATTACGAACGTTCTGCCATAAATGTATGGTCTAAAAAATTGTATAGCCCAATGTATTGCAGTTAATTCCTGCTCTATGGTAGATTTGTTACTTTCGCCCTTAGTGAAAGATCTATAAGCGTATGAAATACCCGTATTAGTATACCCTGTTTTTTCTGACTAAGGACAGCACCACAAACGTGTTTGCTTGCGTCTGTTGTAATAAAAAATTCTTTAGAAAAATCAGGGTATTGTAAAATGTTAAGACTTAGTAATTGGTTTTTGAGGTATTGGAAAGATTTTTCTCAATCTTGGTTCCACTCAAAAGGTACACTTTTTCTTGACAATCTAGTAATATGTTGAGATCATTCAGCAAAGTTTGGTATGAACCTTCGGTAATAATTACAAAATGCTATGAAGCGTTTAGCTTCATCACCATTCCTTGGTGTTGGATAGTTCTGTACTATAGACAATTTGCTATCATCAGGCGATATACCTTGATCAGTACATTTGTGGCCCAAAAATGTTACTTCACTGCGAAAAAATAAACATTTGTCTGGATGTAATTTCAGATTATGTTTCCTGCACAATGCAAATACGTTTTTTTAAATTTCGTAACATATGTTGTTTTGAACAACCAATCACTACAAGGTCATCTATATACACGAATGTTTGTGCTGGAGCTAGACCTGAAAAAGCCAACGACATCATGCTTTGGAAAGAATTTGGGGCTATTTTTAGACCATACGGTAATCTTGTAAATCTGAAGGATCCTTTATCTGTAGAAAAGGATGTGATATCTCTAGATTCCTCTTCAAGCTCTATCTGATGAAAACCTGACATAAGATCAAGGCAAGAGAAGAATTTAGCTCTGCCCAATTGATCAAGAATGTCATCTATGCGAGGTAACGGAAATTTATCAGCTATTAAATTTTTATTAACTGCCCTGTAGTCTACTACCAGTCTCCATCTCTTTTGGGTGTTACCAGGTAAAGGTTTCTTTGGTACCAAGAGTATGGGACTATTGTGATCTGAAGTGGATGTTTCAACAATATCGTCTTTAATTAGTTTATCAACTTGGTTATTTATTTCCTCCTTTTGGGAATGTGGTATGCGATAGTTTTTTATGTAAACAGGTTGTGTATTATTTACTTTAAGTTTCTGTTTATAAAAGTTATTCACTGATATGTTTTCAGATTCTAGAGCGAAAATGTCTATAAATTCATGGCATAAGGATTTTAGATCTTTTTCAACAAAAGTTGGGAAGTTTCTGGAAAGTCTTTCCATTTTTTCTTTGAACTAGGCAGGTGTACAATTTTGCTTGGCAATTTTATAATCTTTAAGGTTTTCGGTAACAAGTTTAATATCAGAAATCTTGTACAGTGGTATTAATTATTTTTACTAGTGTTTGATTTGGAAGTTATTGTATTTCCGACGTAAACACCGTTTTGAATTGTCTGATAAGGTATCAAAACATTTTGTTCGGATGATTCAAATTGTATGGGTCTTATAACTTCAGATCTGGCAGGGAGTGATATTGAGTTTATGCCTTGGCCAATACCATTTAAATTTTTTTATTATAAACATTGATTGATTTATTTAAGACCTGGTTGTGCTTGATAATTGAAATATCAGCTCCAGTATCTATTAATAAAATTGAAGATGTTTCATTAAGGATAGTTCTACAGCGTAAATAGCTACATAAATTCAAGTTAATATTGTAGGTATTTACTGAGTATTTAGGGGTCGCTGCTCGTTTCCCAAGTTGTTTTCCGCAGCTACATTTATGTTTCTAGTTAGTGAATTATTATTACGGTTTCTATTATCGTTATTGCTGCGATAAGAACCTGAATTCTTGTAATTATAATTACGGTTGTTAGTACCGCTATTACGATATGACCCCTATTATTGTTTCCATTACGATTGAACCTAATACTTCTGTTCTGATGAAAGTTTCTGTTTTGGTTAAAGTTGTTACTTCTGCTTTAGATACTATTTTTATTATTACTGTAGCCTTGGCGTCTAAAGGCATATCTTAGGATATAGTTTTCCTGACCGTAGGCTTCGGTACAACTGCTTATGAATTTAGTCATAGTGGCAATGGCATACATATGTCGGTCATTACATTTTTCATTACTTTTTTTTCTTTTCTGATATACCAGTGCAGCGGTGATATACATAGTTTTTAGTATTTATTTATTTAAATTTTTTTTATATTGTTTGTGGTAATTATATACATAAGTGTAATAATATATTAAAGTTTAATGATAATACATATTATTATGTAATTACAATTGAATAAAGCAATGGTAGGAAAGTATAGTATATATATATATATATATATATATATATATATATATAATATAATGATTTGTGTTATTTAGTATGTGTAGTTATATTACAATAATGTAAATTTAAGTAACTACATTATAAATGTAAATAATATATTTTTAAATTTATTTTATTTCTAAGCTGCATTGTGTATTACCCTGTTCCGAAGTAAATGGTGTTGTCTTCTTTACGTGGTATGAACTGATTTGCCTGCTTCTTTTCTTGATTTTCTCATCTTGTGTTGTTTTTACCTTTTATCATAACTATTTGATTTTCTTTATTAAAACAAGGAAATAAACTTTTTCTTTCTTGAGTTTAGTTTATTACACAATTCAGTTTGATATAATTTATTATTTATTTTAAGTTAATGTGTAATGACCGGTAACTTCGCTGGTTCTTTCAACAATGGCAGAAAGTTAACTCCCGCTCAAGGTATATTTATTTTACTAGGTAGTGGCGTCCCTACAACAAATACAACAATACAAGAACACCATGGCATTTTGTTGTTGCTTTGTAGTTCGAAAGGCGTGTATGTGTTTTATTGCTTTCTCACTTCTACACTATAAAATTTCTGAACACATACAACTTTTGACATGTCGAACTACTAAATCAGCTGGGCGGACGACACTACCTAGTAAGATAAATATATCTTGCTCCCGCTTTTGCAATTAATATTTCATGTTCCCGTTAGCCTGACAGGGTGCCTTAACACGGAGTGTCATAAAGTCGAGTAGGCCTTAAGTCCCACTCAATCGGACATAAAGACAATTTTTTTTTGGTATTGAGACGTAAAGCCGAATCGGCTTTATGGCTCAAAGTAAATATTAAAATTCGACTTTATGTCCCATTTTGGCGAGTTTTTAGTTTACGTGGCTTAGGTTGGTGTCTCAGCTAACAAATATTCAAAATAATATGCAGGGCTACATTTTTTAAACACGCAGGCTTATTATTATTAAAACAAAAACTTATTTTTCCTGTTACAGAATATTTTCAATGAAAATTAGGAATTTTCCCTTTTACAGAATGTTTTAAATGAAAATTAGCGATTTTCCCTCTTACGGAATGTCTTAAATGAAAATTAGGGTTTTCCCTTTTACAGAATGTTTTCAATGGAAATTAGGAATTTTCCCTTTTACAGAATGTTTTTCCTTTTACAAACTGATAAAGAAAAAATGAATTAGCAATAATTTGATATCATCATAATAATATAACATTATAATTAGATGAACTAAACTAAGTTTTTAATAACATGTGTCAACCTGTATTATTACTTTATAAAAGTGCATTTGGCAATGACATTGATCAATTCAAATTGCATACATATATGTTAATAGTTTAATAGTGATACACGTGTTGTTTAGGTAAAATTAAAAAAAAATAAAAATGGAAGATTTGAATACAATATTTGAGTATCGTATTATACCAGGATTTCGTAAAAACAGTCAACTATTATATATTGATAATGAAAAGCAAATTTATAAATATAAAAATACTATTAAAAATGTAAAATATTATTACTGTTATAATGTTAAGTGCAAAACAGCGTCTCATATTGTCGTAAAATTTTAAATAAGGTTCATAATCATGAAGAGCAAGTTAAATTATTTGAAAAATTAAAATTAATTAATGCAATAAAAAATGAAGTGAAAAATGCACTTCTTAAAAGATCAAGTGTACGTGAAATATATGATGAAGAGTGCAAAAAATTAAAAACATCAGCACAATATGTAGAATTTGGTACATTGCGTAGAAATTTGTTAAGAATTAAAATTGAAAAATATCCCAAACAACCGACAACTTTCGAGGAAATAGTAGAAATTTTTAAACATGAAGTAATAAAAAAAAATTTACTATGTCTAGATATGATCCCAAAGAAAATTTTTACATCGACACGATTATAGAAACAAATTTTTCATATTCGGTATTCGTATCACCATCTATTTCTAAATCTATAAGAAATTTAAGCACTTCGGAAGAGAGAAACTATATTATTGATGGCACTTTTAATATTATACCATTTTCGAAAAATTTTAAGCAATTGTTAATTATACATATCGTTCACGCAAACCACGTAAGTATTAATTATTATAATTTGAATATATTGCAAACACCATTTAATTTCAATTTTCTTATTTTCAGGCGTATCCGTTTATATATTAGCTGATGTCAACAAAATCAAAGGCGACTTATTTACATCTTCTCAACTATTTAAAAGCAAATGTATTGGATCTGAAGCCAAATTCAGTAATTACTGATTTTGAGTCCGGCTTAAGAAATTCTGTTAAATGTGTGTATCCAGGCGTAAAATTAATAGGATGTTGGTTCCACTACACAAATGCGCTCCGGCGAAAAGTATCTAAAATTCCTTATTTCAAAACACAATTTAACAGGAATAAAGAATTCAAAAAGTTATTTTCGAAATTTATGTATTTACCGTTGCTGCGTCCTGCAAATATTGTAAGTGCTTACCAGGAATTAGAAAGAGAAACTATGGCTGAGAAATATTTCAAAGAAAATACCACTGAAAGCATCTTCAGGCCTTTCATTAGTTATTTTAATCGTCTGTGGATGAAGAAAGTATGTAAAATATTTTTTAATTTGGCTATAACGAACTAAAAAAATTTAAAATTTTTTCTTTTTTATTATTACATCATTATACCATTATACTAAATTAGGTAAAACCTGAGAACTTCACAGTATATAAAAAGCCTATTAGGAGTACTAATTCGGCAGAAAGTTTTCACAGCCGTTTAAGCTTCCCAAACGCGGAAATTTTTTTAAATTTTTGGACATGTTGTTGGAAATGGATTCGAAAAAAAGTATTGATTTTTTAAAATCAATTTCTGGCTGTTCTTCATTGTATAGAAAGAGAGAAACAATAAGTTATCGTCGTGATTGTTTTATACAAAATCAACTCTCCTTATTAAAACAAAAGAAAATAAATTTAATGGAAATTCTCACCCAGTTTTCTAATATGAACAACTGCCTGGTTGCAGAAATTTACATTAATGAGATCCACACTTCTGATGATGATGACGATGATGATAATGATGAAAATATTGAAGCGAGTGGAGAACATGAATTGATGAATAAGATGAATAATAGTCTACAAACGCAACAAAGTTTTTTATGTATAATTTGTTGCGACAGGGAAAGGCAGCTACTTTTCAACCCATGTAAACACTTTAAAATTTGTACACATTGCTAAGAACATATGAAAAACACCAATGATTCGTTAGGAATGAAAACTTTGTGTCCAGTTTGTCGAGCTATCATTATAGATGTTCAATCAATTTTTTTTAATAGATGTTTTGTTTTGTGGTGTTTTACCACCAACATACAATTTAAATGAATTTTGTAATTTTTGTTTGTTAATCTATTGTAATATTTGTATTATAAAAAAAGACCATTAGGATTGCTAATTTTCTGTAAAAGGGAAAATCCCTAATTTTCAATTAAAACATTCTGTAAAAGGAAAAATCCTAATTTTCATTGAAAATATTCTGTAAAAGGGAAAATCCCTAATTTTCATTTAAGACATTCTGTAAAAGGGAAAATCCCTAATTTTCATTTAAAACATTCTGTAAAAGGGAAAATTCCTAATTTTCATTGAAAATATTCTGTAAAAGGGGAAATCCCTAATTTTCATTTAAGACATTCTGTAAAAGGGAAAATCCCTAATTTTCATTTAAGACATTCTGTAAAAGGGAAAATCCCTAATTTTCATTTAAAACATTCTGTAAAAGGGAAAATTCCTAATTTTCATTGAAAATATTCTGTAAAAGGGAAAATCCCTAATTTTCATTTAAGACATTCTGTAAAAGGGAAAATCCCTAATTTTCATTAAAAACATTCTGTAAAAGGGAAAATCCCTAATTTTCAATTAAAACATTCTGTAAAAGGAAAAATCCCTAATTTTCATTTAAATCATTTTCTGTTGTACATTTTCTGTTGTTTGGATTTGTATTTAATTTTGTAACAAAAAAAAAACAACAATAAAAACAAAACAAAAAAATTAATATACTTGTATAACAAAAAACAACAAAATTAATGGTACTTTTGCTTAATCAAAAAATTGACTTTAAGTCTCACTTGCTTTTTAAAATTTGACTTTAAGTCTCAATCAATACAAATCTAAAATCGGTTTTATGTCTCAATTTTGAAAATTTGCCTTTATGTCCGATTGAGTGGGACTTAAGGCCTATTCGACTTTATGACACTCGGTGTTAAGGCACCCTGTCCGTTAGCCTATCAGAATTAATCTTCTATTTATTGTGATGAAGTTGCCACATGGTTTTTACCAAATCTCTCTAATGCACGTCAAACGTACATTCGTAATTGACAATACGTGCAAACTTTAAATAGTGGGAACAATTAAGTGTAGATGATTCTGCCGAAACACCGGCTACGTTGCAAGATAGTTAGAATTAACTATCATTATCATTAAATCATTAAATGAAAGTGGAACCAATTTGTGTATTGGTCTCCTATATATACCGTTTTTAGTTTTGACTTCTGCTACTCTAATTTTCCCATCTTTGCTGACCTCTACTTCTATGATTTTGCCGATTAACCACTTTAGCGGTGGAGCGTTGTCTTCGTGTACGATGACGACTTCTCCGATTTTGACGTGGGCGCTGGGACTGACCCACTTGACTAGTTGTTGCAGTTCCCGGACATACTCCCGCTGCCACACAGCCCAAAAGTGTTCCTTGAGCGATGATAGCAGACGAAACCGCTTCAATGAGCCTGCCTTGTTGTCTCGACCTTCTAATTCTGGCAGCGCTTTGAGAGAGCACCCGATCAACAAGTGTTCTGGAGTAAGAGCTTCCCCGTCGTTGGGATCTTCGGTTAGTGCTACAATTGGCCTTGAATTGAGAACGGCTTCTATGTCTACTAGCACTGAGGTTAGTTCTTCGTATGACAAGTTCGCCTTCGCTACTGTTCGTATTAATAGGGACTTCACCGCCGCTTCCCAGAGCCCGCCGAAATAAGGCGCTCGTGGAGGAATAAAGCGAAACTCTATTCCTCGCTCTGCGGTTGCTTTCTGTATTCGTGTTTTGGCCATCTCGTTCCATACTCTGGCGGTCCCTGTAAAATTTGTTGCGTTGTCGCACCATATTGTTTTTGGCAGACCTCTTCTGCCCACAAACCTATTTAAAGTTAAAATAAATGTATCAGTTTGTAAATCTAACAATGCTTCTAAAGAACTTCTTTCGAAGGAAAACAAACGAAAACAGCTACGTAAGTCTTTACAAGGGGCTTTCCTCTTAATCTTAAAGAAGTATACACCGGTCCACACAAATCAACACCACACACCCAGAATGGACGACAAGAAGTTATTCTCTCCCGATGCAAATCACCCATTATTTGACTAGCTAATTTTGGTTTAAAATAAAAACATGGTATACAACTATTTATAGTTTTTCGAGCTAATTGACGAGCTTGAATGACCAAAACCTTTTCACGAGACAGGCCAATTAGTGCTCTTGGTCCTGCGTGGCAGTTGGATTTATGTAAATCAAAAAAGTAAATTTTTATAAAATGAGATTCTGTTTTTAGAAGTAATGGATGTTTTGATTTTGACACGCAATAAAGTAACATTAAAACGATCTATTTTATAATGTTGAACGAAAGGAGTTAATTTCTGTAATTTATTTTGCTTTGGTAATGTCATCTTACTTAAAATACGTAATTCTTCTTTGAACTCAACAGATTGAATCATCTCTACAATTTTCAAAAAAGATAAATCTAGTTCTCTAACATTTAATGCAGCAGATTCTTTACCAGTTCTCTTAGTATTACGTAATTTATTCTCTATACTTTTAATAAACGTTAAAACTCTCAACCATTTTCCAAATTTGGTTTTCAGTTGCTGGCAGTATGGATTCTATATTTAAAAGAAAAAATTTTGTTTTCTTCTTTTCTAGAGACAAAATTTCAGGCGAAAGTTCGAAATGTAAATTAAGTGGCCAGTCTTTTACATTCTTGGTTAGAAATTCAGGACCTGAAAACCAGATGGAATTTTTAACTTCTTCAACATCACATCCCCGAGATACTATGTCAGCAGGATTGTGAGTTGTCGGAACATATCGCCACTAACATCTGAAGAGTTTTCTTGAATTACGGCCACTCGATTGCCTACGAATTTTTGTAGGTGAGATGGATGTGTCTTAATCCAGTGAAATACAATTTTAGAATCACTCCAAAATGTGACGCTTTCCACATTAAATTTGTTAAAACTTGGCTTTATGACATTCCACAATTATGTTAATAAATGTGCTGCGCACAGTTCTAGTCGTGGTAATGTTTTAATTCTTTTTAAAGGTGCCACCTTCAATTTTGCAACTAATAACCGTGTCGTTATACCTTTCGTACTCTTGTACCTCACATAAATGCAGCAACCATATGCCTTCATTGATGCGTCAGCAAATCCATGTAGCTGGACCGCACTGTGTAATGTAGTGCCGACAAATCTTGGTATTACAATTGAATTTATCTGGGAGAGTATTTCCTTAAAGTTTTGCCATTTTGTGCAAATTCTGGGGAACTGGTTCATCCCAATCCAGATTATATTCCCATATTTCCTGTTGGAAAATTTTTGCTTTTATCACAATTGGAGCTAATAGACCAAGGGGATCAAACAAACGAGAAGAAATTTATAAAATGTTTCGTTTTGTAGCAGATGCATTTCCAAAGTTATTCTCTAATTCAAAAAACAAATTGTCTTCCCCTGGTTTCCATATAATCCCCTTGTAGAATCGCAGTCATTTAGCTCTAGGTGCCTCACGAGCTCAGCATTATCATAATCTTTACAATTAGAAAACCATTTAGCGAAATCATATCCACAAGAACTCAATATTTGTGTTACTTTTTTACGAATTTTCATTAATGTTTCAACATTATCCGCTCCTGTGAGCAAATCATCGACGTAAAAGTCAGTGGCTATAACATTAGAAGCTAAAGGATAAATATCCTTAAACGTATCACTAATTTTCTTTAGGTAGCGAATAGCAAGGAATGGCGCGGGAGCAGTACCATAGGTAACCGTATTTAATTTATAGGTTTGAATTGGTAAATCTGGATTTTCTCGCCATAATATTAATTGATACCTGCCATCGGATTTCTGACCTGTCTATACATTTTAACAATATCAGCAGTTAATGCAAATTTGTTTAATCGAAAATTTAACAATATCGAAAACAAGTCTTTTTGTATAGTTGGTCCGACCATCAGAGTATCATTTAGTGATTTCTGAGATGACGTTTTACTTGAAGCGTCGAATACAACTCTTAATTTTGTACTAGTGCTGTGAGCTCTTATAACGCATTGATGCGGAATAAAGTAATGAGGCGAATTCGGACTTATATTATCTACTGGTGACATATGATTAAGGATTAGGTATTCCTTCATAAAATTGGCATACATTTCCTTCATAATACAATCCCTTGACAACCTACGCTCAAGAGAAGGATAACGACGCTTTGCAATTTCATATGAATATCCTAATTCTTTTGGATCTATTTTAAAAGGTAAACGAACCTCAAATCTACCATCTTCGACTCGGCGAGTATTCGTCTTAAAATGACTTTCACACACGTAACTGCTCATCTGTCAATTTTGAAAACGTCGGCACTTTGTCAATTTCCCAGAACCTCTGAACTAAGTCATTGAGAAAATCTAATTTCTGTAGGGCAATTCACTAACTTTTAACGATCTAACACTTGTTAAAAATATCAACATATTTTTTTGCTTGCACTAACGCATTTGCGATTCACTAACCTATGGTTAACAAATGAAAAATACAAACCAAAATGAATGGCAATGCTGCTAAACAAATTGGCAAAATAGCGAAAAGAACAAAGAGAAATGAAAAATTAATAATCAAAACTTTCCACACAAGTGCTTTATATTTTGTTTTTTAATTTTATTTCTAAAAAATTGTTTAAATTCATTTTTATAAGGTAGGCAAAATACATATGTGTTTTAATTATAAATATTAATTATTTAGAATATTTTACATCTAATGGACGACTTTATCTTTTGATATTTTGATAAAGTAAACGACGCAAAAATAGTTGTAGTTAAATTAACAATACTCGACTTGCTAAGAAAAACAGCTGATTTAAAACAACATCAAATCTTATTAAAAAGCATTTCTGAATAGCAAAGTCTTTCGTTTTGTTGTTAAATTTTTTAACGAGTCCCGAATCGTTAAAATTGAATAGTGAATCGCACTACTGATCATCGTTCTTTGCGACTACTTGATACAACCTTGGACCTGTGCTCTTGTTTTCGTCATATTTGCCTGACACTATCCAACCTAAAAGATTTTTCTGTAAGGTTGGCAGCGACGGGCCTAGTTTTATTTTACCAATTGATAAGAGGTTGAAAAATTATTCAGCTCCTAATAAGACATCAATCTTCTGTGGTCTATCGAAAGAAGGATCAGCCATAATAATTGGCAGGTATTCCCAAACTATTGCCTTCTATTTTATTATTTGGCTGCTTACTAGCTATTGATTTTATTATATAACAGTCAGCTAAAAACTCAAAACTGTTTACACATGATTTTATACAAGGATTTATTCCCTGTTTTATTTTCCTACTATCATTCCCAATACCAATAATGTTTACACTTGTGTCAAATCGCCTTAAAGATAGCCGTTGAGCCATTTCTTCTGTGATTAAATTTATTTGTGAACCAGAGTCTAAAAGTGCACGAGCCAATTGGTACTTTCCTAATTTATCTTTAATTTGTACTATAGCTGTAGCTAAAATTACCTGTTCATTATCTTTATGTACATATATTGCAGTCGCATTCTGAATATTGCCCTCACTTGGTTGAAAATCTAAAGCTTGTGTCATAGCCTACTAAGAGTTCCGGTATACTTTGAAGGATTTTCTATACATTGAGCTGAACTACGATTTACTGTAGAATAAACTTGCAAACCTTGTGCTGAACTGCTAATTGCAGCAGCATTTAAACTATTTGGGCACTGTACTGAACTATAATTGTTTCTAGAAGCATCATTCTGCTTTACTAGATCTTCATTATGCAATAAGTAATGATGGGGACGATGGCATGTACTACAGCGACAAGAACGATACTTTCTAACTGAATGACCAACTTTTAAGCAGTTAATACACAAACATTTTTTCTTTGTAAATTCAAATCTTTGTGTCACCTGCAGATTTGAAAATATTGGACAGGAATCAATTATGTGATCCTATTGACGTCGCCTAATTAAAACTGATGCACAATCACTCCATTTGGGAAATGTTGTGTAATCTAAATGTTCATCCCACTTGGCCTTAGAATCAGTATCTAATTTGGACAAAACTAAATGGATGACTATTGCATGAGTAATATCCTTATCTGTTCCTATATGAGAAAGAGAGTCTAAGACAGCAGAAACAGTATCAACAATGTGCCTTAAATCAGATGCACAAGGCTTTGTAATTTTCTTTAAGTTAAATAATGAAGCCACATGATCCTGAAAAATAACGCAATCATTATCGTATCTTTCAGCAAGCCTTTTCAATGCACTAAGAAAATTTTGTTCATTAACTTGAAATGCCTTTCCTGAAGACTATTAATTAAATTATTGAATTTTTCAATAGTTGATAACGTCGGGTCATCATTAACTAAATTATTGAAACTTGTCATAAAGTTTTTTTATATTCTGAGTATTTCCCGTTGAACTTCGGGATTTTTAAGTGAGGGATACGATTAGCTGGAGGAATCGGAGCGCTCAGAGTATAGTCGTGTGTTACGCTGACACGTTTACCTCCGTTCAATTTTGAAACTAGTATTGACTTAGCACCAATACAAGCGTCTTCCAGCTCACCACGTTTGTTATCGTCAGTGTTTAACTTTTCTATATCATTTTGAAACTCCATTAATTGTTTTATGTACGTATCTAACATTTCTAATCTTAATTGCATATCAATTGGATCTACTGACCCTGTACCTTCTTGATACATTTTCCTAATACGAGTAATATTGCTTTTAGTTTTAGACCTTTGCTTTTGCAAATTAACAAGACTTTCATTCTCAGACATGTTATGTTTTCTGATACTAAAATTGCAAACAAGCTGACTATTCACAACTAACTTTTATACCACTAAATTTAATACAAATTCCTTTTCTTTTTTTTTTTTAATTAATAATTTGTATTTATTATATTGAATTCCGTAAAGAGATATATTTGTGATTTTGATATTGTTTGTTGTTACACAGCTTTAACATCTGATAAAAGACACTTGCTTGCTGCAACAAAGTATAACAATTAATCCAAGTTACTTTTGAAAAGCGATAAATTTTTAGGTTAGAATGAACTAAGATGGAGGACTCATGTGGCAATAGCTTTGTGTGTTTGTAATGAATTTTGGTTAGAATAAATAAAATGGAGGATTATGTGGCAATGACTGTGTGTGTGTATGAATATGATAATTTTTTGGTTAAAATAACTAAGATGGAGGATTATGTATGTAGCAGTGTTTTTGTGAATATTAAATTGAGGTTAAATATTATAATGCTTGTTTTATAAAATGTGTTTTTATTAATTGTTAGTTATATACAACCTTACTTAATCCAATAGATTGAACCACCACTTAAAACATACGTATGTATGTAGATTGGAGTACAAATTTAGCTACACACCGAATGTCCCAATAGAGCTAACGTTCAGCAAAACCCAGTAATCTTTTACAAGAAACACCAATTCTCTTCTTTCCAGCAGGGCACCAATTTGTTTCGAATTGCAACAAAAAAAAATCCAATAAATTTTGGAAAAGATCGAATTGGTGATTATTTATTTATTTATTTTATTTATTTATTTATTTGTTATCCCATACAACAAGACATTAAATCTTATAAATTACAGTATAGGATTAGTTAAAGTAATTAGAATTTTGTAAAAGCAAAATATAAAAAAAATATTATATAATAAAAAAAAATATGTAGAAAAAAGGTTAAATTAAAGTTTAGGAACAATAATAATAAATATAACATTAAACATTTAAAAATAAAAAAATGATGACGTTATTGAAAAAAACAATGTATAGCCCTTTTAAAATGCATTGCGTTACTTATAAATTGTATTTCTGGGGGTAACGAGTTCCAAAGACGGATAGAATTGGTATAAAATTGCCATGATGATGTTAATGTGCGGTATCTAACATGAAGTATATTATTAGACCTTTGAGATCTAGTGAACGAAAGACGCCTATAGAGATACATAGGTACACGTGTGTAAATAATTTTGTGCAACATCATCAGTGATCGTATTTTCAATAAGTTAGTAAATGTAACTCCGTATAAATTTCTTTGAAATGGTGTAACATGGTCAAATCTCTTTAAGCCATGCACATATCTAATTATAGCATTAAAGGTAGTTTCGATCTTTCTGATGCTCGTGGAATCACTACTTCCAAATATCTCACAACCGTATAGCAGGGTTGGCATTATATACGTCTTTGCAAGCAGTATACGTATTCTCAAGGGTGTGAAATTTTGTGTTTTCCACAATGTTCGCAAAATAGCATATACTCTACCAGAAGCTGCATTAATTTGGTCATTCCAGGTTAGGGTGTTGTTAAATATTAAGCCAAGATTCTTCGCTTTTTTTACGATATCAATTCTTTGGTTGTTCAATATTACTTCCGGAGAAAAACTTAGTTTAGATGATTTCCTGTTAATAACTAAGCATTTTGACTTGCTTGGATTAATACAGAGGCCATTTGCTGTTGCCCATTCATGTATACGTTTAAGATCAAGGTTCAGTTTACTCACACAATCGTCAATATATTTATTAGGAGCACTTATATAAATTTGAATATCATCAGCATAGATGTGTATATTGCAATGCAATAGCTGTTTGGCTAAATCATTTATATAAATAGTGAAAAGTAATGGTCCTAGTATGGAACCTTGCGGAACACCTTTTGTAACTTGGATCGATCTAGATGTGATGTTGTTTGCAAATACAGACTGTTTACGATTCGTAAGATATGAGCGTATTAGACGTACTGAAGAAGCTGAGAAGTTAAAAAAACAATCAAGCTTTTTGCAGAGAATCTCATGATCAACCATGTCGAAGGCTTTCGAATGATCCAGAAGAACAAGCAATGAAACATGACCGCTATCAATATTATTTCGTAATTCCTCAGAAACATCAATAAGTGCACTAATACAGCTATGTTTAGGTCGAAAACCAGATTGACGATCAGTTATTAAGCTATAATCATTAATATATTTGTAGATCTGCTTATGCAAAAGTCTTTCAAATACTTTAGAAAGGTATGGTAGAATTGAAATTGGGCGAAAATCGTCATTAGCTTTAGGTATAGGTATTACTTTAGCATACTTCCAGTTCTCAGGAAAGCTGCTTTTTGTAATAATATTATTAAAAATGTAAGTAATATAAGGAATCATAACTGGTAGAATAAGTTTAAGAAATTTCGGTTGGATATTGTCAAAACCAACAGCATTTGATTTGATATCCAGACAGCAAGAGAAAACATCATCTTCAGTAACACATTCAAAACTAAATAAAATAGACGTTGCAGGAATACCAATGTTGTAGTCGTAGTAGTTATTATTCATTTGTACTAGTGGAAGAGTGACAAATTTTTTGTTTAGAACTTCAACATCAACTCTAGGTTCCTCCGGTGATTTAGATTTACCAATGCCCATCTTACGTATATTTTTCCAATTTTGTTTAGAGTCAAAACAAGAACTGAAGATTCTGGAATAATAAGCAGTTTTAGCGCTCTTTATTTTGCGATTTACCAGCTTTCTTGCATTACAGTATTGCTCATGAAAATCATTTGTTTTGTAACGTTTCCACCGAGCAAAAAGTTTATCTCTTTTGAGGATAGCACTTTTGATTTCTGGATTGAACCATTCATTCCTCCTGTTTGTGTGCGATACTGTTTTTAAGGGCACAGTTGTTTTTAAGACGTGATCTAGTTTTTCTTCAAGAAAATTTAGTTGACATTCAATAGAAGGCATAAAATAAATAGATTCCCAATCAATGAAGGATAACTCAAGATTGAGTGCTTCATAGCTCAAGTGCTTAAAGTCATAGTAACTGTAGGTACTTGTGATCTCTTCCAATATAAAATCAAAGGCTAAAAACATCATATCATGCTTAGAGAAACACGGCATACTGAGCTGATCATACAATAATACTTTATCCTCACTGCTGACAAAAATAACGTCCAATAGGGAATTAGAAGTAGAGTGGTAATAAGTTGGTAATGATGTATTGGTAGGAGATAGGCCAATAGCTTTCATATCGTTTACTAAGTGATTTTCCGCCAGAAGATTTGAATTAAAATCCCCACAGATAATAATATTCTCATATCTCAGTAAAGCATCTTGAAGATTTTGAAAAAAAATTTCTGTACAAATTCTGCTATGAGGCCTGTAAACACAGCCAATAATAACTTGGTTGTTGAAAGACGTGACTTCGATGAATAAATATTCAATTTCGTCACTTCGATCTGATTTGCAACATATTTTACTCTTAATACCTTCTCTTACATATATGGCTACTCCACCTCCACGAGAGATTCTGTCACACCGGTATAATCGAAAATTTTTTAAATCAAATAGAGAATCAGGGTCAGCTTCGTTCAACCATGTCTCCGAAACACACACTATGTCGACTCCTGAATTTTCAAACGTAAAACGAAATTCATCCATCTTATTATTTAAACTCTGGGCATTTATATGGCACACATTTAATCCAGATCTCTGCTTGGAAAGAATACGTAGCATGTTATAGCCCACATCTTTGGAACTGAAGACTATATTATCTATATATTGGTTCATAAGCAAAATTTATTAATTTGGCAATGAACGATAAATTAAAAGGGCTAACATCAGAATTTAGGTAATATATAACAATTAATAAATGACCACAGACTAATTTTATAATATAACATAAATTCAAATCAAAATCAGTTACAACAGAAAAAAATTTTAAATAATAAAGTTTAGTGAAGTACATTAGGATTATCAGTGCGAAATAAATTATCTAAATCATCCAACTCATTGATGTATTCAACTCGAACGGGTTTTTCATCTCTACCAAGCTTAACGTAAACCAGTCCACGCAGGGTGAATACAGAAAATAGTTTCTTAGTTTTCTTAAGACGCGATGCAGACTGCAGTATCTTATGGTTTGTCGAAGTTAAATTCTCATTAACGTAAAAAGGACGTTCGTTTCCAAGTCCAATATGACATAGCATAAGGGGTGCTCTAGTATTCTTTCTGAACCCTGCAAGTGTTTTAAGAACAAAGTTTTTGTCATACGATGAAAATAATCTAACCATTATAACAGGTTCAGGGGAAAACGAATTGCTTTTGTTATTCTGGTTTTGAAGACGATATATAGATTTTATTGCAGGGGTGTTGATATTTATTAGTTTACAAATGCTTTCAAAGATGTTAAGAAGATTTTCATTTTTATTGAACGGGATACCATTAATGCGTAAATCAGTTGCAACTACAGAGTTTTCTTGACGCTGCATTTGAGTTTTTAAAGTTTGAACTTCAGTTTTAAGACTCATTATGTCGTCTGCAACTGTTTCCAATTTAGTTACACGTTCATTTATATCTAATATGTCACTCTTAAGTTCCATGAATTTCTCATCAAGCATTATTTTCATTCTATTCTCGCTTTCTTTAAGCATTGTTTGAATAGAGTCTGTCATTTTTTCAAATCTCTTATCTATCAGATTTAGTAGCTTAAAAGGGGAATCATTTGACGATAAACGAGGTGTTTTAATAGAGTATTCAAAAAGAGAGTTTGGAATAGACTCACGGGTTCTCTTAGGTGCTCTACAATTTGGAGTTTTACAATTGTTTTCAGTTGCATCAGTTGTACTTTGCTCTCAGACATTATTAATAATCGTTTATTTTCTTTTTGTCGTTATTTGTTTACAATGCAAAAAGTTCATATATTGCAGTTTTTTTGTTTTTTTTTTTTTTAGTTTTTGTGTTTTATTTGAAGGCAAGTATTTTAATAATTGTTATTGTTTCAATTTATTAATTTTAGAGAGTGTTTATTTTAATCAGGTAAGTTATTTTATTATTGTTTAAAAGCAAGTTTTTGGGTTGGCACTTTTATGATTGATTTATTTTAAGATCAGGATTATTAAAAAAGGAACAGTTAAATGTTAAAAATTATTTATTTTATTGCAGAAAGAAAAAAGAAAGTACAAAACTGCAGAGCACATACAAAATACGTGTTATCACGACGACGGTTTACTCATTTTATCAACGTCCAAACAGCTTAGTCGTGCCCCACGTTGGGCGCCAAATGAGAGAACGAGATTTTTCGCTTTATTAAAACAAGGAAATAAACTTTTTCTTTCTTCAGTTTAGTTTATTACAAAATTCAGTTTGATATAATTTGTTATTTATTTTAAAGTTAATGTGTTATGACCGGTAACTTCGCTGGTTATTTCAACAATGGCAGAAAGTTAGCTCCCGCTCAAGGCGAATTCAGACCAGGTGGAGTCGATAGCCCAGCTGATTGTTTTTTGCTCTCGTTTTTTGGCTAATGTCTTGTCAAAAATACATTAATTCAAATTTGCTAATCTAATGTCAAAGTTGTTGTTTTGTTGTAGTTGTTGTCCTACTGCTCACACCTGGTATAAATTCGACTTGCTCCCGCTCAAGGCGAATTCATACCAGGTGGAGTCGATAGCCCAGCTGATTGTTTTTTGCTCTCGTTTTTTTGCTAATGTCTTGTAAAAAAATACATTGTTTCATATCTGCTAATCTAATGTCAAAGTTGTTGTTTTGTTGTAGTTGTTGTCCTACTGCTCACACCTGGTATGAATTCGCCTTGCTCCCGTTTTTGCAATTAATATTTCATGTTCCCGTTAGCCAATCAGAATTAATCTTCTATTTATTCTGATGAAGTTGCCACATGGTTTTTACCAAACCTCTCTAATGTACGTCAAACGTACATTCGTAATTGACAATACGTGCAAACTTTAAATAGTGGGAACAATTAAGTGTAGATGATTCTGCCGAAACAATAGGTATTTCTTTGATTTGTTTGTTTGTATGTATGTTCTTACCTGAATGCATGTTGGTGGTTCTTTTTAGATTTATTTGTTGTCTTCTTTACGTGGTATGAACTGATTTGCCTGCTTCTTTTCTTGATTTTCTCCTCTTGTATTGTTATTCGCTGTGGTTTTTGTTGTTTTTACATTTTATCATAACTATTTGATTTTCTTATTATAGGTATTTCTTAGATTTGTTTGTATGTATGTTCTTAGCTGAATGCATTTTGGTGGTTCTTTTTAATTTTATTTGGTTAAATATTTTTATCGTTTTTCACTTTTTTATCACCTTTTACACATTTTCAAATCTGTTGCAGCTGTATTCATAATGAAAAGTTGTTCACTGTCTATGTACTCGACATATCCAGTGCATAACTAAAATACCGATTAAGCTTATGTACTCGATATGTTGTAGTTTATTCAAAATACATTTTTATCCGCTACCTAAAAAAAGTTTACCAGCGCTGTTTTATAAAAATTATCTTTGTTTTTTGACATACATATGAAAATAAATTATAAGTTTTGTAACGAGTACGCATAATTTTAAAAGTTTGTATAGGAAAAGGTTTCCAAAAGAGCTATGAAGTGGGATCATGATAATATTGTTTTTTTTATATAAAAAAATTAATTATTTCCAGAATGTTTTATCACAGTTAGTATTGGACAGGCTGGAAATAATTGAAAATGTATCCGCTTGTGCGACTGTACAGTTTGTAGTTAGGAATTTAATGTACAAATAATGCTTACATTCTAAATACTTAGAAAACACTAATACTAATACAACAAAGTATCAGAAATATGATACTTGGCTTATTGGCCGAAACTAAACACTAAGCTTCTACTTTATAACTCGATTCTTAAACCAAGCAGTTACGTGTGTGAGAGTCATTTTAAGACGAATACTCGCCGAGTCGTAGATGGTAGATTTGAGGTTCGTTTACCTTTTAAAATAGATCCAAAAGAATTAGGACATTCATATGAAATTGCAAAGCGTCGTTATCCTTCTCTTGAGCGTAGTTTGTCAAGGGATTGTTTTATGAAGGAAATATATGCCAATATTATGAAGGAATACCTAATCCTTAATCATATGTCACCAGTAGATAATATAAGTCCGAATTCGCCTCATTACTTTATTCCGCATCAATGCGTTATAAGAGCTCACAGCACTAGTACAAAATTAAGAGTTGTATTCGACGCTTCAAGTAAAACGTCATCTCAGAAATCACTAAATGATACTCTGATGGTCGGACCAACTATACAAAAAGACTTGTTTTCGATATTGTTAAATTTTCGATTAAACAAATTTGCATTAACTGCTGATATTGTTAAAATGTATAGACAGGTCAGAAAACCGATCGCAGGTATCAATTAATATTATGGCGAGAAAATCCAGATTTACCAATTCAAACCTATGAATTAAATACGGTTACCTATGGTACTGCTCCCGCGCCATTCCTTGCTATTCGCTGCCTAAAGGAAATTAGTGATACGTTTAAGGATATTTATCCTTTAGCTTCTAATGTTATAGCCACTGACTTTTACGTCGATGATTTGCTCACAGGAGCGGATAATGTTGAAACATTAATGAAAATTCGTAAAAAAGTAACACAAATATTGAGTTCTTGTGAATATGATTTCGCTAAATGGTTTTCTAATTGTAAAGATTATGATAATGCTGAGCTCGTGAGGCAGCTAGAGCTAAATGACTGCGATTCTACAAGGGGATTATATGGAAACCAGGGGAAGACAATTTGTTTTTTGAATTAGAGAATAACTTTGGAAATTCATCTGCTACAAAACGAAACATTTTATAAATTTCTTCTCGTTTGTTTGATCCCCTTGGTCTATTAGCTCCAATTGTGATAAAAGCAAAAATTTTCCTACAGGAAATATGGGAAAATAATCTGGATTGGGATGAATCAATTCCCCAGAATTTGGACACAAAATGGCAAAACTTTAAGGAAATACTCTCCCAGATAAATTCAATTGTAATACCAAGATTTGTGGGCACTACATTACACAGTGCGGTCCAGCTACATGGATTTGCTGACGCATCAATGAAGGCATATGGTTGCTGAATTTATGTGAGGTACAAGAGTACGAAAGGTATAACGGTTATTAGTTGCAAAATCGAAAGTGGCACCTTTAAAAAGAATTAAAACATTACCACGACTAGAACTGTGCGCAGCACATTTATTAACATAATTGTGGAATGTCATAAAGCCAAGTTTTAACAAATTTAATGTGGAAAGCGTCACATTTTGAAGTGATTCTGAAATTGTATTTCACTGGATTAAGACACATCCATCTCACCTACAAACATTCGTAGGCAATCGAGTGGCCGAAATTCAAGAAAACTCTTCAAATTTTAGTTGGCGATATGTTCCGACAACTCACAATCCTGCTGACATAGTATCTCGGGGATGTGATGTTGAAGAAGTTAAAAATTCCATCTGGTTTTCAGGTCCTGAATTTCTAACCAAGAATGTAAAAGACTGGCCACTTAATTTACATTTCGAACTTTCGCCTGAAATTTTGTCTCTAGAAAAGAAGAAAACAAAATTTTTTCTTTTAAATATAGAATCCATACTGCCAGCAATTGAAAACCAAATTTGGAAAATGGTTGAGAGTTTTAACGTTTATTAAAAGTATAGAGAATAAATTACGTAATACTAACAGAACTGGTAAAGAATCTGCTGCATTAAATGTTAGAGAACTAGATTTATCTTTTTTGAAAATTGTAGAGATGATTCATCTGTTGAGTTCAAAGAAGAATTACGTATTTTAAGAAAGATGACATTACCAAAGCAAAATAAATTACAGAAATTAACTCCTTTCGTTCAACATTATAAAATAGATCGTTTTAATGTTACTTTATTGCGTGTCAAAATCAAAACATCCATTACTTCTAAAAACAGAATCTCATTTTATAAAAATTTACTTTTTTGATTTACATAAATCCAACTGCCACGCAGGACCAAGAGCACTAATTGGCCTGTCTCGTGAAAAGGTTTTGGTCATTCAAGCTCGTCAATTAGCTCGAAAAACTATAAATAGTTGTATATCATGTTTTTATTTTAAACCAAAATTAGCTAGTCAAATAATGGGTGATTTGCATCGGGAGAGAATATCTTCTTGTAGTCCATTCTGGGTGTGTGGTGTTGATTTGTGTGGACCGGTGTATACTTCTTTAAGATTAAGAGGAAAGCCCCTTGTAAAGACTTACGTAGCTGTTTTCGTTTGTTTTGCTTCGAAAGAAGTTCATTTAGAAGCATTGTCAGATTTACAAACTGATACATTTATTTTAACTTTAAATAGGTTTGTGGGCAGAAGAGGTCTACCAAAAACAATATGGTGCGACAACGCAACAAATTTTACAGGGACCGCCAGAGTATGGAACGAGATGGCCAAAACACGAATACAGGAAGCAACCGCAGAGCGAGGAATAGAGTTTCGCTTTATTCCTCCACGAGCGCTTTATTTCGGCGGGCTCTGGGAAGCGGCGGTGAAGTCCCTATTAATACGAACAGTAGCGAAAGCGAACTTGTCATACGAAGAACTAACCTCAGTGCTAGTAGACATAGAAGCCGTTCTCAATTCAAGGCCAATTGTAGCACTAACCGAAGATCCCAACGACGGGGAAGCTTTTACTCCAGGACTCTTGTTGATCGGGTGCTCTCTCAAAGCGCTGCCAGAATTAGAAGGTCGAGACAACAAGGCAGGCTCATTGAAGCGGTTTCGTTTGCTATCATCGCTCAAGGAACATTTTTGGGCTGAGTGGCAGCGGGAGTATGTCCGGGAACTGCAACAACGAGTCAAGTGGGTCAGTCCCAGCGCCAACGTCAAAATCGGAGACGTCGTCATCGTACACGAAGACAACGCTCCACTGCTAAAGTGGTTAATCGGCAAAATCTTAGAAGTAGAGGTCAGCAAAGATGGGAAAATTCGAGTAGCAGAAGTCAAAACAAAAAACGGTATATATAGGAGACCAATACACAAATTGGTTCCACTTTCATTTAATGATTTAATGATAATGATAGTTAATTCTAACTATCTTGCAACGTAGCCGGTGTTTCGGCAGAATCATCTACACTTAAATGTTCCCACGTACGAATGTACGTTTGACGTGCATTAGAGAGATTTGGTAAAAACCATGTGGCAACTTCATCACAATAAATAGAAGATTAATTCTGATTGGCTAATGGGAACATGAAATATTAATTGCAAAAGCGGGAGCAAGGTATATTTATCTTACTAGGTAGTGTCGTCCGCCCACTTGATTTAGTAGTTCGGCATGTCAAAAGTTGTATGTGTTCAGAAATTTTATAGTGTAGAAGTGAGAAAGCAATAAAACACATACACGACTTCTCAATTTTCTTATATGTTTTTTGACATTTCGAACTACAAAGCAACAACAAAATGCCATGGTGTTCTTGTATTGTTGTATTTGTTGTAGGGACGCCACTACCTAGTAAAATAAATATACCTTGAGTGGGAGTTAACTTTCTGCCATTGTTGAAAGAACCAGCGAAGTTACCGGTCATTACACATTAACTTAAAATAAATAATAAATTATATCAAACTGAATTGTGTAATAAACTAAACTGAAGAAAGAAAAAGTTTATTTCCTTGTTTTAATAAAGAAAATCAAATAGTTATGATAAAAGGTAAAAACAACACAAGATGAGAAAATCAAGAAAAGAAGCAGGCAAATCAGTTCATACCACGTAAAGAAGACAACACCATTTACTTCGCAACAGGGAAGTATATGGTACACAATGCAGCTTAGAAATAAAATAAATTTAAAAATATATTATTTACATTTATAATGTATTTAGTTACTTAAATTTACATTATTGTAATATAACTATATATATATATATCTATTATCGTTATTGCTGCGATAAGAACCTGAATTATTGTAATTATAATTACGGTTGTTAGTACCGCTATTACGATATGACCCGTATTATTGTTTCCATTACGATTGAACCTAATACTTCTGTTCTGATGAAAGTTTCTGTTTTGGTTAAAGTTGTTACTTCTGCTATAGATACTATTTTTATTATTACTGTAGCCTTGGCGTCTAAAGCCATATCTTAGGATATAGTTTTCCTGACCGTAGGCTTCGGTACAACTGCTTATGAATTTAGTCATAGTGGCAATGGCATACACATGTCGGTCATTACCTTTTTCATTACTTTTTTTTCTTTTCTGATATACCAGTGCAGCGGTGATATACATAGTTTTTAGTATTTATTTATTTAAATTTTTTTTTGTTAGTTTTTTTTTAATTTATTTATATTGTTTGTGGTATAATAATATATTAAGCAACAATTATATACATAAGTGTAATAATATATTCAAGTTTAATGATAATACATATTATTATGTAATAACAATTGAATATAGCAATGGTAGGAAAGTATAGTATTATATATGAATATATATATATATATATATATATATATATATATATATATATATAGTGTAATAATATATTCAAGTTTAATGATAATACATATTATTATGTAATAACAATTGAATATAGCAATGGTAGGAAAGTATATTATTATATATGAATATATATATATATATATATATATATATATATATATATATATATATATATATATATATATATATATATATATATATATATATATATTCATATATAATACTATACTTTCCTACCATTGCTATATTCAATTGTTATTACATAATAATATGTATTATCATTAAACTTGAATATATTATTACACTTATGTATATAATTGTTGCTTAATATATTATTATACCACAAACAATATAAATAAATTAAAAAAAAACTAACAAAAAAAAATTTAAATAAATAAATACTAAAAACTATGTATATCACCGCTGCACTGGTATATCAGAAAAGAAAAAAAAGTAATGAAAAAGGTAATGACCGACATATGTATGCCATTGCCACTATGACTAAATTCATAAGCAGTTGTACCGAAGCCTACGGTCAGGAAAACTATATCCTAAGATATGGCTTTAGACGCCAAGGCTACAGTAATAATAAAAATAGTATCTATAGCAGAAGTAACAACTTTAACCAAAACAGAAACTTTCATCAGAACAGAAGTATTAGGTTCAATCGTAATGGAAACAATAATACGGGTCATATCGTAATAGCGGTACTAACAACCGTAATTATAATTACAATAATTCAGGTTCTTATCGCAGCAATAACGATAATAGAAACCGTAATAATAATTCACTAACTAGAAGCATAAATGTAGCTGCGGAAAACAACTCGGGAAACGAGCAGCGACCCCTAAATACTCAGTAAATACAAAAACCTACAATTTTAACTTGAATTTATGTAGATATTTACGCTGTAGAACTATCCTTAATGAAACATCTTTAATTTTATTAATAGATACTGGAGCTGATATTTCAATTATCAAGCACAACCAGGTCTTAAATAAATCAATCAATGTTTATAATAAAAAAATTTAAATGGTATTGGCCAAGGCATAGTTTCAACTTTAGGCAGTGTACAATCCGAATTAAAAATAGACCAATATCTAA
>OX451219.1:59106565-59385642 GCA_949628195.1 Phasia obesa
ATATTCCCAACTTGCTTGTATCTCTTTTGCTACTAATTTTAAATTCACCGCTCAATATTTTTGATTTGATTGTAGCATTGTTAAACATGCCTGATGTACTGGTGAGATTAATATAACGTATATAATTTTTGACAAAAACAAATATTTGTTATGGCTTACCTTATATATGTAGTATGTATATAACTATTAAAATAATTCCTTTTATGTTCTTAATTATAAATTAGTAAAAAATTATTACAATTAAATTTTCACGTTTCCTTGGTTACAAGATAAAACTGAACTGACCGTTTGCGCAACGGGCATTTCCTTTTATATATGACATTTTTTTAGAATTTTGGAAATAGATTTTACCTAGAAAGCAACTATATTTAGGTAAATTAAATTACTTGAAATTTCTCATAAATAACACAGCACAACAAAATAAAAAAAATTTCATGTGCTCTTAAAACCACTATATAATTTTGATGTATCATGACTACCTTTGTACAAAAATGGTAAAATTTTTAAATTCTATGGATAGATTTTTTTTTTTAATTTTTTTTTTTAAAATTGCAATTTTTTTGAGACGTTTCTTCAAATAATTAATGATAACTCAAAAACTACTAGTCCGATATTATTAAAATAAATTCAGAAAAATTAAGATTTGCATAGCCTTTAATTCGTCTATATATCGCGTTTCAATCGGATCAATAGTATCGGAGTTATAATAAAAAACTTAAGAAAAAAATATATTTTTTACTTAAAAATGGCAAAAATTTTCGTTTTAAAAAAATCATAAAAAATCGAAAACGGCAAAAAACTTCCAGATTCATTTTTTTATCGCATAGCGACATATAATAGCAACAAAATGAGATATCGACCATAAAAATCGATTGATTTTTTTCGAATTTATTCACAATTTAGTGAATTCGCTCATTTTCACAAAATTTTAGTTTTTTGCTTGATATACGCATTATAGCGGGTTTTCAAATGTGTGAAAAACATAAATTTTCCAATTTCAAGGGGTGCATGTCGGATTATTGTTAGATTTGATGAGAAACTTCCACCCACAAAATTTTAGTCGAATTCGACAACGTTAACACGTAGCGCATAGGCCCCAAATCTGAAAAAAAGCGTTTAAATCGAAAATAATTGACAAATTTTCAGTTTTTGCAAAATTAACGCTATTTATTTCCCCTTTTGCAAAAAAGTGGATCCTGGTCCTTAGGGCAAACACAATGAGATTAATTTTTCTGAATTTATTTTAATAATATCGGACTAGTAGTTTTTGAGTTATCATTAATTATTTGAAGAAACGTCTCAAAAAAATTGCAATTTAAAAAAAAAAAAAAATTTAAAAAAAAATCTATCCATAGAATTTAAAAATTTTACCATTTTTGTACTAAGGTAGCCATGATACATCAAATGTATATAGTAGTTACTCGAGCATATTTTTGCTGTTGCCCTGTGTAATCGATTAGTTCATAAAAACTTTTGTAAAGAAAAGGATAAAGAAAAGCATCAATAATACTTAAATAATATAAGTAGAGGAAAAAACCAATAAAATAAAAAAATTTCCACTTACAAAAATAAAAACAACAACCATAAGTTGTAAAAATAAGGCAATAAAATTTAATTCCCAAGTCGCGTACCTAAAATTCGCAAAAAAACCCTTTCGTAAAATTAGTAGCTAATTAGTTATAAAAAGGTATTTTTTATGATTATTGAAATATTTTTTATGGTTATTTAAATAAGTACCATTTTTCTGTGAACTTATAACAAAGATTTAAAAGAATTACCAAAAGAACAATACTAATAAAACGGATGTATTTTTTAAGTGTATGTAATATTTTTTTCATCTGTTTGCTTTGGAGGTAAAATTTCTTTTAAATATCAAACAAAACTAAATTGTTCAGACGTTTTTATTGCAAAATTTTATCTCAGATGTGGCCAATAATGGTAATGCTTTAAACACTACCTCATCAGTAACCAATACCTCATCAGTAACCACTTTTTCCCAAATTTTCTCATTAAAAACTAAAATTCTTATTGAAGTAATAATAACTAAATTAGTGTATTCAGTCTAGAAAGCAAGTATAATCTACTCATAAGCTAAGTTAGCTGCATAAGTTTCTTTTATAAAATATTTATTAAATAAATTTTAATAAAAGGAATTACGCATGAACCATAACATGTTATAGGATTTCAGATAAGTACATATTGATATAATTGCCAATTTCTTGCCTTACTTTTTTGAAAACTCAGTTGAAAATATTTTTCTTTTACAATTTTTAAGTTCAAAAATTTAGTTTTGGTAAGTTCAGCTTCAGGTCTTGGTGTAAATAAATAAGAAAAAACCTTTGGTGGGGTTGTTTAAAATTATTTATTTATTTTTCCGATATATCGGCCAACTGTGTTGGTCATCTTCGTCACTTGTTTTTCTTTAAAACCTTTGTCACCTACTACCTATTAATATGTTTTTCTTTTGTTCAGACCTATGTTTGTTTATTATGTGTCGATATATGTGTGCACAATTGTCTGTGTCTGTCTTATAGTTAATTCTTTTCTCTGTTGGGACATTAACTATGTGGAGCATCTCTTACTCTCTTAGAGTAATTTTTCTCTCTTTCAATAATTCGCACTTTTTTAAATTCTGGTTGATGTCCAGTTGTTGCACAGTGGGCCCTAAGTTCAGTTTTTTGGCTCAATGGTTTATCATTTGTTTTTAGGTCAGACTTATGTGATGATAATCTTGTCTTTAATTTGGTTTTTGTCGTACCAATATATACTTTTTGGCATATATCAGTGTCGTCTCCATTACACGTTATTTCGTAGACCAAATTTGCCTCATTCACATCATCTAATTTGGATTTCATGTTATTGAATAATCTCCTCGTTGTGTTATTTGTTTTCATTGCTAGTATATATTTATCTCTATCATAAATATCTGAATATTTAAACCTCTCAGATAATTCGGGGATATAGTCTACTGATTTGTAGATCTTGATTGGTTTTCTGCAGTTGTGTTGTTATTAGTTTCTGTCTATGGTTTTAATTGGGAAATCATTTTTAATCAGAATATTCTTTATTTTTTCTTTATTTTTTTCGTGAAAAATTATATTGCTATTATTTAAGACTCTGTTAATGAAATTTGTACCATTATTAATAATAATGTTACGAGGATGTTTTGAATAAAAATTGATAAGCCTTCCAGGCGCCATGGGTTTTTGATACCAGTCTAATATTAGTGTTTTTGCTTTTCTAACTATTATAGCGTCTAAGTACGGTAGGTTTTTGTCAATTTCTTTCTCCATTGTGAATTGTATTTGCCTCTTAAATGCGTTTAAGGCTTTTAATTCAAAATTTATTATGCATATGTACATACATATCCATGTGATCTTATAAGTAAACAAACAATTTTTGCATTTCAAAATAACACACAAAAGATCGTTGTGCAGTGAAGAAACATGGTCTTTTATTTTCATCATGTATGAGTAATAAAATTAAACTTCATAGAGTGCACTGCTGTATTTCAAATGTTTCGAATTACTCGTGAAATAGATAATGCAATTGAAGACATAACCCTTCAACAACGAAATTTAAATTATCTATATGACATCTAAACGTATGGGTGAATACGAAATTTACGCACAATTGCTATGTTGTTGTCATGTACAATGCTTGCTTTTGTTTGCGTTTTTATTCGTTGTTGAGTGCAAAAGGAACATTTGTACAGCAGTGCATTGTACAATGAAGCATGTCAATCATTGAAGTTAAGAAAACGAATATACTTGTGTAGCCCTTTAGTATTTCGGGCCCTTGCTATTTAATGTTTTCATTAATGACATTAGTCTTTGTATACAATATTAAAATTTTTTACTGTATGCTGATGATTTAAAAATTTTCAAATCGATTTATAGTCTTAATGATTGTAAAAATCTGCAAGAGGATTTAGATGGATTGTGTTCCTGGTCTGAGTGCCCATCTTTCAATTTAAATAAACGTTTTTCTATGAATTTTCATAGATGTCGCAATACTATTATCACTAAATGAGAAATTGTGGATTTAGGTGTAATGTTTGATAGAAAATTATTATTCAATAACCATTTAAATTATATAATAGCTAAAGGTTATTCAATGTTAAGTTTTATACGTCGTAATTCTGATAATCAGTATCATAACACTAAAAAAATACTGTTTACTACTGATGTAAGATCCAGGTTAGAATATGCGTCGTTTTTTTGGAGCCCCAATTCCCAAATTAATATGCATCGTGTTGAGCAAATACAAAAAAAAATATAGAATATGCTGTTTCGGTTTTAAATTATTCAAATTCATTACCCTCAATTCCAATTCCTTCTTATGCAGATATATGTGAATTAATTTCATTAAAAGCAATATTTCATCAATTACTTTTTTGTACAGTCTTGTCAATGGTCTAATAGATTGTCCTGATTTACTACATATTAAACTGTATGTTCCTTCTAAATCTCTAAGAAACAACAATTACCTTTTCAAGATAGATATACACAGAACATCGCATGCTATCAATGAAACTTTGAATAGATCCATGATATTATATAATAAACTTTCAAATAATTTAGATATAAGTATTTCATTCAATGAATTTAAAAATGTTTTAAATAATTTTAGCTAATGAAATAAATTGCCTGACTTCCTAAATGTACATATGTATATCTACAATGTATCTATACCAATTGCATACTAATACTATACCGTTGCATACTAATACTTTGCAATCCTGAAATCGTTTAGGAACATTGATTTGCAATGTATTATTCATTGCATTGTATTATCTGGCAGGTATGTATCATTGATGTCTTTAGTAGTTTTGTGAATACGTGTATAAATTTCTGCCGCTTTAAAATGGGAAAGACTTTTGAGGTTTGTAAATAAGAACCGTCTATCATAGAAGTCCCAGGTAGTTGCTGCTTCTCCCGATGTCTTATTGCGTTCCTTAATACGCTTATACATCACCATAAAAAATTAAAAATTTGCGACATATGTATGTCGTTTCGTTAAAATAGGAACGTGTCATCACAAAACATCTTCTGATAATATAACGCGCTTCTTTTTTCACGAAATTTATTTTCCTTTTCAGATCTTGCATTTAATAGAATTTTTTTTAATAATTATGCGCCCATGTTTTTACTATAATAAAAATATAAATATAAAAGTATAGTAAATTATAAGAAAAAGCACTTACTTATCCTTCTGCGTTTTGTATATACTTCTTATCTTTTCTTGCTTTTTCTTGGTATTAACAACAACAATGTTAATATATTGTAAAATTAAAAAAATTATGAAATATTAAGCTCTAAAAATTAGGGGGTGCTGTAGCTTAGGTGGTGAGCGAGTTCAATACTCAGCCGTGGCAACATCAATTTTTCTGATATGTATTAATTTCTCCTTACAATAATGCATAACACACGCCCTCCTTCGCCGGTATTACCACATAGCACTAAATCGCCGGCGAAGTAAAACAATAATAAATTGGCTATTATGCTAGCTTCAAACTAATTCGCCTAAATATCACCAGAGGCGCTGCAATACTGTTCTAAAGATAATCATAACGTGCAATTGCAGTGTTGCCAGAAGCGAAGCTTTACTATCAACTAACCATCTGTTTTATCTACTACTATCCCTTTCCAAAGGAAGTAACACAGTTAATATAGGCATTGCAGTGTTGCCAGAAGCGAAACTTTACTATCAACTAACCATCTGTTTTATCTACTACTATCCCTTTCCGATTCGTAAAGTAGCTCTGGGTGGAGGAAAACGTGCGCGCGTCATTGTCGTTATTGTTTAAAGTCAATCAGGCCGTTCTTGTTGAAAGGCCTTCGTGTGGTTTACGTCTCACTCTCGCACTGGGTGATTGGCTTCCACGATTAGCTGTACTTTAGTACAGTTAATTAGTGGTTGCATTAATCAGCCATGTGAAATCGTTCTGGTTATCGTGTATATCCTGAATATTACAAATTAATAAATGAAAAGAAACTTAAAATATATAATAAAAATAAAACACATAAAAATTTTACAAACTAACGAAAACTAAAATAATGAAAAGCAATCATATATAAATAAATATAACATAAAGTAAGTAAAGGCTTCACTATGGACTTATTGTCTCCAGAAGCCCTTTTCCATTATACTGCTATTCTAGGTTGAACGGCATAATTAAGAAGAACTAGCCCTTTCCAAAGGAAGTAACACAGTCAATATATGCATTATATTATATTTGAAATACTCTTGTGTGGATATTAGTCAACGAAAATCAAAGCGGAAATCCCACGATACCTAAAATAATTACCAAAAATCTCAAAATTAGAATTTTTAGGCTTCGGCCCATAAAGTCCACTAATACTTGAAATACTTTCAGCAATTCAGCAATATGTGTGAATATCTTCTTTTTCCGATTCCTTTGGTATTTCAGAACATATAAGCTAATGTCAAAATTTCGATGTAAAATAGATCAAATTGAAGGATATCCATATTCAACATGAAATTTGGTTTAAAATATAAAATTTTAATATGTTTCTTAAGAGTTTATTTTATTAAAAAATTAATAGCCCGTTTTAGGCTAAAATACACAAAAAGTCAATAATTTTGAAGTTTTTAAATTTAAAATCATCTAGTTGTTAACACAGAAAAGATATTATTTTGAAATTTCACCACAATATTTTAAATTTTGCTAACTGCATAAAAAAAAAACTAAAAAAATCTACTAATACCAAATAGATCTTGAAGACGATGTAAAATTTTGAAAAATCAAACAAAAAATTATGAAATATTAAGCCCTAAAAATTTGGAGGTTTGCGATTCTCAAATTTGAGACCACATAGCGCCACCACTGATGATTGAATGCTCCCCAGCTTTAAAACTTAAGCTCAGATGCTCCTCCTTTATATCCATGTCAAATTTTGAATCAATTGGACTAGCCCTTTATACTGTGCAATGTTGGGAGCTGGCTACACTTGAAACTTCACCAACGTCACCGGATCTTAATCCGATTAAGTATGCCTGGAGATATTTGTAAGAACAATTAAAAAATCATCGAATTCCCAAAAAGACCTTATGGTTTCTCAGTAGAAAGAATGGAAAAAAAAATCATCTGAATAATGCCGGAAACTGATTAAGGCGATGCAAAAACGTAACTAACAGCCTGTTTATAGAACACAGTTTAACGTTTATACGCGCAATGACGTTACAGTTTTTCATTATATATAAAATTTTTGGGAATTTAAATATTAATTATTTAATATTATGCTAATTACCCATAACGTTTTATAATAAAAATGCAATTTATTTCATTTGTGCTTTTATAAAACGCGACTGTCATAATTTTTTGTAAAAAACGTAACATCTGTATTTTTTTTTGTGTATACATATACTGCGCATTACATTATAAATCTGGCGCGAACACAAAATTTCATTCGCTGTTGAAAAATTCACATAATAATTAATAAAAATTAAAAATTCTGCAAAGAAAAGGAAAATGTTTTGTATTGTATTTTTATAATATAATTAATAAATGAGTTGTAATTTAGGGTTAGCAGAGTAAATAATATAAATCCTGAACATAAATCAAGAATGATGCAATTTAGTCAGTTCTAGACAGGGTTGGAGAACTATGAAGTTAGTAAAAAAAATATTTTGATTAAATAAAAAATTTATTGAATAATTTTTATATGAAATTGTACCAAAAATGCATGAAGTGTACCAGTGTACCACTGATGTGTCGATTGTACCAAATTTGGTACCGTACTTAGACGTAATAATAGTCAGAAAAGCAAAAACACTAATATTAGACTGGTATCAAAAACCCATGGCGTCTGGAAGGCTCATCAATTTTTATTCAAAACATCCTCGTAACATTATTATTAATACTGCTACAAATTTCATTAACAGAGTCTTAAATAATAGCAATATAATTTTTCACGAAAAAAACAAAGAAAAGATAAAGAATATTCTGATTAAAAATGATTTCCCAATTAAAACCATAACCACGTTAATAAATAACGTAATATCTAAAAAGACAGAAACTAATGACAACACAACTGCAGGAACACCAATCAAGATCTAAAAATCAGTAGACTATATCCCCGAATTATCTGAGAGATTTAAATATTCAGATATTTATGATAGAGATAAATATATACTAGCAATGAAAACAAATAGCCCAACGAGAAGATTATTCAATAACATGAAATCCAAATTAAATGATGTGGATGAGGGAAATTTGGTCTACGAAATAACGTGTAATGGAGACGACACTGATATATGCCAAAAAGTATATATTGGTACGACAAAAACCAAATTGTTTTTTTTTTTGCATAATTTATTTATTGTATCTTCAATTTTTTGAACTAACAATAATTACTCGTATCTTAAGTCTAAAATAAAAAATATACGTTTTAAGTCCAGCCATTACTAGACAAAAATAATGTTTGTTTCGCGGATTTTGCAATCATTTGCGGGTCATCCATCTAATGTACGGCCAAGAAAACCAGTTAGGTCTTTGTGGATGTTCGATTTTTTTATATACCAGGGAGCAGATGTAATTATACGAAGAATTTTATTTTGTCGCCTTTGAATTTTTTCTACATTGCCAACTGAATCCCATAACACCAAATTGGTTTGAGGATCGACTTGTACAGTAGAAGTTTACAATCTAAGCTCAGGGTGGATTTTCTGCCAATAAGCCAATTTAGTTGTACTGCTTTTAGTTTCATTTGTGTTAACTTGAAATCAATGTGGCTTTTCCAAGTAAGGCGACGGTCAAGATGTATACCCAGGTATTTAACGTTTAAAAGCTGTGGTATCATTTCGTTATTTATGCGAATAGGAGGGCATGAGTCCCTACGCAGTGTGAAAGTTATGTGAGTACATTTTTGTTCATTCACTTTTATTTTCCATTTTTCTAGCCATTTTTCCAAATTGAGTATGTGGTCTTGTAAAAGTTGTGATGCTTCTTGGGCACTTTCATGAATACTTAAAAAAGCTGTGTCATCTGCAAAAGTTGATATGTTGACTAGGGTGCTAATTGGCATATCTGATGTGTACAGTAAATATAAAATTGGTCCCAAAATACTACCTTGGGAAACTCCGGCTTCAATGAGCTGTTGTAAAAACTTACGATTCGTTAAATAATCTTTTAAGAGCTTATACAAGTTTTCGGGCAAGTTCAGATTTAGCTTAAATATTAGGCCTTCGTGCCAAACCTTATCGAATACTTGAGAAACGTCGATAAAAAGCGCAGAACAGTATTTTGTTCTTCAAATGTCGTTTTAATTACATTTACTAATCTGTGTGTTTGTTGGATCGTTGTTTTCTGAAGCCGAATTGATGGTTCGGAATACATCCTTTCGCGCTAAGAATTGGATTCAGCTTAGTTATTAATATTCTCTCAAACAACTTTGATATGTTTGATAAAAGGCTTATAGGTCTGTATGATTCTACTTTTGTGTGGTCTTTTCCTGGTTTAGGAATCATAGTAATCAGAGTAACTTTCCACTCTGTGGGAAAGTACTCAAGACGTAAGATGGCATTAAAAACAAACAGAATAATTCTGCGACCTATACGGGGCAACTCAACTAACATCTTGTTACTTGTTTTATCAACGCCAGGGGATTTTTTGGTGTTTAAATCTACTATTGCCCTTTCAATATCGTTAAATTGAAATCTTAGGGGTACTACGGCACTAGTCTCTACTGGTGGCAACTCAACTATATTAGTACACATATTTGGAGTGAAAACCTTTTTCAAATGTTCAACAAATAAATTACCTTTTGCGATATCATTTCTTGCCCAGTCTCCACAAGAAGTTCGCAAGGGAGTCTTACGTGCGACTGGCCTTTTAAGGTTTCTACATGCACGCCATAATGAATAATCTGATTTTGCAGTTGCGTCGAGGTCTTCAAAGAGATGCTACTTTTCGATATTCTAGAAGCTGTCTTAGCCTTTTTGTGCAATCTTTAAGTCTAGATTTGAGTTCAGGAGATCTATGTGATTGCCACTCTCTTCGAATTTTCCTTTTTTTCAGCCAAGAGCCGCTCGACATCTACAAAGTGAATTTGATTGTATCTAGCTATTGCCGGGTTACTGTTGCATGTTGGGCAGCTGCTTAAAGGATTTGATCAAAATTAATAAGACTTTTATCCACGTCTTCTGGTGTTCTTAGCGGTATATTTTGCGAACAGTGAGTACTGAGGTACTTACTATATTTCAACCAACTAATGCTTGTGCTAGTTGTTGGTGACACAATATTTTGCTGGTTCCATAATTCAAATGACGCTTCAACTTTAAGCATTTCTCTCGGAATACACTTAATCACGCCAAAATCAATAACATCCGGTATTTTTTGCCGACCAGTAGGTTGTCCACTTGATATCACAATCAGAAGCATTTTTGAAATTGTATCAAACAAAACACGACCTTTTGGAGTTATTAGGCGTGATCCCCAAAATGTATGTTTAGCGTTGTAGTCGCCTGATGCTATGAAACAGGGACCTAGTGATTTGAAGAAGTCGCTATACTGACTATCTGATACTTGAAATCTAGGAGTGAATAAATCGAAGAAATAACTAAGTTTTGGTGAAATTATTCCAGGCAGATATTTGTTGCTTGAAGGTAATCCTAACAAAAATCACGCAGTAAATAATGTTTGATTCTGGCCTTTATAAGTATTACCGATCCACGACATGCTCGTCCGCGAGGGTCCTTGGTATCATATATTATATAGCCATTAATTTTAAAAAAGCTATTTGTTGTTAAGTGAGGCTCTGAAATCAGCATGACATCAAGTTGTTGATTATTAAGAAAGTACTCGAGTTCACTTTTGATTTGGCGTAAGCCGTTTGCCTTCCAGAAACATATTTTTAAACAGTTCATGGTTTGTTAAGTACCGCCTGCAACATCATAGATTGCATGCGAACATTTCTTGCATCATGCTGCTCATAAAGCTCATAAAACTGTTTAACGGATGCACTAATGTCTCGATGCTTGCTTCGAGACGATTACAGTTACCAGATGATGGTTGTTCTTTAGGTTCTGGGTGCAAATTTGGAGTAGAATTATTTTTCGTGTCGCTTTATGTACTGAAACACGATTAGTTTTTAACATATCCGCGTATGAAACATGTTGGGTTGTTGGTTGGGCTAACTGAGGATAATGAGCATTTGCTCGATATTGCGGGTGCTTAGCGGGAGTATTAAATTTTTGAGTGGTTTTCTTCACCATGGAAAAAACTGGACAACCTCTGTAGTTAGCACTGTGATTTCCACCGCAATTGCTACATTTTTCAACCTTCGAGTCATCCCTCGATTTGTCATATTGAGCGGAACAATGTAGCTCGCCACACTCAACGCAAACCGGAGGCAACTTGCAGTAAGCCCTAGTATGACCATATTCTTGGCAATTTAGACACTGGACGGCTCCTGATCGCTTATGAGGTTCCTCTACGCTTATTTTGCGGTGTGATAAATACTTCAGATTATAAATAGGGTGCGTTTCATTTTTCTTTAATCTCATATCTCTAGGTTCCAGTTCAACGCGAAATAGAGGTTAAGGGACACGTTCTCGATTTCTGAGATTATCTACACTTTTAACCTTAAATCCCGCTTTTTGAAGGCCAGCTTTTATTTCTGTTGGACCAACTTACGAATCTACACCTGTACCTGTAGGCCTTTGTTACTCTTCAGCTGATAGGTATTAAAGTTCTTTTTACAGCTTTCAAACTCGTTTACTGCTTTACGATAACTGTTTTCATCAATAAATTGTATTTTTGTCTCATCAATGTTACCACGCTTGATGGGAATTACATAAAATGCCTTCTCGCCAATAACTGAAATTAATTTCTTTATTAAGTCGCTCGAATTTTTCTCCCTTAAATAAATTAGAGGTGGTTTAAGACAAGATTATCATCACATAAGTCTGACCTAAAAACAAATGATAAATCAAATCCGTTTATTTAGTATTGTTCTTTTAGAAATTCTTTTAAATCTTTGTTATAAGTTCACAGAAAAATGGTACTTATTTAAATAACCATAAAAAATATTTCAATAATCATAAAAAATACCTTTTTATAACTAATTAGCTACAAAAAGGTTTTTACGAAAGGGTTTTTTTCGAATTTTAGGTACGCGAATTGGGAATAAAATTTTATTGCCTTATTTTTACAACTTATGGTTGTTGTTTTCAATTTTGTAATGCGAAATTTTTTATTTTATTGGGTTTTTCCTCTACTTGTATTATTTAAGTATTATTGATGCTTTTCTTTATCCTTTTCTTTACAAAAGTTTTTATGAACTGACTGATTATTTATGAAAAATTTCAAGTAATTTAATTTAAAATACCTAAATATAGTTGCTTTCTAGGTAAAACCTATTTCAAAAATTCTAAAAAAATTTCATATATAAAAGGAAATGCCCGTTGCGCAAACGGTCAGTTAAGTTTTATCTTGTAACCAAGGAAACGTAAAAAATTAATTGTAATAATTTTTTACTAATTTATAATTAAAAACATAAAATGAATTATTTTAATAGTTATATACATACTACATATGTAAGGTAAGCCATAACAAATATTTGTTTTTGTCAAAAATTATATACGTTATATTAATCTCACCAGTACATCAGGCATGTTTAACAATGCTACAATCAAATCAAAAATATTGAGCGGTGAATTTAAAATTAGTAGCAAAAGAGATACAAGCAAGTTGGGAATATATTGCAAAATTGAAAATGCATCTAGCGAAGAACTGGCTAATTTAGTAGCATGTCGGCAATGTGTTAATATCTACAAATACAACAACAGATCTACATCTAATTTGGTAAAGCACAAATGTTATGCTAACACCCTCATGGAAAATAAGAACATGACAAAAATTGATGTCGATAGTGAATGTAAAAAGCTGTTGACAACGGACATCACAGAATGGACTATAAGTAATTGAAGACCATTCAAATTTATCCAGGATACTGGTTTCAAAAAAGTTGCGGAACGCCTAATTTTAATTGGTGCAAAATAGGGTACGAATGTTAATTTGAAACACCTCATCGACATCCAACTTAAGATCAGAGTTAAATTCTGAAGAAAGAAATACGTTATTGTAATATTTTTGTTGATTTTCTTATACATATTATTTACTTATATTTTAAAATATTTAATTTTATCTAATAAAAAGATAAAAATGAAAACTAAATATTTTTTATTTTCTTTTTTAATTTATAATGTATGTATTTGAAATACAATTTATATTTCTTTTATTTAACTCACACAAATAAAAATAAAATAAATTTGCAAGTTAGTTGCAACTACAGCAATAATCAAAACAACCATACAAACAATAATTCGAATCATTTTTCATGTGTTTAATTATTGTTTATTTATTAAATTAATTTTAATAAAAGGAAATATTAAAATTTATTTATTAAATAAATTTAAAAAAAGGAATTACGCATGAATCATACAATATTATAGGATTTCACATAAGTACATATTGATATAATTGCCTATTTTTTAAGTTATAGTAATAATCCCTTTCCTTTTTTTACTTTTATTTTTCCTTACATTTTTGAAAACTCAGCTGAAAATATTTTTCTTGCACAAATTTTATGTTTAAAAATTTATTATACATATATACATATAAATAAATTAAAAAAAAAGGAATTACGCATGAATCATACAATATTATAGGATTTCACATAAGTACATATTGATATAATTGCCTATATTTTAAGTTATAGTAATAATCCCTTTCCTTTTTTTATCAATCAAAAACTAACTTGCAAATAAATTTGCAAGTTAGTTGCAACTACAGCAATAATCAAAACGACCATACAAACAATAATTCGAATCATTTTTCATGTGTTTAATTATTGTTTATTTATTAAATTAATTTTAATAAAAGGAAATATTAAAATTTATTTATTAAATAAATTTAAAAAAAGGAATTACGCATGAATCATACAATATTATAGGATTTCACATAAGTACATATTGATATAATTGCCTATTTTTTTTAAGTTATAGTAATAATCCCTTTCCTTTTTTAGGGTTCCGTACACAAAGTGTAAAAACGAAACCCTATTGTTTTCGCTACAATGTCTGTCCGTCTGTCAGCGCCTTTTATCTCTGGAACCGTAATAGGTAGACTCTTGAAATTTTCACAGATGATGTATAGTTGTTGCCGCTATAGCAACAAATACTAAAACTTATAGGGTGTTCCAATAGAGAGGTGTTATTTACGAAAATGTGTTTATTTCTGGAACTGTAGGAGGGATACACTTGAAATTTACAAACAGTTATTAAAACTTAGTTCACTATATAAACAAGTATAAAATAATAAAACTAAAAATTAAAGGGTGTTCCGATAGTGGTGTGAAATGCATGTATAAGGCATAAGTTTTGAACCATAATAGGTAGTCTCTTGAAATTTTCACAGAAGGTGTACAGCGATGGCCGCTGTAACAACAAAAATTAAAACATATAGGGTGTTCCGATAGAGAGGTGTTATTCGCGAATATGTGTTTATTTCTTGAACTGTAGGAGGCATACACTAAAAATTTACAAACTGAATTAAAAACGTAGTTCGCCTTATATACAAGTCTAAAAAATAAACCTAAAAATTAAAGGGTGTTCCGATAGTGGTGTTATTTTGATTTATAAGGCCTAAGTTTTGAATCATAATAGGTAGAATCTTGAAATTTTTACAGAAGGTGTATAATTTTGGACGCTATAGCAACAAATATTAACATTTATACGGTGTTCCGATAGAGAGGTGTTATTCAAAAATATGTGTTTATTTCTTGAGCTGTAGGAGGCATACACTAAAAATATGTAAGCAGTAATTAAAACTTAGTTCGCTATATAAACAAGTATAAAAAAATAAACCTAAAAATTAAAGGGTGTTCCGATAGTGGTGTGCTTTGTATGTGTGAGGCCCAAGTTTTGAACCATAATAGGTAGACTCTTGAAAATTTTACCAAAAGTGTATAACTGCGGCCACAATAGCAAAAAATACTAAAACGTAGGGTGTTCCAAAAGTGACGTGTTATTTACGTTTATGTCTTTTTTTTTGAGCTGTAAGAGGAAACCACTTACAATTTGCATACTGTAATTAAAACTATGTTTGTTTTATTAACAAGTATACAAAATTGAACTTAAATATTAAAGGGTGTTCCAATAGTGACGTGATTTGCATGTGTATATCCTAAGTTTTGAATGAATAGGTGGAATTTTGAAATTTTTACAGGAGGTGTATAACTATGTCCACTATAACAAATAATACAAATTAAAGGGTTTTCCGCCAGTGACGTGATTTGCATGTATAAAGCCTTATTTTTAAACCGTAACAGGTAGACTCTTGAAATTTTGTACAGAAGATGTGTTGCCATGCCCGATATGACAATTACTAAAAATTAAAGGGTGTTCCGACAGTGACATGTTTTTCACTTACAGTGACTTATTTTTTAATCGCAATGTGTAGACTCTTAATATATTTATAGAAAGGAAGTTGCTATGGCCACTATAATGAATAATAAAATTAAAGGGTGTTCCGACAGTGACATGATTTTATAAACCGTAATAGATACCCTCTTGAAATGTTTACAGTTTACTTCGGCCGCTATAACAATTACTTAAAATTGAAGTGTGTCCATTAGTAACGTGGTTTTCACGAATATTACCTTATTTTTTTAACCGCAATAGGTAGGCTTCTGATATTTTAATAGAAAGTGTATTACCATGGCCGCTATAAAATGAATTACATATTAAAATTTAAAGGGTGTTCTAATTATGATGCAATTTTCGCGAACATTCCTTTAATTTTAAAATTTAAGGGTGTCCCATAAGACATAAAGAAATAAACAACTGGAATTTTTAAATTATACTGAACATAGTACGGAACCCTACGTGTGTGAGTCTAACTCTCACTTGACTAATTTATTTACTTTTATTTTGCATTACATTTTTGAAAACTCAGCTGAAAATATTTTTCTTGCACAAATTTTATATTTAAAAATTTATTATACATATATACATATAAATAAATTAAAAAAAAAGGAATTACGCATGAATCATACAATATTATAGGATTTCACATAAGTACATATTGATATAATTGCCTATTTTTTAAGTTATAGTAATAATCCCTTTCCTTTTTTTAACTTTTATTTTGCCTTACTTTTTTGAAAACTCAGTTGAAAATATTTTTCTTTCACAAATTTTATGTTAAAAAATTTATTATACATACATATCCATGTAACCATACAATCTTATACGTAAACAAACAATTTTTGCATTTCAAAATAACACACAAAAGATCGTTGTGCAGTGAAGAAACATGGTCTTTTATTTTCATCATGTATGAGTAATAAAATTAAACTTCATAGAGTGCACTGCTGTATTTCAAATGTTTCGAATTACTCGTGAAATAGATAATGCAATTGAAGACACAACACTTCAACAACGAAATTTAAATTATCTATATGACATCTAAACGTATGGGTGAATACGAAATTTACGCACAATTGCTATGTTGTTGTCATGTACAATGCTTGCTTTTGTTTGCGTTTTTATTCGTTGTTGAGTGCAAAAGGAACATTTGTACAGCAGTGCATTGTACAATGAAGCATGTCAATCATTGAAGTTAAGAAAACGAATATACTTGTGTAGCCCTTTAGTATTTCGGGCCCTTGCTATTTAATGTTTTCATTAATGACATTAGTCTTTGTATAAAATATTAAAATTTTTTACTGTATGCTGATGATTTAAAAATTTTCAAATCGATTTATAGTCTTAATGATTGTAAAAATCTGCAAGAGGATTTAGATGGATTGTGTTCCTGGTCTGAGTGCCCATCTTTCAATTTAAATAAACGTTTTTCTATGAATTTTCATAGATGTCGCAATACTATTATCACTAAATGAGAAATTGTGGATTTAGGTGTAATGTTTGATAGAAAATTATTATTCAATAACCATTTAAATTATATAATAGCTAAAGGTTATTCAATGTTAAGTTTTATACATCGTAATTCTGATAATCAGTATCATAACACTAAAAAAATACAGTTTACTACTGATGTAAGATCCAGTTTAGAATATGCGTCGTTTTTTTGGAGCCCCAATTCCCAAATTAATATGCATCGTGTTGAGCAAATACAAAAACAATATAGAATATGCTGTTTCGGTTTTAAATTATTCAAATTCATTACCCTCAATTCCAATTCCTTCTTATGCAGATATATGTGAATTAATTTCATTAAAAGCAATATTTCATCAATTACTTTTTTGTACAGTCTTGTCAATGGTCTAATAGATTGTCCTGATTTACTACATATTAAACTGTATGTTCCTTCTAAATCTCTAAGAAACAAAAATTACCTTTTCAAGATAGATATACACAGAACATCGCATGCTATCAATGAAACTTTGAATAGATCCATGATATTATATAATAAACTTTCAAATAATTTAGATATAAGTATTTCATTCAATGAATTTAAAAATGTTTTAAATAATTTTAGCTAATGAAACAAATTGCCTGACTTCCTAAATGTACATATGTATATCTACAATGTATCTATACCAATTGTAGTTACCTACTTAATACGTTGCATACTAATACTTTGCAACTTTATTTATTGACATTACTTTATTTATTGACAGAACCAACAAATTGATGTTAAGAACCAACAAATTGATGTCATGCTGATTGCAGAAACACATTTAACACGAAATAGCTTTTTTAAAATCAATGGCTATATTTTATATGACACCAAAGACCCCCGTGGCAGAGCATGTGGTGGTTCAGCAATACTTATAAAGGCCCGCATCAAACATTATTTACTGTGTGATTTTTGTGAGGATTACCTTCAAGCAACAAATATCTGCCTTGAAAAATTTCATCAAAACTTAGTTATTTCTTCAATTTATTCACCTCCTAGATTTCAAGTATCAGAGAGTCAGTATAGCGACTTCTTCAAATCACTAGATCCCTGTTTCATAGCATCAGGCGACTACAACGCTAAACATACATTTTGGGGATCACGACTAATAACACCAAAAGGTCGTGTTTTGTTTGACACAATTTCAAAAATGCGTCTCAATGTGATCTCGAGTGGACAACCCACCTATTGGCCTACTGATCGACAAAAAATACCGGATGTTATTGATTTTGGCGTGTTTAAGGGTATTTCAAGAGAAATTATTAAGGCTGAAATATCACTAGAATTATCCTCAGATCATTCACCTACTTTTGTCTATATATGGAATCAACAAAATATCGTATCACCAACAAGCAGGACAAGCATAAATTGGCTGAAATATAGAAAATATCTCAGTACGCATTGCTCGGAAAACATCCCGCTAAGAGTACCAGAAGACATAGAGCAGTGTATAGTTGATTTTGATCGAAACATCAAATTAGCTGCCCAACATGCAACTGTAACCCGGCAAATAGACAGATGCAATCACATTTATTCTGCAGATGTCGAGCGGCTCTTGACTGAAAAAAGAAAAATTCGTAGAGAGTGGCAATCATATAGATCTCCTCAACTTAAAACTAGACTTAGAGATTGCACGAAGCGGCTCAGAGACCTACTAGAATCTCAAAGGGTAGCATCTCTGAAAAATTACCTGGAAGATCTGGACCCAACCCCACAATCAGATTATTGATTATGGCGTGCATGTCGAAACCTCAAGAGACCAGTCGTACGTAAGCCTCCATTGCGAACTTCTTGTGGAGGCTGGGCAAGAAATGATACCGAAAAAGGTGATGTGTTTGTTGATCATTTAAAAAACGTGTTTACTCCAATTGTCTCGACTGATATAGCTGAGCTCCCACCTATCGATGTTAGTCCGGCAGTTACCCTAAGGTTCGAGCTTCGAGATATTGAAAAGGCAATAACTGATTTAAACACTAAGAAAGCTCCTGGCATTGATAAAATCAGTAACAAGATGTTATTTGATTTGCCCCGTATAGCCCAAAAAATCATTCTTTTTGTTTTTAATGCCATTTTACGTCTCGAGTACTTTCCTACAAAGTGGAAAATTTCTTTGATTACTGTGATACCTAAGCCTGGAAAAGACAACACCAAGGTTGAATCATACAGACCTATAAGCCTATTATCAAATATATCGAAGCTGTTTTAAAAAATATTAATAATTAAGTTGAACCCAATTCTGAGCGCCAAAGGATGTATTCCGAACCATCAATTTGGCTTCAGAAAACAACATAGTACGATCCAAAAAACACACAGATTAGTAAATGTAATTAAAAAGACCTTTGAAGAAAAAAATACTTAGAAGAAAATACTGAAGACCTTATATACAAGTTAAAGCTGAAATTGCCCAAAAACTTCTATAAGCTCATAAAAAATTATTTAACTTATCGAAAGTTCATACTAAAAGAAGGAGATTTCTTAAGCTCGCCTCAGCTTATTAAAGCCGGAGTTCCACAGGATAGTATTTTGGGACCCATTTTATACTTGCTGTACACATCCGATATGCCAATTAGCAATCAAGTGCACACATCAACATTTGCTGATGACACAGCTTTTTTAAGTATTAATGAAAGCGCGCAAGTAGCATCACAAGATTTACAAGATCACGTACTCAAATTGGAAAAATGGTTGAAGAAATGGAGAATTAAGGTGAATGAACAGAAATGCATCATATAACTTTCACACTGCGTAGGGACTCATGCCCCTCTATTCGCATAAATAATCAAATGATACCCCAGCTTTCAGACGTCAAATACCTCGGTATACATCTTGACCGGCGCCTTACTTGGAAAAGCCACATAGAATCCAAGTTGACACAAATGAAGTTAAAAGCAGTCCAACTAAACTGGCTTATTGGCAGAAACTCTATCCTCAGCTTAGATTGCAAATTACTACTCTACAAGTCGATACTTAAACCAATTTGGTGCTATGGGATTCAATTATGGGGCACTGCCTCAGCTAGCAATGTTGAAAAAATTCAAAGGCGTCAAAATAAGATTCTTCGAATGATCACAGTTGCTCCCTGGTATATCAAAAACTCTAATATTCACAAAGATCTAAACGTGCCAACAGTTAAATCAGAAATAGCGAAACATGCGGTAACGTATTTGAAAAAGCTTGAAACTCATCCAAATCCACTGGCGCGTAAAATTCTTAATGCTCCTGGTTACATTAGACTAAAAAGAAGAGATACTGATTTTCTTGGCCATACAATAGAGGGATGACCCGTAAATAATTTCAGCAATGTGGAACATACATTTTTTTTGTCTTGCACTGGCTGGACTTAAAAAGTATATTTTATTTTAGACTTAAGATATGAGTAATTATTTTTAGTTTAAGCATATTGAAGATACAATAAATAAATATGAAATAAAAAAAAAAATAATTTATTGACACCACTGCTCAAAAATACAAAAACTGTTAAACACTCTCTAAAAATTCGACAACTGAACTCTTAAATTTCAAAAAATGAACGAAAAGTCTGTCAAATGCTTAAGCAACTTATTGAAGACTTTTAGGTGGCTATAATGTACTTACATGAATCTACAAAACTATTATGGCACAGTTGCACATTTGTTTAATTAGTACTTTTGCAAAATAATAATTTTTTCTGAATAAATAAAATTTGTAAACAAAAAGTTGTTAAATAAACATATTTCATATATATACCTAATACAATTCATATACAAATTAATAATTACACTGTGCTAGTCGCAAATTTTAACACTAACAATTGTAGTCGTTTGGAAATTACACAAAACCGTTTGGACATTATGGTACGTCGCCTTAAACTTTCACAGCGGCAGTCAATTCTTTTGGCTAAGGAATAGAAACATGCTAATATTCGAGCACCTGATGTTCGCGTATATGGAGAAATCGGTCGTCATCGTCATTTTACAATTTTTTTTTAAAGCAATTGATAATAACTTATTCGCATTTTGTGTTGACATCCGCGGTTTAATTTTAACAATACGTCATGAGTATAAACCCAGAGATTGGCGATTGTTCATCGATGCATCTAAAAGCAGCTTAAAGGCAGTTCTGCTCCACATGACAAATTCTAAAAATTCAATTCCAATCGCACTAAATACTCACGCAAAAGAGACTTATTTATCATTGAAAAAAATGCTTGATGTAGTGAAATACATCGATCATAATTGGAAAATTTGTGCTGATTTAAAAGTGATAATTCTTTTATGAAGTATGCAAACGGGTTACACTAAGAATATGTGTTTTATGTATCTATGGGATACAAGATATAGTGGTTATCAGTACAACAAACATGACTGGCCTCAACGAAACAGTTAAATTGCGAAAAAAATAACATTGTTGTAAATCCACTTGTATCAATTGATAAAGTATTGTTATTGCCGCTACATATAAAACTAGGCATTGTGAAAAACCTTATTAAAGTACTTAATCCGGATGGAAATTCGTGTAACGAATTATGTCCTATTTTTCCAAGATTAAGTATTATAGTATTATAATAATACATATGTTGAAAATTTGAATTCATATTTCGTTTTTTACAGGATTACTTAATGGACCGGATATCCGTCGCTTGATGAAGTATAATTTATTTCAAGATGCCCTCATTATGGATGAGCTTAAGGCATGGAACTCTGTAAAAGCGGTTATTGACAACGTTTAGGAATTACTCGTTCTGACAACTGGCGCATTCATAGAGAAAAAATGCTTACCGCTTTTCATCGTATTAATGTTAAAATATCTTTAAAGCTTAATTTTTGCATTTTCATGGAGAGCGATTCCAACAAGTTACGGCCAGACATGAACACTGGTACAGTCGTCAAAAATTGGATTCGCTGTTAGGTGACATTTGCTGGGGTGTGCATCACTCAACTCATAAACAATAAAATTATCTTTCTCTTTAGGTACGATTATAATACAACGCCTCCTTTTTTCTTATAGAAACTTCTTTTTTTTTACATTTTATATTAAATTTAGGAATCATTTGTTCGCTTTCTTTCTCCATTGGATTTTTTTATTAATGTACATATCTTCCGCTTAATAAAACAATAGTGTATAAATTTTTCGACATTTCGAGATAATGTAGTTTAAAGTTTTCGTTTTATTAGACAATGGGGAAAACAGTAATATTTCAGAAAATAATCGATAGTTTTAAGTTGTGGTCATTTAAATATTTGGTGGAATAATCAGGTTACCAGTAGATGATGTTACATTATTTTAAAAGTGCTTTAATTGCAAATAAATGAGATTCAAAGTACCATGATGACTATTTTATTTGATTTACAATATGTATGAAAATCATTATAAACTATTTTATTTTGTATGGTATACACAATTTTATTGGAATTGACTCCAAATAATATATTGTTAAAAAATAGTGTATATCAATAAACGATTTTATTTTGTTATAAACTAATAAAAATAGTAATAAAAATAGTGTACACTATTTTTCTTTGAAACTATATTTAGAGTAACAACTAATTAAAACTGCATACCTGCACTTACACAATTATTAATGAAAAGTTTCACACACGCAATTATACGCTAATATTTCAATTGATCTTTTGACCCACTTTGTCGAAGTAGAATTTCACCAAATTTTTACCACATTTAGAATCAGTTATGTAGATTCTTATTATGCAATAAAGATGTACATGCGTATACACAATTATTTTATTAAGAGGACGATATGTGAGCTTGTTAATGTACGCTGCTGCAGATGTTACTAACGCCCGTTTCACACTATAATACTGAGTATTAAGATTTGTATTGGATTTTTTAATAAATAAATTAAATAATAATTGTTGTGATTATTAAAAAACCTAACGTAACATAACATTTCGTTTTCACATTATCACACTTCAAATAAAATTTAAAATCAAGCAAAGGAACAAGCCGAGTCGAAACATTGAACAGCGGTGGTTAAGAATTTTTTTTATTTATTTATTATTTTATTTGGAAAAAAGGGAAGACCAAAAAACCTCAGCAAAATTAATATGTTGTCACTTTATAAAACTTCAAGAAGCATAACAAAAGAGAAATATAATAATATATATTCGTGTATTTAAATGTCTTCATTTTAACTATTATTTTTTACATAAAAATTCACTTTAGTAAAGCTTATGTCTAAAAAAATATGGACTTAAATTTGCTCCTGTTTTTATTTCTTGTAATATGTTATTTTTGAAAGTGGTATAAGTCCATGTGGAGCTAAAAAACGTGTATTTTTACAAATAATTTTATTATTTTTATTTCAATAAAATTTAAAAGGTGTATAGTGTAAAAGACATCACTCGAATTGACTAAAGTTGACCAATATTTTTAAATTGATTCAAACGCAAACCGTTAAATATCTCAATATATGAAAAAATGGACTTATACCACTTTCGAAAAAACCAGGTTCATGTATAACACAAAGCAAATACAGCTGTTTCCGTACGGAATGTGCGATCGGTTTTGTACTTTGCTTAAGCAAATGAAATTTGACGAAACTTAACAAAAAGTTAAAGTTCAAATAGTGGTGACTTAACCATAACCATATGAACAGCTGTTTTAACCAACTTTATGGGCATCACTGTAATCGATTATTACTGACTTACCATAGTGCCATTGCCATAACCATATATACCAATTGAATTTTGGTTTTGCGCCATAATTTAACGAATTTTTATATTTTGATGAACAGAAAACGGGAAATTTAAGAGAGCGATTTTCAAAAGAAATAAGAGGCTGTCGCAACACATCAGGAAGTGGTGCTTGTGTTGATAGAGAGTGGTCGCTAAAGAAAAGCCTTGAATTTCTAAAACCACACATTATTCCTCGACCGTAAGTAATAAAAATGTTTTATTAAATAAAAAAATTATAATTACCTCTATAATTTTTTAGAATGAGACAAAGTGCTCTGATATTAGACTGCTGTTTGGAAATAAACAAAGCTTCCGAGGAGTTTTATGAATTTCAAGAATCAATTTCGCCGGCACAGTCAGCTGCAGTGTACGCTGACTCTTTCAGTTCAGTATCGCCCGTAAAAACTGCAACATCCACTTCTCGGGGCAAGGCCGCACAGCTAGACGAGTTGGACACTACCATATGGGAATCAATTAAAACTCTTCAAGAGGTATGTGCCCGTAAAGCTCGTCGTGAGGAATTAGGTGGGAAAATAAGTGGATTTAGTACCATAATCTGCTCCGCTATTTATTGTGATTTTTTAAGACTTGTGTTTGTTTTTAATTTTTTACATTATTTTGATCTCTTTGCGAATTGCAATAATAGTTTAAAAAAAATTGTATTTATTATAATTTAATTTAATCAGAGGAATATAATTCAAAGATTAATTTAAAAAGCTAAATTTTATATATGTATGTTAAAATGAATTATTATTATTTTATTTTTTGCCGGGGACAAGGTTTTTTTGTTTTTAATAATAATACTTTTTTATTAAAATTAGTAATTTTTTATTTATTTTGTTGTTTTTAAAATATTATAACTAGAAGAAATGTGAATATAAGAATATGGACTGGTTGTTTTTAATAAATAATTTTGATAAATCAATTAACGAATTTAAAAATACTTATGAGGCTTATATACTGTTACCACAATGGCCGTTAACTCGTCAAATATCATTTTAAATAAACTTCAATATTGGTGCAAAATAAATAATAAATATAAAAATATAAATTAATTTGAATTCAATTGCGTAGTTATTTGTCAATTAGAACGGACGTGTTTTTTTAAGCTCGCAATATACTTAAAATAAATCAAAATTTATTGAGTGACTAACAACAATTGAGTGACAAACAAACAATATTAAAACCTGTTTTTACACAACAACAAAGTTGTTGTATTTCGTTTTTTTCCTTTTTACAACGGCATTATTGTTTAAGTAATAAGAGAAGTACAGTGCGAGGGCTCATTTATGAGTCACTCAAATTTAAATTTAAATATTATAAAAGTGCAAACATAAGCAGTAAAAATGCTTATGTAATACTAAATGCAGATGAAAATAGTGAAAACACCAAAATAAATAACAACAAAAAAACTGATGTGTTTTTAAATCCTGCGCCTATTTACCGCACACGTTCATGTTCACCGTTGTTGCTAAGTAGTGATAATAAAATAAATGTGAATAAATCGTCGTCGTCTTCTGAATACAGTACGACCAAAACTATAATGGACAGTGCCCAAAAACCCAAGACTCAAGTGGGAATGGATAGATACGTGACTGTAATGAAAAGAGGTCGAAGCCCTAAATCTTCGCTGATAGCACCAAAGTCGAAAGTACATAAAGAAAAGGACTCTAAGGGAATAAATTCCCAAAATCGTTTTGAGATATTAGATAGAGAAGCAAGTGAACCTAAATCGGCACCCAACTCGTTCAAACCACCTTTAATATATTTAAGGGAGAAAAATTCAGACGACTTAATAAAAAAGTTAATTTCCGTTATTGGGGAGAACTCATTTTTTGTAATTCCTATCAAGCGAGGTAACACTGATGAGACAAAAATTCAATTTATTGACGAAAGCAGTTATCGGAAAGCAGTAAACGAGTTTGAAAGCTGTAAAAAGAACTTTTATACCTATCAGCTGAAGAGTAGCAAAGGTCTACAGGTAGTAATTAAAGGTGTAGACTCATATGTTGATCCAGCTGAAATCAGAGATGGCCTCCAAAAAGCAGGATTTAAGGTAAAACATGTAGATAATCTCAGAAATAGAGAACGTGTGTCCCAACCACTTTTTCGAGTTAAACTTGAACCTGGAGATTTGCGATTGAAGAAAAACGAAACGCATCCTATTTACAATCTGAAATACCTACTGCACCGAAAAATTACAGTGGAGGAGCCACATAAGCGATCAGGACCCGTCCAGTGCCTGAATTGCCAAGAGTATGGCCGTACCAGGGCATACTGTAAGTTGCCACCGGTTTGCGTAGTGTGTGGTGAGCTACATTGTTCCGCTTAATGCGATAAACCTAAGAATGACACTAATTTTAAAAAATGTAGCAATTGCGGTGGAAACCACACTGCCAATTACAGAGGCTGTCCAGTTTTTTCTATGGTAAGAAAGTCAACCCAAAAATTACTCCTGCTAAGCAGCCACAATATCGAGCAAATGTGCATTACCCCAGTTACATCAACCAACAACCCAACATATTTCATAAAGAACAAACACCATCTGGTAATTTTAATCGTCTCGAATCAAGCATCGAGACATTAGTGCCTTCGTTAAACAGTTTTATGACCTCTATGAGCAGCACGATACAAGAAATGGTACGCATGCAATCTACTATGTTGCAGGCAGTACTTAACAAACCACGAACTGTTTAAAAATATGTTTCTGGAACGCAAACGGTTTGCGCCCAACACAAAAATAAACTCGAGTACTTCCTTAAGAAGGAACAAATTGATGTCATGCTGGTTGCAGAGCCTCACTTAACAACAAGTAGCTTTTTTTAAATAAATGGCTATATCTTATATGACACCAAAGACCCCTCAATCAGATTATTCATTATGGCGTGCGTGTAGAAACCTTAAAAGGCTAGTAGTACATAAGCCTCCCTTGCGAACTTCGTCCGGAGGCTGGGCAAGGAATGATACCGAAAAAGGCAAATTATTTGTTGAACATTTGAAAAAGGTTTTTACTCCAAATGTATTGACTGATGCAGTTGATTTGCCAACTGTCGAAGCTAGTGCTGCAGTACCCTTAAGATTTCATTTTAGTGATATTGAAAGGGTAATAACAGATTTAAACACCAAGAAAGCCCCTGGCTTTGATAAAACCAGTAACAAGATGTTATTTGAGTTGCCCCATACACCTCGAAAAATTATTCTTTTTTTTTAATGCCATTTTACGCCTTGAGTACTTTCCTTCAGGTTGGAAGGTTTCGTTAATAACTATGATTCCTAAACCAGGAAAAGACCACACAAAACTTGAATCATGCAGACCTATAAGTCTTTTATCAAATATGTCAAAGCTGTTTGAGAGGATGTTAATAAATAAGCTGAACCCCATTGTAAGCGACAAAGGATGTACTCCGAACCATCAATTTGACATCAGAAAAAAACATAGTTCAGTCGAACATAATCACAGATTAGTTAACGTAAGTAAGAACACCTTTGAAGAACAAAAAAATACTGCTCTGCGCTTTTTATCGACGTTTCCCAAGCATTCGATAAGGTATGGCACGATGGCCTAAAATATAAGTTAAAACTGGATTTGCCCACAAAATTATATAAGCTGTTAGATAGTTATTTAACTAATCGGAAATTCATTGTTAAAGAAGGCAATCTTTTAAGCTCACCTGAGCCAATTGAAGCCGGAGTTTCCCAGGGTAGTATATTGAGGACAATTTTATACTTGTTGTATACTTCAGATATGCCAACTAGGGACCGAGTCCACACATCGACATTTGCTGACGACACAGCTTTTTTAAGCATCAAGATATTTACAAAACCTCATATTAATTTTAGAAAAGTGGTTGAAGAAATGGAAAATTAAGGTCAATGAACAAAAATGTACTCACATAACTTTTACTCTGCGTAGGGAATCGTGCCCCCCTATTCACATAAATAACCAAATGATACCCTAAATATCTCGGCATACATCTTGATCGGCGCCTTACTTTGAAACGCCACATAGAATCAAAGTTAACACAAATGAAGTTAAAAGCAGTCCAACTAAACTGGCTTATCGGCAGAAATTCTACTCTAGCTTTAGATTGCAAACTTTTATTGTATAAGTCAATTTTAAAACCAATTTGGTGCTATGGCATTCAATTATGGGGCACTGCCTCAGCTAGCAATATAGAATAAATCCAAAGGCGCCAAAACAAGATTCTACGGATGATCACAGTTGCTCCCTGGTACATAAAAAACTCGAACATCCACAAAGATCTAAACGTGCCATCAGTTAAATCAGAAATAGCGAAATATGCAGTTACATATTTACAGAAGCTTGAAACACATCCAAATCCGCTGGCCCGCAACATGCTAAATGAACGTGGTTACATTCGTCTAAGAAGGAGGGATATTTCTTCTCTCGTCCGAACATTAGAGGGATGACCCGCAAATGATAGAAGCAACCGTGAAACATACATATACATATAATTATATTTGAAGATTTAATAAATAAAATATGAAAAAAAAATTTGAATTATTTTTTAACATAGTCTTAGTTTTTAATGTAAATATATTATAATTTTTATTGCCATATAATTCTGAATTATTTAGGCCTTTAAGGCTTTAAATTCAAATGAAATAAATAATTAAAATAAATTAAACTGTTGTACAAAAACCATTTTTTTATAACATCTGTTTAGTCATTTAAATTTGAATTAAATTGAAAAGTGAAATTAAAGAAATAATACGTATTTATAGTTTATTAGTATATTATTATATTTTCTTTGTTAAGTATAAAATGAATTACAAATCCTTTTTTAAAATTAATTTTTCTAAGTGTAGTGTAACTAGCTATTTAACCAACTATGCAACAAGCATAATAAACTTTAGCTAAGGAAATTTATAAAACTGTATTTTTTAAGAACTATTTTTAAAGAATAAAAATCACTCTTGTATTACACAGCATACTTACCGGTTTCATAATTTTTTCGCTTTCGAGATTAATTAAATTTTTAAAATTAAATCGCCCAATTTTTTATAAGTGTCTTGAAGAAAAGATATTTTCTGACGAAACATTATCGCGCCCGAGCAGGGACTAACGATTTAATTTATTTAATAAATCTTATTACTGGAACCGTACTCTAAATAATTAAAAAATAATTTGTACAAAACACTTAAATACATTTTTAAACTATACAAGTGTCATCAAGTAAATCATCGTAATTGGCGTAGTTATTAATTTTATAATCATCGCCAATAAAACTTTATAATTGGCGTAACCATCATAATCATCGTTAATTAATCATCATCATCATCAATTAATCATCATTAAGTCATCATAATAATCGTCATTATTATCGTAATCATCATTACCATCATCCAAATTAGCAATTAATCCCCATGACGTGTGATTGCTGCCTGTGTCGCAAGGAAAGTTCTAATAAACAAACCATCCGAAATCAGGTATCTAAGAATTAACATGCTGAAAAAAAAGTTGTGTATTTCCACACTCGTTTATTATTTCTTAACAACTTACAAATACAAATAAATTTTTATTCAGCCCTTTAAAGTGAAACAAAGAAATCGGATTCATTAATTTGTTGTTCATTTATTTCGTATACGAAATATTTGTGGTTAAAATCGCTAGCAAAATTGCTATCCTAACGTCCGTTCTCTCTTCTCGTAATTTGTTTACCTGAAATACATAAAATAATAGTATATTATTTATGCTTAAAATTACATACCTTTTGCTAAAATCATAAATTTTCTCGTAGATTTATCAATTATCTATAATTCTAGTTCCTTTTACACTTTTCGTAAATTTAAAACGCTTTCCAACACTTTGCAAAGTCTGCAAAGCAGAAATGTAACTTGGCCTCACTTTTCTTACGATAATACTTTAAGAATATTAATAAAAGAGAATGACAGTTGGTAAAGATTGTTACGAAGAAGAAGACTAGTGTAAAGACAAACCTAGTTGGAAAATAACAAAGTGCCTAATAATTAAATAACTAAATTTAAAACTAAACAAAATATATATACGTGAAAAAATATATCTATGTGAAAAGTGAAATACAAAATCGACGAATTAAAAAGCAAAAGTGTAACACAGAGATAGATAAGAGTTAAAATTGTTCTAATAACCAGACAGACACACGTGATTTTATAGTTAATGATTAATCCTTATGTACTATGCTTACTTATGAATGTGACATATATGTATTTATAAAATTCCTTCATTAAAAATAAATACCACAAATTTGAACATATTTGCAAAATTTTGTTGGTTTTGGTTAGTTTCATATTGGTTCAAAAATCAAGCTGTTACCCAACAAACATTTACATACGTCAATTCTTGGAAGTGTCAGACCTAACGATAATCAAGATTTTCATTAACATTTCGGATAATTTATTGCAACATTTATTGAGACCTACACGAATAATTCTAATTCTAAATTAAAAACGTTTACTCTGAAGAAAAAATATTTCAAATTTTTTACCTTGAGTATAATTTTTATTCGGTAGTAAAGTTATCATTCATATATTAAAATCATTTGTTTCTATAAACATATTTCAGTTGAGTGAATAATTATTGACCTCCACAAACCTATTTAAAATGTCAAAAAAAGGTTGTAAACAAAATAGTCTAGAGGTATTGTGCCAACAGAAAAATATGGTACTAAATAATATTGCTAGAATTAAGCGCTCCATAAAAGAAAAAACGATATCCTTCCACCCATTGGAATTGGAATGCCGTTTAGATATTTTGAATTCGTATATTGAACAGGCAATGACTTTTCAGTCTGAAATCGATATTTTAGATCCTTCTAACGAGGATAGATCTGAAGTTGAAAATTTATGCGTTTCAACAAAATGTTTACTGCTTGGATATTTATCTTCAACCAGAAAGCAAAGTGGCAATGATACTACTTTAGGTTTTCAAGGTCATCATGGCAGTAGACAACCACTACCAAAGTTTAGCGGAAAGTACTCTGAGTACAAAAATTTCATTAGTCTCTTCGAAAACTTGGTTGGACAATGACTTATCTCTAACAGAGATTGAGAAATTCAACCACCTGATATCATGCCTTTCAGATGAAGCTCTAGGTACTGTTAAAGCGTACCAAATAACAGAGCAAAATTATTCTAAAGCTCTAGCAAGCTTAAAGAGAGTATATGACAATCCCTGCCTTATTTTCTTCGATAATATTTCTCGGTTATTCGATCTGCCTAAAATGTCTAAGCCTTCGGCTGCGGCCTTAAGAAGCATGATCGATACAGTATCCGCAATTTATGACTCACTATTATCAATAGGAGATGATAAAAGTATTACTAACGCAATACTAACTCATCTAGTAATGTTAAAGGTTGACGCCGTCACTCGTACTAAATGGGAAGAGCAACTAAATTATGAAAGTTTGCCCCTATGGAGTGATTGCCAAACAGCTTTGAACAGAAGATATCAGCACATCTCAGCCGATGAAGCTTGTAGTTCAAAGCAGTGTAGCGTTCCGAAAACATTAAACAATGACACAAAAAAGAAAGCAAAGTCATTCTCTTGTCAAGCTAAGCCAAAACTAAATATTTCTAAGTGCCTGTTTTGTAGTTTTGCTGCCCATTACGTGTCGAATTGCCCATCGTTTGCAGTTTTGTCTGTTCATCAGCGCTTTGATTTCGTAAAAAGTGTTCCAGCATGTATAAACTGCTTACGAAACGGTCATACCGTTACAAAATGTACTTCAAACAAATGTAGAGTATGCAATCGATCACATAACACCTTGTTACATCAGTACAACGTAAGTAATGATCAATCAGCAGTTGTATTGTGTTCTGATCCGAACCAGCCTTCGACTTCTACAGCCTATGTAAACCACTCTTCGTCTTGCAATGACAACGTGATGTTGGCTACGGCTTTAGTAAAAGTTAAAGACAGATGTGCCCATACCTATTACCACGAGCTCTTCTAGATTCTGGTTCACAAATCAATTTCGTAACTGAGGAACTTTCAAAAAGGCTGCAACTACAACAAGAAAAAATAAATCTTAGTCCCATAGGCATTGGAAAAAGCAATTCTTCTGCCAAATTCAAACTTGAAGCTACTGTGAAGTCTCGAACAAATTCTCATGAGTTCTCGTCTGAATTCTGGATTCTTCGATCGAGTTCCAAATATCAACCAGACCAGGTCATTTCAACATCTGGCTGGAACATCCCAAATAATATTGAATTAGCTGATCCATATTTTTTCAAACCTCAGAAAATAGATATGTTGATCGGCGCTGAGATTTTCTTTGACCTGTTGTGTGCTGGCCAAATTAAGAAAAACCCAAAGCTTCCAACATAACAAAAAACTCTTCTAGGTTGGGTTATTTCTGGAAAGTGTAATATGTCTGAAAATTCAGCTAGAAGAAGGGCTTACGGCTAACAATGAAAGCGAAACATCTCTTCACAAAATAGTGCAGAAATTCTGGGAACTAGAAGAGATTCCAACGACTAACAAAGTCCTATCTATTAAACATAAAAAATGTGAGGAATAGTTTGTTCAGTCAGTGAAACTGTTACCGGCTGGACGATTTAAAGTATCGCTTCCCTTTAAAGGTGATCCAGGAGCATTAGGTGCTTCATTCGACATTGCGAAAAGACGATTCTTATCACTTGAACGTCGATTAGCAAAAGATCGCAAATTAAAGGAGATGTACAATGACTTTATGAAAGAGTACATTGAGCTTGGACACATGAAGAAATTCCAATTAAATCCCATTATTTTATACCACATCAGTGTGTATTACGCCCTCAGAGTACATCAACGAAACTTACGGTAGTTTTAGATGCGTCAAGTAAAACGTCTACACAGTTGTCTCTTAACGACCTCTTAATGATTGGCCCTAAAGTTCAAGAAGAATTATATTCTACGCTGATACGCTTTCGTTTGCATAAATACGTAATAACAGCTGACATTGAGAAAATGTACCATCAAGTTCTAATCGACGAGGCTGATAGAGATTTTCAGTTGATCGTATGGCGACCCGAACAGTCAGCTGATCTTCAAATATATAAATTAAATACCGTCACATATGGAACTTCTTCTACTCCATTTTTGGCAATTCGATGCCTTATATATTTAAGCGATTTATTTCGAGAAAAGTTTCCTATGGGAGCTGAAGTTGTCCGTAAAGATTTCTACGTAGATGACTTGCTCACTGGAGCAGATTCAATTGAAGAGCTTGAAACAGTTCGATATCAAGTTATCGAAATTTTGAAATCAGCAGGGTTTAGACTTACAAAGTGGTCTTCAAACTACGATAAAACTGATGATTTTTCAAATAGTAAATTCTTACAAAGTGATAAAGATTTCACTCGAGCTCTAGGTACTTACTGGTTTCCAGAGGATGATATTTTCAAGTATAAATTGGACGAATCATTTCAGGAATTAAGTGCAACTAAACGTAATATATTATCAGTTTCGGTCATATCCTGTTCTGTTTTCGGCGTTGATAAGTGCGGACGCGATTTTTTTTAAGCTCGCATTAACAAAAAACAAAACATACATGTGAATGTATGAGATGTGTGAATAATTTAAAACAAAAACAAACAAACCTGTTCTAATACAACAAAGTTGTTTGTAAAATATTTTTTTTCCTTTTCTTTATTTTTTACAACGGCATATTGAATTGCTACTTTTAAAATAAAACAAAAACAATAAAGGCCAATGAGCCTCTTTAATTTAAGCAATAAAAATGTGGACAATATTGTATTAAATAAAAACAAAAAAACTGAAAATAATTTGTGTGTAAATGATACGCCAGTTATACGTGCCCAATCTTGTTCGTCGCTTTTACTAAGCGATGACAATAAAATAACTACAAACAAATCGCCTTCTGAACACAGCGTTGCCAAAGATAATATGGATAGTGTAGAAAAACCCAAGACGCAAGTGGGAATGGACAGATACATAACTGTATTGAAAAGAGGTCGAAGCCCTAAATCTTCGCAGATTGCACCAATGGCTAAAGTACAAAAAGACAAGGACTCTAACGGAATAAATTCCCATAATCGTTTTGCTATTTTAGATAACGAAGCAATTGAAACAAAACCGGCACCCAAGTCGTTTAAACCACTACCAATTTTTTTAAGAGAGAAAAATTCAAATGAATTAATAACTAAGTTAATGTCAGCTATCGGGGAAAACTCATTCTATGTAATTCCTATCAAACGTAGTAACATTGATGAAACTAAAATTCAATTTGTAGACGAAAGTAGTTATCGCAAAGCAGTAAAGGAGTTTGAAAGCTGCAAAAAGAACTTTTATACCTACCAGCTGAAGAGTAGCAAAGGCCTACAGGTAGTCATCAAAGGTGTAGACTCATATGTTAAAAAGAAAAAGAAGACCGAAACGCATCCCATTTATAATCTAAAATATCTGTTACACCGCAGGATAAGTGTAGAGGAACCACATAAGCGGTCAGAACCCGTTCAGTGTTTAAATTGCTAAGAATACGGCCATACAAGGGCTTACTGCAAGTTGCCTCCGGTTTGCGTTGTTCGTGCAGAGCTTCATTGTTCCGCCCAATGCGACAAACCAAAGGATGACTCGAAGGTTAAAAAATGTAGCAATTGCGGTGGAAATCACACCGCTAACTACAGAGGCTGTCCAGTTTTTTCTATGGTAAGGAAGTCAACTCAGAAATTAAATACTCCTGCTAGGCAGCCACAATACCAAGCAAATGCTCATTACCCACAGTTAGCTCAACCCACAACCAAACATGTTTCATACGCGGATATGTTAAAATCAAATCATGTTTCAGCACACAAAGCGACACCTACAACCAATTCTACCCCAAATATGCATCCAGAAGCTAAAGAACAAACACCATCTGTTAACTACAATCGTCTCGAAGCAAGTATCGAGACATTAGTGCATTCGTTAAACAGTTTTATGAGCTCTATGAGCAGCATGATGCAAGAAATGGTTCGCATGCAATCTATGATGTTGCAGGCGGTACTTAACAAACCATGAACTGTTTAAAAATATGTTTCTGGAACACAAACGGCTTACGCCAACACAAAAATGAACTCGAGTACATCTTCAAGAACCAACAAATTGATGTCATGATGGTTTCAGAGACTCATTTAACAACAAATAGCTTTTTTAAAATCAATGGCTATATATTATATGACACTAAAGACCCCCGTGGCAGAGCATGTGGTGGGTCAGCTATTCTAATAAAGGCTCGAATTAAACATCATTTACTGTGTGATTTTTGTGAGGACTATCTTCAAGCAACAAACATCTGTATTGAAGAATATCATCAAAACTTTGTTATTTCTTCGATTTATTCACCTCCTAGATTTCAAATATCAGAGAGTCAATATAGCGACTTCTACAAATCACTAGGTCCCTGTTTCATAGCATTAGGCGACTACAACGCTAAACATACGTTTTGGGGATCAAGACTTATTACTCCAAAAGGTCGTGTTTTATTTGACACTATTTCAAAAATGCGTCTGAATGTGATATCAAGCGGACAACCCACCTATTGGCCTACTGATCGACAAAAAATACCTGATGTTATTGATTTTGGCGTGACTAAAGGTATTTCGAGAGAAATGACTAAGGTTGAAGCATCACTCGAATTATCCTCAGATCATTCACCCACAATAGTCTATATATGGAACCAGCAAAATATTGTGTCACCAACAACTAGCACAAGCATTAATTGGTTGAAATATAGAAAGTATCTCAGTACTCACTGTTCGGAAAATATACCGCTGAGAAAACCAGAAGACGTGGAACAAAGTCTTATTAATTTTGATAAAATCCTCAAATCAGCTGCCCAACATGCAACAGTAACCCGACAATCAGCTAGATACAATCAAATTTACTTTGTAGATGTCGAGCGGCTCTTGACTGAAAAAAGGAAAATTAGAAGAGAGTGGCAAGCACACAGATCTCCTCAACTCAAATCCAGACTTAAAGATTGCACGAAACGGCTAAGACAGCTGCTAGAATCTCGAAGAGTAGCATCTCTGAAAAATTACTTGGAAGACCTCGACGCAACTGCACAATCAGATTATTCATTATGGCGTGCATGTAGAAACCTTAAAAGGCCAGTCGTACCTAAGCCGCCCTTGCGAACTTCTTGTGGAGTCTGGGCAAGAAATGATACCGAAAAAGGTAATTTATTTGTTGATCATTTGAAAAAGGTTTTCACTCCAAATATGTGTACTGATATAGTTGAGTTGCCACCAGTAGAGACTAGTGCCGAAGTACACCTAAGATCTGAATTTAGCGATATTGAAAGGGCAATAGCGGATTTAAACACCAAAAAAGCCCCTGGGGTTGATAAAACAAGTAACAAGATGTTAGTTGAGTTGCCCCTTATAGGTCGCAGAATTATTCTGTTTGTTTTTAATGCCATCTTACGTCTTGAGTAATTTCCCACAGAGTGGAAAGTTTCTTTGATTACTATGATTCCTAAACCAGGAAAAGACCACACAAAAGTAGAATCATACAGACCTATAAGCCTTTTATCAAACGTATCAAAGTTATTTGAGAGAATATTAATAACTAAGCTGAATCCAATTCTTAGCGCGAAAGGTTGTATTCTGAACCATCAATACGGCTTCAGAAAACAACATAGTACGATCCAACAAACACACAGATTAGTAAATGTAATTAAAACGACCTTTAAAGAAAAAAAATACTGTTCTGCGCTCTTTATCGACGTTTCTCAAGCATTCGATAAGGTTTGGCACGAAGGCCTAATATTTAAGCTAAAGCTGAACTTTCCCGAAAACTTGTATAAGCTCTTAAAAGATTATTTAACGAATCGCAAGTTCTTACTAAAAGAAGGTGACTTTTTAAGCTCGCCACAGCTCATTGAAGCCGGAGTTCCCCAAGGTAGTATTTTGGGACTAATTTTATATTTACTATACACATCAGATATGCCAATTAGCACCCTAGTGCATACATCAACTTTTGCAGATGACACAGCTTTTTTAAGTATTCATGAAAGTGCCCAAGAAGCATCAAAACTTTTACAAGACCACATACTCAATTTGGAAAAATGGCTAGAAAAATGGAGAATAAAAGTGAATGAGCAAAAATGTACTCACATAACTTTCACACTGCGTAGGGACTCATGCCCTCCTGTTCGCATAAATAACCAAATGCTACCACAGCTTTCAGACGTTAAATATCTGGGTATACATCTTGACCGTCGCCTTACTTGGAAAAGCCACATTGATTTCAAGTTAACACAAATGAAACTAAAAGCAGTACAACTAAATTGGCTTATTGACAGAAACTCTACCCTGAGCTTAGATTGTAAACTTCTACTGTACAAGTCGATCCTCAAACCAATTTGGTGTTATGGGATTCAGTTATGGGGCACTGCCTCAGCTAGCAATGTAGAAAAAATTCAAAGGCGCCAAAATAAGATACTACGTATGATTACATCTGCTCCCTGGTATATAAAAAATTCGAACATCCACAAAGACCTAAACATGCCATCAGTTAAAGCAGAAATAGCGAAACATGCAGTCACATATCTAAAGAGGCTTGAATCTCATCCAAACCCTTTAGCGCGTAACATGCTGAATGAAACTGGTTACATTCGACTAAAAAGAAGAGATACTGCTTTTCTTGGCCGTACATTAGAGGGATGACCCGCAAATGATTGCAAAATCCGTGAAACAAACATTATTTTTGTCTAGCACTGGCTGGACTTAAAAAGTATATTTTTATTTTAGACTTAAGATATAAGTAATTATTGTTAGTTCAAAAATATTGAAGATAGAATAAACAATTTATGAAAAAAAAAAAAAGTTTCGGTCATATTATTCGATCCACTCGGATTATTGTGCCCTCTGATAATTAAGCCCAAAGTCTTATTCATCTGAATAATTCATGGGATAAATTTAAGTCAGATTTACTGCAAATTGATATGATCCGCATTCCCAGATATGTACTAACGTCAAAAGGTTCTAGCTGTCAAATACGTGGATTTTCAGAGCATACGGCTGCTGCTTATATAAGGAGTAGAGTGGCAGATAAATTTTCATGTTGTTTACTGACGGCAAAGTCGAAGGTCGCTCCTCTAAAGACAAAGTCGCTTCCCAGACTTGATCTATGCGCAGCACAGTTATTGGCCAAATTATGGGCCAAGGTGAAACTTATGTTATCATTTGATTTCGAAAATGTATACTTTGGGACTGATTCGGAAATTACTCTTCACTGGATTCGAAGTCATTCTTCAACTTTAGCGACATTTGTATCAAATAGGGTTTCAGATATTCAGGACCTTTCAGACGGAGTTAATTGGCGTCATGTTCCAACAAAAAATAATCCAACCGACATTGTATCACGTGGTTGCACCATTAATGAGCTATGTAAATCAATTTGGTTTAATGGTCCTAAATTTTTATCCAAAGAAAAAGATATGTGGCCGAAAAACAAACATTTTTCTCTAACTGAAGATCAAAAAGCATTAGAAAAAAGAAAAACGTACGTTTTTCCCATTGTTGAAGACACTTCCAATTGTGTAATTGATTTGATCAACAAACACTCATCTTATTATAAATTAATGCGAATAATGTCTTTTCACTCGACTCGAAAACTTAAAATTTATAACTGCATAATTCCCACATCAAGAGAGATGCGGTGGTCATTTCTAAAGCTAGTTGAAGTAGTTCAGAAACTTGCATATTCCGATGAAACTAAGAAACTCAAAAAATATCAGATGTTAACACGAATCTATTTATTCATGAGTTGAATGAACAAAGTCGTTCATTTTCTTTAATAAGGGTAGGTGGACGATTGCTCAACGCACCATTATCATACGATGCTAAATTCCCCCTATTAATTAAAAATTTTATCACTCTTTATTTGCGCAACCTTCATTTTGAAAACTGCCATGCGGGAGCAAAGGCGTTGGTCGCTCTACTTCGAGATCAGATTTGGCTTATAAATGCTAAAGAAGAATGCAGTCGGAGTAGATATTTGCGGTCCAATTAACGTGACGTTAAAAATTCGTGGACGTCCTCGTGTAAAGATGTACATCGCAGTATTTGTTTGTTTCACTTCTAAGGCAGTTCACTTAGAACTAGTATCCGATTTAACATCAAATGCTTTTCTTCTCTCGTTTAAAAGGTTCATCGCCAGAAGAGGACAACCACTGAAGGTGTACGCCGACAACGCCACCAACTTCGTGCGCGCCAGTCGGGAACTCAAAGAAGCCAGAGAAGAACTTCTGCAACCCGTAACATGCAAACAGAGTTCATCTTTATACCCCCCAGGGCACCGCACTTCGGCGGACTTTGGGAGGCAGCCGTGAAGTCGGCCAAAGGGCTGTTGCTCAGGACAATTGGCACCACACTACTAACGCCAGAAGAACTGTAAACAATGCTAGCCGAAATAGAAGCCGTGTTGAACTCACGGCCAATAGCACCACTGTCCAGCGATCCCAACGACGGCAAGACCCTAACACCAGCTCACCTATTAACCGGAGAGAGCCTTCGAGCGCTGTCCAGCGTATTGCCGCCAGAAGAATCGGTCAAGCTAACGTGCTTGAAGAGATGGCAACTTCTTTCCGCACTCAAGCGGACATTCTGGCGGTCCTGGGCGAAAGATTACGTCCTGGGTCTGCAGGGCAGAACCAAGTGGCCCGAAGAAGAGCCAGACGCCACCGTCGGAAAAGTCGTGGTCATTCACGAGGACAATCTGCCTCCACTACAGTGGTGATAACGGCCGTGTTCCAAGGCAAAGACGGGAGAGTTCGCGTAGTGGAAGTGAAGGCGAAGAAGGCTAGCCGCTCCAAGTCACAACTTTAATTTTTGATCTTGGGCTCTGAAAGTTTTTTATTATGTAAACAACGTCGTTTAGCCGCTTTACTACTTTATAAGGTCCATCCCAATGAGTTTGTAGTTTGGGTGAAAATCCTTTCTTCCGTTGTGGGTTAAAAAGTAAAATCAGTTGTCCCTCGTTAAATCCCTCAGAGTTCGCAGTTCGATCATATGTGGTTTTCATTTTATCACTGGTTAACTTTATCCGACTCCGCACGAATTCATGAATCTCTTGGAGGTCCCTTTGCGCCGTCGTCCTCCGCCGATATTGGCTTAACACCAAAATCTAAATCTGCAGGCAAATCTAGCTCAGACCCAAAGACCATTTTCGTTGGTGTTCGTAAGTAGGAATCGTGAACAGCTGATCTATATGCCAACAAAAAGTTGGCTTTATGCTCATTATTTAAGAAATTTTAAATAGGAAAAAAAGTAATGGCGAAATTTTCAACACGAATGAATAAAAATGTAATCTATCCGAAAGAAGATAAACTTAAAAATTAACGAAAGTTAAACACAAAAAAAAGATAAAGCACACAGCAGCGCCTCTTAGACGTCAGATCCTTGCATCCATCATTTGGCATCACCCATTATGATTCAGGGATGGATAACGATTTACGTTCATGCATGAACATCCCGGCCGCCTTGCTGTATAGCAATTTAAGAACCAATGTATATCTAAGAAACTTATATAAAAAGAAAAATAGAAATTAAAGAATAAAAAAAAACCATTGTTTAACCAAAAATGTAAAATCCATTTATTTCTGGTACTCTATTCTATTAAAATTATATTGGCTGCTGCAGCAAATCCATCCAATTTCAAAGCCATCCAACAACGTAGCTAAAACTAAAATAAAAAACTTCATTTATGGTAATACATATTAACACAACGAAAGATATATACAAAAATATAGATGTAATATTGACTAAACCTTTATGGAGAACATGATCCAGAAATGATATGCCCAAAAATTGTAAACTGAGCCAACGGTTTGCCAAAAATACACCATTCCTTATGATTCGGCTGTACACATCACCACCTAACAGAAGATGAACTGGAGCAGCTACATTAAATTGAGGATCAGCCAATTGCAGTCCTGGAAACTCATCCAAAATTCTATTATCTACGGATTTAACCGGCGCCATAATCTTATATCTTCGTCGTATTTCCGCGAAACATTCTACCACTGCGCTGCTACCATGATTACCAGCAATTTTGAGACAACATCTCTCAGTGTTACCAACACGAACTTTACCAGCTAAAATTCTTTGTACTGCCTCCGCCGATATAATTGATGTTTCGGCGCTGGGGTCAATTACAGCTCGTTCGGTAATAAAACGCCCTTTTGATTCAAGCCTTATAATTGCAGTAGGCCTCAACAAAACAGTCTCACGTATGAAATAAGATGGTAGCGAAGTGATGTCTCCAGTCCTTCTTTCTGCGATCTGCGAATTCTGAGATTTGCGTTTGTGGCGGGTGTAACGGTTCTCCGAAGTACTGAGAACCAGAGCTTGAGACGAACGAGGCCTCTCACTCTCATGACCATTGGACGAACGAGGCCCTCTGGCTGGGTTATCGGACGAACGGGGCCCTTTCCCTACTTGGCGTTTGGGCGAACGAGGCCCGTGATGTAAACGTTTGGGAGCTTTTCGGGCCGACGAACTTGGTCTTACACCCTCTTTATGCAACAAAGTGTGATGCATGTCACCACAACGTTTACATCTGCCGGTACTTTCGCAAGTACGCCAGATATGGTCATGACTTAAACAGCCCGCGCAATACCTGTAGATAGACACAAGCCGCATCCTTTCCTCATAGCCAACTTGCAGAAACTTTTTAAAAAATCTCAGTGGGTGACCCTTAAGACAAACTCGACAGACCATCTGATTATCGCTGCGCCGGTTATCAGCATACTTGCTCGCATCAACCATGTTCCTAAAAAAAAATAATAATATATAAAAACTAATAAGTCGGAAACACTACGAGCTTCACAACTGGTCTAGTAACCGAGCCACGCGCTGTCTTTAACTCCACAACTCTGACATGGCTATCTTTACCTGTGTGTACCTTCAATACACGGCCCAAGCGCCATTCATTCGTTGGCAAGTTGTCGTCACGAATGACAACTAGATCACCGATGCCCAAATCTTTCTTCATAAATTTCCATTTATTTCGTTTGTGAAGTTCGTTTAAATAATCAGCTTTCCATCTCGCACACAAACGCTGATTAATTGCTTTAACCCTTTGCCATCGATTAATAATTGAAAGTGGGGACTCCAAATTTTCTACCTCGGGTGGAGCTAAGAGTGGACCGCCAATGAGAAAATGACCCGGCGTTAAAATATCGAGACTATCAAAATTCTCCGTCAAAGGACATAATGGCCTTGAATTCAGACAAGATTCAATACGAGCTAACAATGTCGAAAATTCTTCAAAAGTATACTTCAAGTTACCAGCAATTCTTTTAAAATGGTACTTAACACTTTTAACACCTGCTTCCCACAAACCCCCCATATGGGGTGCTCCAGCAGGGTTAAAATGCCAAGAAAGGCCGTGACGTCCAACCTTGAATTCACTGCAAAACCTGTGCTACGGAGAAAAGCCCGAAACTCTGATCTTATAATTCTGGAAGCACCAACAAAGTTTGTGCCATTATCAGAATGCATGTCCTTTGGATATCCACGCCTGGATATAAATCTTTCAAATGCTGCCAAAAAGGCTGGTGTTGATAGGCTGCTAACTGCTTCCAAATGAACAGCCTTTGTAGCGAAACATACAAACAAACATAACCTTTGGTGATTAAACAAGCTCTACCCGTATAGTTCCGAATATCAAACGGACCGGTAAAATCCACACCAGTAGTGGTGAAAGGTCGAGAAATTATTGTCCTAGAAGTGGGTAGGGCTGCCATAATTTGGTTCTGCGACGCCTTTTTTTGTATTGTGCAAGTTTTGCAACGACCTATAACGGTCTTAAACAGATTTTTAGCAGTCCGTAGGACCCTTAACATCAACTGATTGCCGCCGTGTATCGTAATTCTATGTAAGAAATCGACAAATAAAATGGCAAATCGACTGGCCGAATGCAATATTATTGGAAACCGTTCGCTATACTTCAAGCTTTCAGCATTTGCCAATCGCCCTCCCACACGAATTATTCCGTTTTCATCCAAAAAGGGGACAAATTCACTAATTTTCCCTCTATAATAGGTTGCTTGTTCGACAACCTGTAGTACTCAGTGGCAAAAAAGGCTTTCTGCGACACAACAATTAACTTCTCTTTAATCGATTGAATTTCTGCTGAACTGACCTCTGAACTCGAAAAATGGTCCTCTTTCTTCAAAATAAGTTTCCAACCTCTTACAACTAAGGCCAAAACACGCAATGCTCGTGAGTAAGATGAGAAACGTTCCAATAGGTCATGGAAAGATTTAAAAAATGTAAAAAATACTTGCGGGTCTCGCTCTTCTTCCCTAGTTCCCAATTCGCTCACCGATAGACTATCCCAGCGGTCAGATGACGAACGAAGCCATGCGGGCCCATGCCACCAAAGTTCATTTTCGACAAGATCTTCTGGTCGAGTACCCCTACTTATTAAATCGGCAGGATTGTCAGTAGAAGAAACATGCCTCCAACTATTTCTATCAATTTTCTCTACAATTTTTGCAACCCTATTTGTAACGAAAGTCTTCCAAGTACAAGAGGGTTTTTGTAGCCAAGCCAGGACGATCATCGAATCGCTCCATGAATAGACTTTGGTCCGAGTGTCATCAAACTTAAAGTCATTTTTAATTGTGTCAATTAAATCCGTCAATAGGCAAGCGCCACAGAGTTCTAAACGCGGCAAGGATATAGTTTTTAACGGAGCGACCCTAGATTTTGCTAGCAACAAATGAGACTGAACAACGCCACTGTCATCCTCAAGCCGAGCATATACGTAAGCTCCATAAGCCTTTTCAGAAGCATCTGAAAAACCATGAATTTGTACCTTACATGATGGTGTAAAACCGACCCAACGATCAATTGTTATTTTATTAATACCATCGTAATCAGCTAGAAATTGATTCCAAACTTGACGACTTTTTTTTGATAGCATTCCATCCCATTCGGTTTTCTCACTCCAAATTTGCTGCATTAGCATTTTCGCTACTATAATTATAGGGTCTAGCCAACCAACGGGGTCAAAAAGCTTAGCGATTATAGATAAAACTTCGCGCTTAGTAAAATTTTCCTTTGCTCCAATAAGAGAAGTTGTAAAATAAAATTTATCCACTTTCGCATTCCACCTTATACCTAACGTTTTGGTGGTACTGTCGCCATCAATCTCCAGAAAATTTCTCTTCAACAAAAATTCCGATGGCAAATCATGCAAGATGCGCTCGTCATTTGACGTCCATTTTCTCATAGAAAATCCAGCTGATGACAGGGCTAACAACAATTGATCACGGGCTTCAAGTGCTAAAGAAATATCATGAGCTCCCGCTAGCGCGTCATCTACATACATCATTCGACTCAAAATCTTAGATGCAAGCGGCCATTTCTCTTGAACGTCACTTGCCAATTGATTTAAGGTTCGAATCGCTAAGTAAGGGGCACAATTCACCCCAAAAGTGACGGTTTTCAATTCAAAGTCCCCTAACTCATCCGTAGGACTGCGGCGAAAAACGATCCGCTGAAATCGAGTCTGTGATGGTTCCAACAAAATCTGACGGTATATTTTCTCGATGTCTCCGTTGAAAACATAACGATAGAAACGCCACCTAATTATAATAACGTTAAGGCATTTTGTAAAATGGGCCCGGTATATAAAGTATCATTAAGACTTAAACCTGAAGACGAACGACTCGATGCATTAAAAACCACTCGAACTTTGGTGGAAGAGCTTTCAGGCTTAAAAACCGCATGATGCGGTAAGTAAAATGATTGGGATCTCTCGGAACTTATTCTCTCAATCGGGACCATATGATCTAACGTCAAGTATTCGGACAAAACATCAACATACGTCGCTTTAAGAACTGGTTTATTATTTAGCGACGTTTCATTTCTAAAAAAACTGACGCTGGGCCTTTTTACGAGACGATCCTAAGCCACTATATACCAAATATTGAGGTTTAAACTGCAAGGAAACTACGTAACGCCCCGTGCTATACCGCCTGATAGTGTCTTTATAGTGATGTTCACAATATTCATCTTCTGGTGTTAACTTTGAGGCCCTCGGGAATTCTTCCAGTGTCCAAAACATTTCCAATTGTTTTTCTAAGTCTACTTCTGTGTAAAATTAAACTGATGTCGTCAATGCCCGTTGTCCCCACCCATAAAGGGACCCCGTTAGAATCCATCCCAATATGGTTTCCTGGGCCATTAAATCTCCGAGAACATTTCGTTTTACACCATCTCTCATGATTTTACAATAGATATCAGCGCCGATAAGTAAATCAATTTTACCACTCCTAGCAAAAAATGGGTCGGCCAAGTTCAAACCAGATAACGAGGAAGCTTGTGAAACAATAACGCTCTCAGTAGGCAAATTCCCTGTCAATTTAGGCAAAACCAAACCTTCTACGTTCACTCTTAGTCGGCTATCTAAGGTCGAGACCAAATCGAAGGAACAAAGTTTCTGAACGGAACCAGCTGAGGCATCATTTAAACCAGACACCCTTTTTCTAACAGGTAAATCTAGCTTTTGTTGTAAACTCTCAGAAATAAAAGTCGCCTGTGAGCCTGAATCGATGAGAGCTCTTGCCTTAAATATATCACCGCGATATGTCACGTTGACAATTGCTGTTCCCAAAAGAATTTGGCGCGATGTAGCTGCAAAACAGTTCTGAACTGTCGAATTCTGTGCTATAGCTTGGCTCGTGCTAGGTATCTCGATTTGGTTATCGTTTTCTACCTCCCGATGTAACAGTGAATGATGCTTCATTTTGCACACAGAACAACTAAAATTGCTTTGACATGTACTTAGTTTGTGACCATCACTAAGACAGTTTATGCATAAGTTGTGTCTTTTAACTACAACAAACCTTTCACCTGGATTTAGCCCTAAAAATGTTGGGCAAATTCTTAAAAAATGGTCGTTTGTGCAATGAGGGCAAGTCCTTTTCGCAATTTTTGCCTGATAGGTTTTTACTTTTCTATTAGTAGAATTTTTCCCACGATCTAAGCGATGATCACCTCGGCCTTCAGCCGGAAAATGTTTGAGAGAACTAGTCTTTACGCTATACTCTGTTGGGCTAGCTCTGATTCCTGAAACGGTTTCCAATGTTTGAAAACGAGAAGTGAGAAACCTATCCATGTCTTCCCATTTAGGGATTTCCGTTTTGTCCATTATGGATTGCTCCCAAGATGACAACGTAAAATCAGGCAATTTAATAGAACATAGAAATATAAAAATTGAATCCCAATTTGTGATATCAATTTCATGTAAATGAAGAGCCGAAATACAATTATTAATATCCCTTTGGAGCCGTTTTATTTCAACAGCTGATTCTGTTTCAACTTCTACTGAATTAAATAAGATTTTTAATTGAATATTCACTAAAATACGTTTATTCTTGTAACGGTCCTTTAAATTTTTCCAAGCTATCTCAAAACCCTCATTGGTAAGGGGAGATTTTTTTACAATCTCTAAAGCTTCATCTCTAGTATTCTGCCGAAGATAAAATAACTTCTCAACTAGAGACAATGAGGAACAGTTATAATACACTGCTACGAACATATCCCTGAACGCTGGCCACGACTGATAATCCCCATAAAAAGGTTCAGTGGTACACGGTGGCAGCCGGATATGATTACCTCCAACAACCGAAGTCTCATTCGAATTACATTGGGTAGAAGAAAGGGTAGTCTTGCTTACAAAAGTTTGCGACAATACTCCCATCAACGCTGCACAGGTAATGTATGCTAAACGGCATTCTTTAAACAGACTCTTAGCAGCTTCGCAATCCTCTACTGAATCTACATTATCACTTGTAACAGCAAAAGTTTCATAAGATACCCTAACTTTCTCCCATAAGGCCTTAAACTCTTCCCTCTCAATTTCAATAGTGTACGCTGTTTGGCTCTCTTTATGAGATTCATTGAAATCGTTTTCAAATTCAAGAAAGAGTGCAGCATATTTCTCAAATTTTTGCAAATTATTTGATTTTGCCATATTTATAGCACAATTCTACACTACTTAGTCTTCTACCAAACGAAATGTTTAATAGTTTTAATAGCTTTGAAAAACACGAAACTGTACAACCAAAATCAAGAACTAAAAAAAGCAAATCCTTTATATCACCTAGCCCACAAATAAAGTATAGGATTTCCTGCACAACAATAAGTATCTATGCGTACGTACGTTTTGTAAAAATGTATACAAACCAAATAATAAGAAACTAACTAACAATTCAATACACTAATAATAATACTAAAAACGCCAAATCAAAAGTTCACTTCACAAGAAAATCTCATACAACCTTAATGTGTACGTAAGGAAATAAATTTTCCTTACGGCTGTAACAAACAGATATAATAAATGCTGTATGTATATACAAATAGACAATTGGGAATTAGTTCGTCCACTATCCGTCCCTCGGCAACCTTCAAAATAAATTTGCCAACAAAACACCGACAGAGATTCTTGGGTCGTTAGGTATAAATAACAACTCGTTCTTAAAATAACTATTTATGACAAAATTTGCTTCACAATCTCTTACATATATGAATTGTGTACAAACTACATTAAGAACGATCGTAATAAAATATATCGTTGTAACTACTCACATAAGAGGCTAGCATTCCAGAAACCTACGTAAGCCACGGTCCACCTTGGCACTTTGATCTTCAGCCCACGCACTTTGATAATCACAGTTAATTAAAGACTATGATTTTAATGAATTTTATATATTTAATATATAATCTTTAAATAGATACACTGAATTCTTATTGACACTAAAATTTCTTTAAACATCTATGAATGTAAATAAACAAATGTCAAAATCCACATAGTACACAGACAGAGTTGTGCAATAAACAGCTGAACCACTCGGTTGTATTTATTTAAAGTTGGTTTGTGTCTTTGATAAAAATTTGAAAAGGTAATGCAGAGTATAATATTTCGTATGGTAATTTTTACCAATTGCATTCAAACTGTGTTAGCACGATCAATTTTTGTTTCAACCGTAGCAAAGTTAAGAAAGAGCTTTTGTTTGTAATTTTCTACTACAAGTTAAATGGAAACAAATAAAATTAATTTTCACCTTATTTTTGGTAAACCCCTGGGATTCCGCACCAACCAATTTCAATTATCCGGTTCGATTGGACCATATGTAAATGTTGAGATGAGGTTAACTCTTCGACAATTGGAATTCCAAAGGCAATTTTGTGAAGACCAATAGTTCATATAAAGATGAAAATAAAAACAGGAAAATGGTGGTTTCAGTATTCAATAAAAAGGTACAATTAACTTGTTTATTGCTTACTTTTTGTAATAATGATAACAAATCGAATTTTGATACAATTTAATCATTAAACCGCAAAATCAATTTTAACAAAATATTTAAGAAATTTTAAATAGGAAAAAAAGTAATGGCGAAATTTTCAACACGAATGAATAAAAATGTAATCTATCCGAAAGAAGATAAACTTAAAAATTAACGAAAGTTAAACACAAAAAAAAGATAAAGCATACAGCAGCGCCTCTTAGACGTCAGATCCTTGCATCCATCATTTGGCATCACCCATTATGATTCAGGGATGGATAACGATTTACGTTCATGCATGAACACTCATCCCAATCCCTCTGGTGTGCGCTGACCACTTTTCTCAGGTATTCCTCGAGGGTTCGATTGAATCTTTCGACATGCCAACAGATTGCGGATGTAAAGGTGTCGTTCTGCTCTTTCTTCTTCTATATACTTCACACATCTCTTTGAATATAGCGGATTAAAAATTTCGGCATTGGTCAGAGTGTAGTTCTAAGGGAAATCCATAGCGGCCTACACGAAACACGACAGTTGCTTTTAAACGCCTCTACCACTCGATATATGCACATTTTTTAATGTGTATCTGCAGGCGTATGCAGTAACAAAGTGTTTTAGAAATCTCAGTTATGAGAAATTTCATATACAATGAGCCAGTCATAAATGAAAAAAAATTACAAACATTTACATACATATTAAAGACCTGTTGAACTATACAACATGATGACAATTGTCGCACCATGTTATTGTCAATTCATGCACTGTTGTTCGAACATGTTTGACATGACTTACGAAAACAGTGCGGAATAAGTTACAAGTAAATTTTAGCGTGGTTTGAAAAACGATTTGACAGACATGAGCAATAAAACAAAGGCCCCCAACTAGAGAAAGCTGTTAAAACTGGTTAAAATGAGAATGTATTGGTGTTTTGCACTGCAAATATAACATTGTTTAACATTAGTAAATACAAAAGCGTTTAATTTTTAATGAGTTAACCAAATTTTAATTTAAGTTTCTTGTTAAGATAGAGTTAAAAAGTAGCAAAAAATGGTAGCATGTGAATATTGTATGGTTGTGAAAATTCCATACAAATGTTTTTGTACAATATTAAGTTAATGTATAATAAAATTAGTTTTCTTATGATTCTTAGAAATAAGAAAGTCATGAATTGTAACATATGTATGTGTATGTTGAGAAAATTCCGTACAAGCGGTAATAGGTAGAGAAATCACACAATACAATAGAGATTGTTTAGAAATGCCCATTAAGCCCCTTTCACACTATAATACTGAGTATTAATATTTTCATTGGATTTTGTAAGATAGAGAATGAGAATTGTGTGATTGTCAAAAAATCTAACGTAACATAACATTTCCTTTTCACGCTATCACACTTCAAATAAAATGAAAAATATCAGCAAAGGAACAAGCCGAGACGAGACATTGAACGGCGTCGGCTGAGCAATTTTATGTGGACGGCAGAGGTGACGGGTTTTAAGTTTGTTTGGCCGTTCAAGTTTTCGGTTAATAAAAAAATAAAAAATAAAACAAAAAAAAAATAATACGTACATTCAACAATTTCTAGGCATGGCAGAAACAAAGTACATACGTAGGCGTTAAGAATGATGGCAATTTAAGGCAGATGCAGGACAAAGAAAACATTTCATCGGCGGCGGCAAACTATCGGCTGCGATTCAATCAGCTTGGTTCTTTGCTTTAAAAAAACACAACCCTGATAAAATGAAAAATGTTATCGTTTAGAAAATTTTCTAAAAATGGTTTGGTATTATGGGATGTCAAATTCCTTTCCGTATTATTTCACATTTTGATAACATACTGCTTTCACACTATCACACTTTCTCCTTGGATTCAAGTATTTGACAAGTCTTAATACTCAGTATAATAGTGTGAAAAGGGCTTTACTATCATAAGATCCTTTTGTGTAAAGTTTTTTTTTCAACCATAATTACGTTAATTTATTTTTCATTCTGAACTATTAAAACTAATTTAGTATTTTCCAATTTATTAAAATAAACTATTCATATATCATTTTTTGTGAAAATGAAACAAATAAATGTAACGTTTATTGCTTTAAAATTGTTAAATGAAAGCGTGATTTATATTAATCTAATACAAAAACTAATAAATTTTTTTTTTTTTATTTAAATAATAAATTATATGAATTTTATTTGAACTATTTTTGAATTAATAAATTAATTATTTAGGCTTAAGTTCTTAATTATAAATAGATAAAGAAAAATTAGATACCAGCTGTTGAGAAGATTATATTAAAATCTTCATCAACCACATCATGTACTTATATATATGCTCACCACTTTGTATTTTATTATTAAAACGAATTCATGATGTTTAATTATTATGTTAAGAAAATTATCAGTAATAAATTATCATTAGTTGAATTGATATGTAAGTAGAGATGATCACAAAAAATACTGGTTTTACAACAGTGATCACTGTTCTCTCTCTCTTTCCAATTTTAATACATTTCATCATTCATTTGAATGTTAATGTAAAAATGATAATAATGTAAAGAGAATGGAAATAACTGTTCTGTTTTTTTATATTTTTTCTTATAAAATAACTTTTTTACTTTAACTTTAAACTCAGCTTAAATATACTGTATTTTAGTTTTAAGTATTTATTATTGCTTGAGCTTGGATTGGAGCAAATACTTGTTTTTTTAAAAAATAAAACAGAATTGCAGAAATTTACACAAACTGTGTTTTTTATATAACTTATATAATATAGAATTGGTAATAGAACTGGGTCTTTTCTTTAAAAAATTTCTAAGTTCATAAACATTGGTGCCGAAACCCGGGAACCTTTTCGATTACCACTACTTATTGGAGAGGAAAACCGAAGTTATTTTACAATTATGGTGAAATTTGGTAAGCTAATAATGTAAATTGCCAGTGAATTTTAAACAGATTTTTAATTATTAATTACTTAATTTTACTGAAGTGAAATAACTATCAGCTTTTCTCTTTCAATTCTTTCGTCTTTTCTTTTTACGTGAATATTCAATTCCTTAAATTGAAAAAAAAGATTAAACTCTTTTGTTTTAAAAACGTGTTTAATAAATATTTTATAAAGTATAACTGAACACCTCATGAAAATTTCTTTTATAATTCATTAATTTGAATTACATACATATATGTTCTTAGATATAGCTTTTCAACTTCGCGTTAAATTTTAGCTTATCTCAGCATTCTTTGTACAGCTGTACATTTTAAGAAATTCGTTTTCTTTTAAGAGATTCGCCAAAATTCTACAGAGAAACGAACGGGGTTTATTTCGAAACCTTTACTAAATTATACAGATTTAACATTGTGATATAATACAGTTTCAATTGCGTTATTTTTTAACCTAACTTCTATTTTTGCTATACTTAGCGGTACTTGTGATTTCCAAAATGGCAGATTTGCAGCCTCTTATTGAAACTCAACGGGATTTATTAAATACGGTAAAACGACTTTATGAACGGTTTTTATCTAAAGATAACTCGGAAAAGACACGTGGTTACATCGAGTCTCTTACTTCGGAACTTGATAGTTTGTTTCAGACATTTAAGCATCAACATGAAAGTATTGTAAGAGTCATTCGCGAAACATCTTTAAACATTTCTGATGTGCCCTACATAGAAGAAGAATGTTATTTTGAGTTTTCAGAACTTTATTTCTTATTCAAAGGTAAGCTGTTAGACAGTTTACCAAGTGACTCTTCCCGTTCTCCCTTAAGTAGCACCTTTGCCGTACCGACTGGTGTAACATGCGATTTTCCTTACAACGAAATGAAGTAAGTTTGTTTGCAGAAATCTACACAAAAGTTAAAGTATAGAAATCCATTAGACCTAAATACTAGAAAGGCGGCGGGAGCCATTGTTGACTAGCTTCAATCGGGTTTGGGGGGGTTCGTGCCTTTACTATTTTTAGTCCAGTTTTACATAAAAATTTTTATTATAGACTCCCTATTTAAAAAACATTAATAAAACCAAATGAAATCTTAGTAGTTGACCATAGTATAACAAAAATAAATACCCGATACCATGGCTATAATTGAAATTACGTTAAAACAAAAAAAAATGTATATAGGTACGCGTATATATTGATTACATCGCCTTTAAGATTCCGGGTGATGTCTGGAATCTGTGCCTCTGTACCCACCCTTTCCATGATCTTGCTGGCACCAATAAACATCTTTACAAGATCCCAAAATTGTTATCAACCTAACTTCTCACACCATAAAGGAAAATATCGACAAAATCAGGAATTCATTATTATTTATTCATTTAATAGCTGAGATTTAATTTTAATTGAATTAGTTAGGCCATTATAACTACAAAATTTAATGATAACAATACATCTTTGCCGATAGTAAATATATAAATAAATTCAAATTCTTTATGAAGGTTTAAAATATTTTAACCTAAATATATAAAATACACAAAAGTATTAAATTTAAAATTTAATTCTACTCAAAGTTAAAGGTGTGTAAAATATCCACATCATACAATAAGTAAGAGGAACAATAATAAATTAATGAGCAACGCTAAATATATTTTGTTTTTTCATACTAAGCATTATCAATAAAAACATGTATCCAGAGATATATGTTATAGATGTTTATATACATTCATTTCTTTTGTTCCTTTTTCTGTTGTATCGTTTTATAAATATTTTGTAATAATTTGGAAATATTTATACATACATATATGCAAGAAAAAAATTAAAAGAGAACTAATATTATTATGTTTCACTCACCATTTGTATCATGTTGTCGCAGAGGCCTCTGGATCGATTGATGAATGATGTTTGACTTAATGATAGAGTTTATGAATTAAAATAAATTCTTGCATATACAAACTATGTATGTAATAAGCTCTGTTATGTCTATACTATTTTTTCTTTCTTTTTTTTTTCTTAAGGATTTAAGGGTTTCCCATTTTGAAAAAACTTATGTAGATTAGTTATTAATGGGAATTTCTGATAAAGTGTACATTCTTTAATTTTTATTTAAAACTAAATTTTATCTAAGGCCAAAGAACAAAATGGGAGATTATGTTACGCATAATCAAAATTTATTTTTTTTTTTAGAAAATGTTATGATAATATTTAAAGCTTAAAATTATGCAGCTTAAAATATGTTTTAATTTTTGAAGCGTAGAGATTCTTAGTGGATTTTTTTAGGTTAACAAAATATGTGCTTGTTAGGTTATGTTAACGTGACATGGGACAACATTAGGACTTCGTTTCGCCCATGTGGTTGATTAGCAGACACGGGGAGTCACTCGATAATTAATATTTAAATTGAGGTTAAAAATTGTATATGCAAAATTTTAAGAACTAATGGCTGGCTATCATATAGTCAAATTTCGTTGATAGTCCTAATAAAAGGAAATAATATATGAAGAAAGTTAGAAGCACAACCGGTTATTAAATTCTTACCAGCCATTAAATCCCAAATTTCTTGAAAAACTTTGAATCCTTGCCAAATGAGTTTTTGTTTTTCTTCAGTTTTTTCAGCGATTTTGCTTTAATAAATTTTAATTGAAAGAGCCTTTTAGATATTTATTTCACTTCCTCAAGCTACTTTTCTCAATTTTTTAACTTTTAATTATTTAAAATATTAGACTTCTAGCCGATACCACAATCCAAAATGAAATGGCCGATTGTATGAATTTTTCGCTATAGGAAATATATTCGGAAATAGTGATGCGAAAATTTTACCGCTTGAAATTTTTATTACCGATTATTCTAAGAAAGATCGTAGTACTCGGTAAATTTAAGAGACAGCTAAACACGTCTTTTATTATTGATTATGCGAAATCTTTCTTATATAAATGCGTGTAATATTTAAATATTTCATATGAACATTTATATATTTATATTTATTGGTTTAACTGCGTAAAGTTTCATTGATAACTAAAACTAAATTCATTCATGTTTCAAGAATACTATGTGTTTCATGTTAGGTAATTCCAGCAACTTTTCAAAGATGTTGTAGACATGTATCTAGGCAAATGTTTACAAACTCTCAAAGTATGAACGTAATTGTATTTAAATACACTCGAGAAAAAATGTATGACTATTATAAAAAAATTAGTTAGAATGTTAATAATTAAAATGTTCAAAAAAATATTAAGACAAAGACAGGTATTAAGATTGGTCTTAAAAACAACAAAAAAATAATAACAATAATCTTTAAACGATAAACGCTATTACAAAACCAAGTAATATTAACTCTTTGAAGTAACAATATTAATTGGAAAACAAGGTTAGAGTTTAATATCTTTGGCGTGAAATGTTCCTATTAACTTGCCATCCATGTCCGTCAATTTATAATAATTGCTTCCTAACTTTTCCAACACTTTGGCTTTAAGAAACATGGGAGCAAATTTAGCATTAAATCGTTTTTCAAAATTGCTCTGTGCAAAATTCCTTCTCCACACTTGCTGTCCTACTATGACTGTGGTCTAGTTCTTAAATTATAATAATGTCTATTGTGTTCATATGCGTTTTTTATGTGTTTTTGCAAATCACGTCGTATAATTTGCAGACTATCATCACTAGAAAGCTTACACGAAGGCTCGTCTAAAATTTGGAGTTTTCTTAATAAAGTATACATTGAACCATGGAGTATCATATTGAACCCAAAAAGAGCGTGGTATGGTGAAACTTTTAAAGCACTATGAATTGAGTTTCGTAATGCACAACTAATTGCTGTTAGATTTTCATCCCATTTGGTGTGGTCGTTTTTAAGATAAGCTCGTATACCTGCTATCAAAGAGCGGTTTACACGCTCCGAAGCGTTAGCTTGTGGCGAATACAATGCTGTATATATGTGAGTTATTCCCAGTGTCGTGAAAAAAGCATTTAAGTCATTAGCCTTAAATTGAGAGCCATTATCACTCACAATTACCTCAGGTACACCATACGTGTTAAATATGTGTTTTTCCAAATAATCTTTTATTGCAGTAGATGTAAATTTACGCAGAGGGTGCAACCAGTGAAATTTAGTAAGATGGTCTAACACTATTAACAAGCCAATATTTCCTGATTTACTTCTGGGATATGGGCCTAATAAATCTACATACAGCCTCTGAAATGGTCGCTCTGTCACAATATGTTTACCCATTTCTGGCTTCATTACAAAATTTGGGGCTTTTGTAGCCTTACAAGTTTCACATTCCCTTACAAAGTCACGAACATCTTTTGCCATTCCAGGCCAAAAGAAAAATCTTCTTAACAAATCTAAGGTTTTATCCATTCCTCCGTGAGATGCAGTTACCGAGCTGTGATGGCTTGCAATTAAATCCTTTCGAAGTTTTATCGGTATCCAAAGCTTCCAACATTTATCCTCATTATCCTCGGCGCCGTCGTAGTGCTGAGTTCTAATGTATACGAAATTATCTACTATTTTTATATCTGGGTATTTTGATTGATCCGCACCTATTTTATGACGCAAACTAACATAATCACTATCCATAAAACAAGGAGATGATAAATCGATTTTAGGAAAGTCAATATCAAGAGATTCAATCCCTTCGCTAGGAATTCGAGACAATGCATCAGGAACAATATTTTCCCGCCCTTTACGGTGACTAACTGTGAACTTGAATGCTTGCAACTTTAGAGCCCATCTTGCCAGTCTACCACTTAAGTTCGGTTGGCGCATCAACCAAACCAAGCTGGCGTGATCTGTAATCACTTCAAATTCTTGCAACTCAAGGTAGCATCTAAAACGTTGTATGGCCTCTAACGCTGCAAGACATTCGCGCTCAGTAACACTGTAGTTACGTTGTGCAGAATTTAGTTTCTTGCTCATGTATGCTATTGGCTTCTCTAGTCCCTCATCATCTAATTGGATTAAAACAGCCCCTATCCCAAAATCGCTTGCGTCGCAATGGACAAAGAATTTTTTTTCAAAGTCTGGATTAACGAGTACTGGTGCAGAAGTCAAAAGAGATTTTATTTTGTCAAAGGAGCTTTGTGCCTCCGATGTCCAAATAAATTTTCTTTTTGTAGAAAGAGTTTCGGTGATGGGAAATACTATTGCTGAGAAGTTTTCTATAAACCTTCTGTACCATCCAGCGATGCCTAGGAATCCTCTAACTTGTCTCAGATTCGAGGGTACTGGCCATTTCACTTTGTCAGGGTCGGTTGTAATTCCACCCTCCCCAATAACGTATCCTAGATATTTTACCTGAGTTACACAAAAGCGACTTTTTGAAATGTTTAACGTAAGGTTTGCTTTTCTAAATTGTCCAGCCATGCGTAAAAGTATTTCTAAATGTTCTTCAAAACTTTCTGATACTATAATGAGATCATCCAAATATCCGAAAACACAATTTTTAAGGTCCGGTGGTATTATCTGGTCCACTAGGCGACACATAGTTTGTGGGGCGTTGCATAGCCCGAAAGGCATCACAACAAACTGGTATAATGGCCTTCCCGGTACGGTAAATGCTGTTATAGCTTTGGACTCTTTTGTTAAACCGATTTGCCAGTAGGCGTCTTTAAGGTCGAGTTTGGATATGATGTTTGCTTTTGGAAGGCGAGAGAAAATCCCTTCAATTGAAGGTAAAGGATATGCGTCCTTTTTTGTAACAAAATTAACTTTTCTTGCATCTAGGCACAAACGAACTTTGTTCGGTTTTATCACGAGCCTCATCGGAGAGCTCCATGCCGACGTAGATGTTTCAATGACTCCTAATGCTAACATGCGGTCTATTTCGGTATACATTAACTTTTCCACTGCGGGGGAAACGGGGTAAAATCTTTGTTTAATTGGCTTGGCTTCACCAACGTCTATTTCATGTTCTATTAAAGAAGTTTTGCCTAGTCCCTTTTGTTCAAAATTGGGAAAGATTGCAATGGCGGCCTCTAATTGCTCCTTTTGCCTTTCTGACAAAGTGTAAAAATTTTCATTTGAACTAGATTCATCTTCTACCATACTATCAGACACCTTAGAAAAATCGCTACTGTTTTGAGATAGCTCAAAGGCTTGTTTACCATGAATTATTTTGTCTACAAGATCTACCGAATCTGTTATATTTGGTAATAGTTTAAACATTTTACAAAAATCTATACCTAGCAAAAGTCTCTGAGAAATGGTTGGTATAATAAAAAGATTAAGAGAATGGGTTATATTCTTAAACGTAACATCAACTTGGATCCAACCAATTACTTTTTGTGCTTTGCCATCGGCTGTTTTCACTGTAGTATTGCATTTAAAAAAGTTTGGACATTTCGAAAAATTTTCACCTCCTAAATCGGCTCCAATGCAACTAATGCTGGCACCAGTATCAATAAGACCATATTCTCTATATGTCAAGAAAGATACTTTGGCGTAATACCGCCCATCAACTGAGTTGTTTACGATCGCAGAAACTAAAATTTTTGAACTCAATTTTTTATATCTATAGTAATTTCGTAATCTAACTGTGGAACGCCTAGGAGTTTGTTTATAGTGCATTTCAGTTATAAAAAAATCGTTAAATATTTCGTTTCTTTTGGAATTATATATTTGCTGTCTTTTATGCAATGGTAATTTCGGATAAATTAACTTAGAATTATCCTGCTGTGAGCAAATGCTTGAACAAGGATCACGTTTCAAAATTTTAAAAGTCTGAAAATTATTTTGAGTAGGTATATTGGAACTTGTAGGTTTTTGAGTTTTATTGTCTAACAGGTTATTTATTTTCTCAAATTCCGTGAACGAAGCAACATCTTCACCAATGGCTGCAGATGTTTCCGATGTGGTTAATTTGAGAAAGGGTCTTTGCAGTTTTTTGGCGACTTCTTGGCAAGACACTTAGGACATTGTGGTCGATACATATTCTTTTCACCACAGCCAAAACAGAAAACAGTTCTGGCTTCGAGGCAATCCTGATAAAAATGGCCTCGCTTATCACAATTCCAGCAACTAGGTGTTGTTCGATCCTTTTGGAGAGAATTTACTGATAGTTCATCTCCATCCTCGAATGTCTGCTGATCAAAGTCAATTTCCGCAATATGACGTCTTGGTTGAAATTGGGTAGTAGGTCTTACAGAAAAATTCCTTCGTACATACTCATCATTAAGGAGGCTTTCTCGCATTTGGACGAGTTTTCTGAGGTGAGAAATGGAATTTATTTGAATGTATAACAACTCATGTCTTATTTCTGGTCTCAGGTTACGAGTAAGTATCTCTATTAATTCTATTTCGCTAAGAGGGGTAGGTAATCTATCCATTATGGACGAGACAGCTTCGTAAAAGACATCAAAAGTCTCTCCCACTTTTTGTTTACGATTTCTGACCTCTTCTCGAATGTCAAAGGACGATTTAAAGTCTTTATATTGCCATCGAATGGCTTCAGTAAAATTATTCCAATTAATACCATTTACTTGTTTATGGTAACGCCAGAACCATTCTCTAGCCTTACCTGTAAGCAAAATATGAAGGTTTTTGCAGATAACTGTAAAGTCACCTTGAAAATTATCCCGGGTTAATGACGTTAATCGATACAAGAATTCTTCAACTGTCAAACCAGTTGATGTTCCATCAAATTCTAAACCCCAATTTTGAATGATTGAAAGTATTTTGTCATTATGGTAACTAGTACTATTTGCAGAAAATGAAGAATTTTGTGACTCATTGTTATTAATTGGACGTAACTGGGAAGTATTCATTCTTGGCCAATTATTGCCAAAAAATTGTCTATTTTGATTAGGATTCCCCATAGCAATGTTTTGATTTAAATTCAGATTTTGTAAAGTTTGGGTAATGCTATTGTGGATCATTCTATTTATTTCTCCATAATCTATAGAAACTGGTCGAGAAACAATTGGTACATTGTTTGGTTCGAAATTTGAAACATTTTGCAAATTTTGGGTTGGCGGTTCATTAATTGTAACTGGGTTTGTTACTTCATCATTTAAACCTGTTGAATCACTTCTGTTAGCGGAATTAGACGGTGGTTCAGTAAATAAATTTCTTGGGAAACTACGTGTATGATACCGTTTGGTAGGAGCACCTCGTTGGCGTACTGAAGATTTCAGTGGTTTACTTGGAAACGATATTTGTTTCAAGTCCGATAGTTGACAAGGCATACAGCATACTGGACATTCACTGTCTTTAGAAAGAAAGTTTTCTATACATGGTCGATGAAAAATGTGATTACAACTAACAATTATTAGACACTCTATTTTACCGTCAAGGCGTTCATTGCAAATATTACACAGGTCATTAGAAGCTTGGGCCATTATTTGAGCTTGAGCCTGTGTCGACTCCGATGTTAAAGACATAAACTGCTTTTGCGACATGTCTGATGTCTTCGGGGGAGTACGCTCTAACGACATTATATGCTAAATGATATAAGTACAGTAGACTTCTAAATTATGTTGTATTATTAAGCTAATAACCAGAATTTAAAAGAATTGATTTTCTCAAATTTTAATTTAAGGGCAATGCAATTTATTAAATTTTCAGAATTAATCAGAATTATTTTATTTTCACTTTTCGGTATGTGTAGTTAGGCTGATGAAAAAAAAAATAATTAAGCGAGTAGTAATCAATAAAACAAAACATATATACATATATTCTTTTGTAATATACACTTTATACAATCTGTAAACAAAACTGCGCTTTAATTTTTCCAGTTCATCATAATGCTTATATACAAGAGATGCATAATTGCTGTATGCAAATAAACATAATCTCATCATATATAAGTCGCAGATACTTCAGGTTACAAACTACACAATTATGTTTATCACATAGGAATTGCAATAATGGAAAACTAACGCTAAATCTAGTTCCCAATCCTATTGAAAAAATTATTTAGGGGTAAAACGGTTAGATGGCTTAAACCTCAAGCCTCTAAAATCCTGTAATACATAAACCTTTATTCACTAAGGCGATCTCTAAACGTAACACCAGTTTACCGTTAAGGCGTTAGGGAAATTTACGATTTAAAATTCAAAAAGAAAAAGATGGGCCGAAAATGAACAAAATGATATGCACACCTTCGGGCCCACGTTGGGCGCCATTTTATGTAACATGCGATTTTCCTTACAACGAAATGAAGTAAGTTTGTTTGCAGAAATCTACACAAAAGTTAAAGTATAGAAATCCATTAGACCTAAATACTAAAAAGGCGGCGGGAGCCATTGTTGACTAGCTTCAATCGGGTTTGGGGGGGTTCGTGCCTTTACTATTTTTAGTCCAGTTTTACATAAAAATTTTTATTATAGACTCCCTATTTAAAAAACATTAATAAAACCAAATGAAATCTTAGTAGTTGACCATACTATAACAAAAATAAATACCCGATACCATGGCTATAATTGAAATTACGTTAAAACAAAAAAAAAGGAATATAGGTACGCGTATATATTGATTACATCGCCTTTAAGATTCCGGGTGATGTCTGGAATCTGTGCCTCTGTACCCACCCTTTCCATGATCTTGCTGGCACCAATAAACATCTTTACAAGATCCCAAAATTGTTATCAACCTAACTTCTCACACCATAAAGGAAAATATCGACAAAATCAGGAATTCATTATTATTTATTCATTTAATAGCTGAGATTTAATTTTAATTGAATTAGTTAGGCCATTATAACTACAAAATTTAATGATAACAATACATCTTTGCCGATAGTAAATATATAAATAAATTCAAATTCTTTATGAAGGTTTAAAATATTTTAACCTAAATATATAAAATACACAAAAGTATTAAATTTAAAATTTAATTCTACTCAAAGTTAAAGGTGTGTAAAATATCCACATCATACAATAAGTAAGAGGAACAATAATAAATTAATGAGCAACGCTAAATATATTTTGTTTTTTCATACTAAGCATTATCAATAAAAACATGTATCCAGAGATATATGTTATAGATGTTTATATACATTCATTTCTTTTGTTCCTTTTTCTGTTGTATCGTTTTATAAATATTTTGTAATAATTTGGAAATATTTATACATACATATATGCAAGAAAAAAATTAAAAGAGAACTAATATTATTATGTTTCACTCACCATTTGTATCATGTTGTCGCAGAGGCCTCTGGATCGATTGATGAATGATGTTTGACTTAATGATAGAGTTTATGAATTAAAATAAATTCTTGCATATACAAACTATGTATGTAATAAGCTCTGTTATGTCTATACTATTTTTTCTTTCTTTTTTTTTTCTTAAGGATTTAAGGGTTTCCCATTTTGAAAAAACTTATGTAGATTAGTTATTAATGGGAATTTCTGATAAAGTGTACATTCTTTAATTTTTATTTAAAACTAAATTTTATCTAAGGCCAAAGAACAAAATGGGAGATTATGTTACGCATAATCAAAATTTATTTTTTTTTTTAGAAAATGTTATGATAATATTTAAAGCTTAAAATTATGCAGCTTAAAATATGTTTTAATTTTTGAAGCGTAGAGATTCTTAGTGGATTTTTTTAGGTTAACAAAATATGTGCTTGTTAGGTTATGTTAACGTGACATGGGACAACATTAGGACTTCGTTTCGCCCATGTGGTTGATTAGCAGACACGGGGAGTCACTCGATAATTAATATTTAAATTGAGGTTAAAAATTGTATATGCAAAATTTTAAGAACTAATGGCTGGCTATCATATAGTCAAATTTCGTTGATAGTCCTAATAAAAGGAAATAATATATGAAGAAAGTTAGAAGCACAACTGGTTATTAAATTCTTACCAGCCATTAAATCCCAAATTTCTTGAAAAACTTTGAATCCTTGCGAAATGAGTTTTTGTTTTTCTTCAGTTTTTTCAGCGATTTTGCTTTAATAAATTTTAATTGAAAGAGCCTTTTAGATATTTATTTCACTTCCTCAAGCTACTTTTCTCAATTTTTTAACTTTTAATTATTTAAAATATTAGACTTCTAGCCGATACCACAATCCAAAATGAAATGGCCGATTGTATGAATTTTTCGCTATAGGAAATATATTCGGAAATAGTGATGCGAAAATTTTACCGCTTGAAATTTTTATTACCGATTATTCTAAGAAAGATCGTAGTACTCGGTAAATTTAAGAGACAGCTAAACACGTCTTTTATTATTGATTATGCGAAATCTTTCTTATATAAATGCGTGTAATATTTATATATTTCATATGAACATTTATATATTTATATTTATTGGTTTAACTGCGTAAAGTTTCATTGATAACTAAAACTAAATTCATTCATGTTTCAAGAATACTATGTGTTTCATGTTAGGTAATTCCAGCAACTTTTCAAAGATGTTGTAGACATGTATCTAGGCAAATGTTTACAAACTCTCAAAGTATGAACGTAATTGTATTTAAATACACTCGAGAAAAAATGTATGACTATTATAAAAAAATTAGTTAGAATGTTAATAATTAAAATGTTCAAAAAAATATTAAGACAAAGACAGGTATTAAGATTGGTCTTAAAAACAACAATAAAATAATAACAATAATCTTTAAACGATAAACGCTATTACACTGGTCATGCAGATATTACCACTAATATTGACGCAAGGCTTCCAAAGATATCTCTTCCGAAATTCTCAGGGGAATATATTGATTGGATTCCTTTTAGGGATATCTACTTGTCGTTAGTGCATACGAATGCATCTCTTTCTAGGATTCAAAAATTTTATTATTTAAAGGGCACTCTTACAGGAGACGCAGCCTCTCTTATTAAAACTATTTCAGCTACAGAAGCAAACTATGATTCAGCTTGGAATATTTTAGAGACAAGGTACCACAATAAACGAGCTATAGTGAGTACCCTTGTTCAAGAGCTTTTTAATATTCCCAAATGTGATGGAAGTTTTCAAAGCATTAAATCTTTACTGGATACTACATTACCTTTCACAGTGCTACATGTTTCTAGCATTACCTTTTAAATCCAAGAACGAATTTTTGATAAATGCAAATGTTTGCAGAAATTGTTTATCTGCTGGTCATGTTCATGACAATTGTACTAGCTTGAATAGATGTGGTACCTGTAAGAAACCACATCATACAATATTACATGCTGATGAAAATGTATCTGTACAAAACTCTTGTATTTCCCCATCACCACCATTACATCTACCAGTGTCGAAAATAACACAGTGGCTACTCATAACACACATAGTTTTCATAACGTTCTGTTATGCACAATTATACTTTTTGTTCATTCTAAAAGTGGTCTTATTTCATTAAGAGCTCTTTTGGATCCTGGTTTGCAGGGAACTTTAATTTCCGAATCTGCTGTTCAACTTTTACGTCTGCCTAAGCGAAAGTCACATTATAAGGTAGTTGGGGTGGGAACTGAACGTGAGAGCATAGCAAAATACTCAGTTGATCTTAACCTATTTACACAAGAGAAACAAAGCGTTCTTTCTTGTACTGCCTTAGTACTGTCAAATATTTCTTCATATAAACCGAATTATACTTCAAAGAATATTTCCCTACCAAAACTATATAATGGCAAATTAGCAGATCCGTTTTATTATCAGGCGGATCCAATTGACATAATTCTTGGCTCTGACATATGCTTTCGGATTAACATTCCCACTGAATCCTTTGTTTATAACAATTTGTTTTTCCAAAATACGCTGTTCGGATGGGTTTTTTCTGGTCCATCTGACCTAATAACTTCAAGCCAAATTACATTTCATAATATAAATTTAGAAAATCTCTTAAGATCATTCTGGGAACAAGAGGAGGTTATTGCAGTAAGAGATTTTTCCAATGAGGAACTAGCCTGTGAAAATTATTTCAAAGCCACAACTACCCGCGATCCATCTGGCCAATATATTGTAAATCTACCATTTAGGTCTGTCTTGCAAACAGGAACTGTCCCAAAAATTCACAATAATATGATGGGTGCTTTGAAACGATTTAATCATCTTGAAACTTCATTTTCTAAAAATTTATCATTCTCAGAAAATTATAAAAATTTCATGCGTGAATATGAGTCCTTAGGACATATCGCTCATTTACTTGAAGACCGTCATAAGTCAAAAAACGTGATTTTTGAGTTAGTGATGCAGAAATGTTCTTTTTATTCCGCTACATGTTGTATATTAATTTCATGATTTTATCTTGTGTACTTTTCGCGTGGGAATAGAATATGCCGTTATTTCATTTCATTTGTTTCAATTTTTTTTATTAATAATAACGACATATTTTAGTTACAAAATATTCCAGATTTTCCCTAAATAATATACAAATAACATATCATTTTATTATTTGACTTCGAAATTGAGGCATGTTCATGTTGTTTTACTTAACAGTGCAGAATAAAAAACTTAAAATGCGTTTTTTACAAAATGCCTTTTTTTGACTTATGACGGTCTTCAAGTAAATGAGCGATATGTCTAATATTGGAACATATCCCGGTAGTGTTGAGGTTAATTCCTATTTTTTTGCCACATCATGGCGTTTTTCAGGCGGACAGCTCTACTACAAAACTGAGGGTAGTTTTTGACGGCAGTAGCCACGTTGAAGGAAAGAAATCCTTGAATGAGGAACTTTGCTCGGGCCCTGCATTGCAAAATGATCTGCCTAAAATTTTAAATAAATGGAGATTACATAAGATCGCGTTTAGCGCAGATATCGAGAAAATGTTTAGGCAGGTTAAAGTTAACCCAGAACACCGCAAATTTCAGCAAATTTTTTGGCGATTTAACCCACTTGACGAAATTTCTGTTTATCAACTGAATACGGTAACTTATGGACAACATCAGCACCTTTCCTGTCAATTCGTGCTTTGCAACAGCTAGCCTTGGACTATAAGACTGATTTTATTGACGAATCGAAAATATTAATTTCTGATTCATATGTAGACGATATAATTTCTGGGGCTGAGTCTTTAGAGAGGGCTATTATTATACAAAGAAATTTATGTACTTTGTTGGCAAAGGGCGGATGTAATCTGAGAAAATGGATTACAAATTCAGTGGATTTATTAAAAGAAATTCCCGAGGAGAATAGAGAAAAATCCTTTAGCTTGAAATTTGATCGTGACAATGTAGTTAAGACACTCGGGATTCAGTGGAATACTACCTCCGATTCATTTTCTTTCAATGTAAACATTGATGAGTCCCGCCCGGTTTCAAAGAGGACTATTTTGTTCGACACTGCTCGATTGTATGACCCACTGGGTTTATCAACACCTAGTACTGTAATTGCTAAAACTTTGTTTAAAAGTCTATGGGAAAATGGTCTAGATTGGGATGATAAAGTTCCCCAAGAAATTGAACAAAAATGGGTAAAATATAAATCTACTCTATCTTATTTTTCGAATCTTAAAATACCGAGATGGATAAATTACATTAATGGTTCACAGGTTGAACTTCACTGTTTTTGTGATGCGTCGACATTGGCTTATGCCGCCGCTGTTTATGTCAGAATAATAACTACAAATGACATTCATGTACATCTCTTACAATCAAAGTCTAAAATATCACCAATAAAGACTGTTTCAATACCCAGGTTAGAGCTATGTGCAGCAACGCTTTTAGTAAAATTAAGCGCAAAAGTAAAAGATTCTCTCTCACATGTGAAAATCGAAGGAATTTACTTCTGGAGTGACAGCTCCACCGTTTTAAGTTGGATCAAAAAACCACCATCGAATTGGACAGTCTATGTAGCTAATAGAGTTGCTGAGATCCAACGCCTAAGTAACCCCCTGCAATGGAAGTATGTTCCATCTGATTTAAATCCTGTCGATTGTGCATCAAGGGGAATTTACCCGTGTGAATTGATGGAATGTAAAACATGGTGGAACGGTCCACAATTTTTATATCAACCGCCAACAGCATGGCCTAACTCACTCAAAATATTCGATACTTCTCATGAAAGAAAAAAAACCTCTAAAATTTTTATTTCTAAAACTACACTTACTTCTGATGGAGAAAAAATTGAGAAAGATCAAGTTGGATACCCAAATTTTCTATATAATTTTTCTAAATTTAGAACATTTATAAGAGTTTTGTCTTTCTGCTACCGTTTCGTACATAATTCTACTGTTTGTCAACTGGATAGAGGTATGAAAAATATTGGTACTCTTAATGTAGCAACAGTTAATAACACCCTAAAGAGGCTGATTAAAATTACTCAGGCCATTGATTTTCCGCAGGATGTTAGAAAACAAATATTAAATAGCGAAGTAAAAAACAACTCACTTTTGAGACTTATGCCGTACGTTGATAATGATGGAGTTATTCGCGTGGGTGGGCGTTTACATAATTCTAATTTACCTTACGATGTTAAGCATCCTATCCTCTTGTCTAAGTCTAACCCTCTTTCAAAACTCATAATAAGAGAAGCGCATGAGAATACTTTACACGGCGGAATTACTTTAACAATGTCTTACGTGAATAGAAAATATTGGATAATATCGGGAAATCAGCTAGCTAAGAATATTATTGGCAATTGCGTTACTTGTTTTAAATATTCAGCTAAATCCGCTGGCCAAATTATGGGAAATTTGCCACCTGTAAGGCTAAATGTAACTAGACCATTCAAGCACAGCGGAGTTGATTATGCCGGCCCAATCCAAGTAAAAAATACTACTTTTAGATCAGCGATAGTATCTAAAGGTTATATCTGCTTGTTCGTTTGCATGGTAACCAAAGCTCTTCACTTGGAGCTAGTATCTGAAATGACAACAAATTCATTCATGGCTGCCTTTCGTAGATTTGTGTCCCGTAGAGGCATTTGTACGGATATTTACTCCGATTGCGGTACAAATTTTGTAGGTGCGTCAAAAGAGCTGCAGGTTCTTTTTAACCGAAATGTAAAATCCGTTCCCGAAGATTTGAGAAATTCTCTACTAGTCCTTGGTACAGAATGGCACTTTATTCCACCCGCCTCTCCAAACTTTGGTGGCTTATGGGAGGCAGGAGTGAAATCTGTCAAACATCACTTGAAGCGAGTCATGCATGATCGAATTCTTACCTTTGAAGAACTTTCAATATTACTTTGCCAGATAGAAAGTTGTTTAAATTCGCGCCCGCTTTGTCCGCTATCTTCAGACCCGTCTGATTTAGACGCCTTAACTCCCGCACATTTTTTAATAGGTGAGTCTACCAATTGCATTCAGGACGAGAACTTACTTCTAGTAAATATAAATCGACTGTCACGATGGAAAACAATCGAAAAACTCAAACAACATTTTTGGAAGCGTTGGTATTTGGAGTATCTTAATCGCATGCAGTCTCGTCCCAAATGGCTAAAAGCTAAACCTAATGCTAAAGTAGGTGACCTCGTCCTTATTTGTGATGATCGATGTGGGCCTGGTCAATGGTTAATGGGCCGCATTCACGAGGTACATCCTGGCCAAGACGACAGGGTTCGGGTTGTATCTATTTATACTAAAGATAAAATTATTAAACGACCAATATCTAAAATTTGTTTTTTACCAACAGATTCATCTCCAAATTTATCTACACCGAATTTTGAAACTACATCTTCTGCTGAAAGGATGGAGCCTGATGCTGACGCTGTGGGTCGGAGCATAGCGAAGTCCAAAGGTTAAACCAAAATACTCCCAACTTTAGGCCGTCCTTTCGGTTTCTGCCATGTACAAGAACTGTTGTTCTTAGGGGGCAGTATGTTGAGAAGATTATATTAAAATCTTCATCAACCACATCATGTACTTATATATATGCTCACCACTTTGTATTTTATTATTAAAACGAATTCATGATGTTTAATTATGATGTTAAGAAAATTATCAGTAATAAATTATCATTAGTTGAATTGATATGTAAGTAGAGATGATCACAAAAAATACTGGTTTTACAACAGTGATCACTGTTCTCTTTCTCTTTCCAATTTTAATACATTTCATCATTCATTTGGATGTTAATGTAAAAATGATAATAATGTAGAGAGAATGGAAATAACTGTTCTGTTTTTTTATATTTTTTCTTATAAAATAACTTTTTTACTTTAACTTTAAACTCAGCTTAAATATACTGTATTTTAGTTTTAAGTATTTATTATTGCTTGAGCTTGGATTGGAGCAAATACTTGTTTTTTTAAAAAATAAAACAGAATTGCAGAAATTTACACAAACTGTGTTTTTTATATAACTTATATAATATAAAATTGGTAATAGAACTGGGTCTTTTCTTTAAAAATTTTCTAAGTTCATAAACACCAGCAAAGCAGATTGCATTTTCTAGACAGATACGTCCGTCATCAGTACTCTTTTGAAACTACCGGGTAGATTGATACAAGGCTAAAAAATAATTCATCGAGTGTATTTTGAAGAAATCGATCAGAAAATTTCTTTATAAGAAATTTGAAAATTCATTTTGTAGAATGAATTTTCATATTCATATGTTAATATTCTGCTGCTGTGTGAATTGATATGATACATACATAATTATTATTTTTTGAATGTGTACAATTAAAATTTTTTTTCTTATACATTTATTTTTTGCTTTTATTTAAAAATGTCTGTTAGAGGTAATCTAGGTTATGTTGCCAGTGATAATTTGTTTTTGCTATCTAATTTAAATAATTATGCCAGTTGTTAATTTAAATTCAAACTCTTCGAAATTTTTGAAGATCAAGGCTTTGCTGAATGGCGTTTTTCTGGACCTTTTTGGTGTTAGTGAAACATGGCTAAAGGACACGATCTCCACAAATGATATTGATATTTCTGGATATGTTTGCCATAGAACTGATCGATCTAGTGATAGGGGTGGCGGTGTTTAAATTTATGTTTTGTGAAATATTGAACATAAAGTGATACATGTTGGCATGAGTTTTGGAGTTTTTGAGTGCCTGTTTGTTGAACTTATACTTGGGAATTGCTTTGGATTGCTTCTTAGTCTCGTCTCCTGAGTTGTTGGAGATATCTAATCAATTCCAGAGTCCCGACATAAGTCGTCACTCTTTTATTTTTGTATCACTCAAGGTTTAACAGTCAGTTGATGTAAGTCTGTAGAATCTATTGTTTTAAACTGTAGTTTTGATGAAATGTATTTGACACATATTGTTGATGATCAGTTAAAAATTTTAAATGACAATATGAAGTTACTCCATTCAATTGTTCTTTTTAAGCAACGAATAATAAGAAATAGCGGGGGGAACTGGTTCGGTGCGCCTGAGATTATGTATCAACTATCACTTAGAGATCTGGTATACAGAACATATTTGCGTGATAGGACTGTTGAAAATTAGAGAGGTTTTTCTAGATGAATTTAAGAGAAGAGCTCATGCTTCAATTTTTAATGATAGAAGCAATAATGAGATTTGGTCTATCTTAAATAAAAATGGATTGGCGGATGGTCCTAAGGATTTGGATCTTGATTTTTTTTCTCTAATCAATATGTTGATCGTGATGGATTTATTGAGTTTTCTAGTTTTTCATGTAGTGGTTTCTCTTTTCGTTCTGAGGATGTTTTTGAGATGTTTGATGCTTTTGATTTGATAAGGTCGAATGCTGTTGGATATGATTGCTTTGCTCTTAAGTTTATTAAATCAATAATTCCACATATTGGAAATCAGTTAGTTAATTGAATATTACCTACGTCTACTTTTCCACTATTATGGAAGAGTGAAAAGATTATTCCCATAAAAAAGAATTGCGTTAATACAGGTAGCAGTGAATTTAGACCAATATCTATCTTGTCTAAGAAGGTTTATTTCGGACCAGCACTCAGGGGATGACCCCTACTCATGCAAAGCATTGTGCCAGAACTAGGAAATTAGGTAATGGGAAGGAGGATTCGATTTGAATTTTCCAACATTGTAGTTAACAGGAAAGACCTCTGTAGGTCTTTCTTTAATATTATTCAATATTTCGACCGCCTTCGGTACTCTTCTTCAGGAAAAACTGAAAACAGAAAAACAAATCTACAAATCTACAAAAACATACATTAACATTTTTTTTTTTTTTTCATAATTTATTTATTGTATCTTCAATATTTTTGAACTAACAATAATTACTCGTATCTTAAGTCTAAAATAAAATATTCTTTTTAAGTCCAGCCAGTGCTAGACAAAAATAATGTTTGTTTCACGGATTTTGAAATCATTTGCGGGTCATCCCTCTAATGTACGGCCAAGAAAAGCAGTATCTCTTCTTTTTAGTCGAATGTAACCAGGTTCATTCAGCATGTTACGCGCCAAAGGGTTTGGATGAGATGCAAGCCTCTTTAGATATGTGACTGCATGTTTCGCTATTTCTGCTTTAACTGATGGCATGTTTAGGTCTTTGTGGATGTTCGAATTTTTTATATACCAGGGAGCAGATGTAATAATACGTAAAATCTTATTTTGGCGCCTTTGAATTTTTTCTACATTGCTAGCTGAGGCAGTGCCCCATAACTGAATCCCATAACACCAAATTGGTTTGAGGACCGACTTGTACAGTAGAAGTTTACAATCTAAGCTCAGGGTAGAGTTTCTGCCAATAAGCCAATTTAGTTGTACTGCTTTTAGTTTCATTTGTGTTAACTTGAAGTCAATGTGGCTTTTCCAAGTAAGGCGACGGTCAAGATGTATACCCAGGTATTTAACGTCTGAAAGCTGTGGTATCATTTGTTTATTTATGCGAATAGGAGGGCATGAGTCCCTGCGCAGTGTGAAAGTTATGTGAGTGCATTTTTGTTCATTCACTTTTATTCTCCATTTTTCTAGCCATTTTTCCAAATTGAGTATGTGGTCTTGTAAAAGTTGTGATGCTTCTTGGGCACTTTCATGAATACTTAAAAAAGCTGTGTCATCTGCAAAAGTTGATGTGTGGACTAGGGTGCTAATTGGCATATCCGATGTGTACAGTAAATATAAAATTGGTCCCAAAATACTACCTTGGGGAACTCCGGCTTCAATGAGTTGTGGCGAGCTTAAAAAGTCACCTTCTTTTAATAAAAACTTGCGATTCGTTAAATAATCTTTTAAGAGCTTATACAAGTTTTCGGGCAAGTTCAGCTTTAGCTTAAATATTAGGCCTTCGTGCCAAACCTTATCGAATGCTTGAGAAACGTCGATAAAGAGCGCAGAACAGTATTTTTTTTCTTCAAAGGTCGTTTTAATTACATTTACTAATCTGTGTGTTTGTTGGATCGTACTATGTTGTTTTCTGAAGCCGAATTGATGATTCGGAATGCATCCTTTCGCGCTAAGAATTTTATTCAGCTTAGTTATTAGTATTCTCTCAAATAACTTTGACACGTTTGATAAAAGGCTTATAGGTCTGTATGATTCTACCTTTGTGTGGTCTTTTCCTGGTTTAGGAATCATAGTTATCAAAGAGACCTTCCACTCTGTGGGAAAGTACTCAAGACGTAAGATGGCATTAAAAACAAACAGAATAATTCTGCGACCTATACGGGGCAACTCAACTAACATCTTGTTTCTTGTTTTATCAACGCCAGGGGCTTTTTTGGTGTTTAAATCTGCTATTGCCCTTTTAATATCGCTAAATTCAAATCTTAGGGGTACTACGGCACTAGTCTCTACTGATGGTAACTCAGCTATATCATACATTTGGGGTGAAAAACCTTCTTCAAATGTCCAACAAACAAATTGCCTTTTTCGGTATCATTCCTTGCCTAGTCGCCACAAGAAGTTCGCAAGGGAGGCTTACGTACGACCGGTCTTTTAAAGTTCCTACATGCACTCCATAATGAATAATCTGATTGAGCAGTTGCGTCGAGGTCTTCCAAGTAATTTTTCAGAGATGCTACTCTTCGAGATTCTAGCAGCTGTCTTAGTCGTTTCGTGCAATCTTTAAGTCTAGATTTGAGTTGAGGAGATCTGTGTGCTTGCCACTCTCTTCTAATTTTCCTTTTTTCAGTTAAGAGACGCTCGACATCTACAAAATAAATTTGATTGTATCTAGCTGGTTGTCTGGTTTCTGTCGCATGTTGGGCAGCTAATTTAAGGTTTTGATCAAAATAAAATAGACTCTGGTCCACATCTTCTGGTGTTCTTAGCGGTATATTTTCCGAAAAATGAGTACTGAGATACTTTCTATATTTCAACCAATTAATGCTTGTGCAAGTTGTTGGCGACACGATATTTTGCTGATTCTATATATAGGCAATAGTGGGTGAATGATCTGAGGATAATTCGAGTGACGCTTCAACCTTAATCATTTCTCTCGAAATACCTTTAGTCACGCCAAAATCAATAACATCAGGTATTTTTTGTCGATCAGTAGGCCAATAGGTGGGTTGTCCACTTGATATCACATTCAGACGCATTTTTGAAATTGTATGAAACAAAACACGACCTTTTGGAGTTATTAGGCGTGATCCCCAAAACGTATGTTTAGCGTTGTAGTCGCCTGATGCTATGAAACAGGGACCTAGTGATTTGAAAAAGTCGATATATTGACTCTCTGATATTTGAAATCTAGGAGGTGAATAAATCGAAGAAATAACAAAGTTTTGATGATATTCTTCAATACAGATGTTTGTTGCTTGAAGGTAGTCCTCACAAAAATCACACAGTAAATGATGTTTAATTCGAGCCCTTATTAGGTCTTTAGTGTCATATAATATATAGCCATTGATTTTAACAAAGCTATTTGTTGTTAAATGAGTCTCTGAAACCATCATTACATCAATTTGTTGGTTCTTCAAGAAGTAATCGAGTTCATTTTTGTGTTGGCGTAAGCCGTTTGCGTTCCAGAAACATATTTTTAAACAGTTCATGGTTTGTTAAGTACCGCCTGCAACATCATAGATTGCATGCGAACCATTTCTTGCATCATGCTGCTCATAGAGCTCATAAAACTGTTTAACGAATGCACTAATGTCTCGATACTTGCTTCGAGACGATTGTAGTTCTGGATGCATATTTGGGGTAGAATTGTTTGTAGGTGTCGCTTTGTGTGCTAAAACATGACTGGATTTTAATATATCCGCGTATGAAACATGTTTGGTTGTGGGTTGAGCTAACTGAGGGTAATGAGCATTTGCTTGGTATTGTGGCTGCCTAGCAGGAGTATTTAATTTCTGAGTTGACTTCCTTACCTCAGAAAAAACTGGACAGCCTCTATAGTTAGCAGTGTGATTTCCACCGCAATTGCTACATTTTTTAACCTTGGAGTCATCCTTTGGTTTGTCGCATTGGGCGGAACAATGAAGTTCTCCACACACAACGCAAACCGGAGGTAACTTGCAGTAAGCCCTTGTATGGCCGTATTCTTGGCAATTTAAACACTGAACGGGTCCTGACCGCTTATGTGGTTCCTCTACACTTATCCTGCGGTGTAACAGATATTTTAGATTATAAATGGGATGCGTTTCGTGCTTCTTTAATCTAATATCCCCAGGTTCCAGTTCAACGCGAAATAGAAGTTGAGGGACACGCTCTCGATTTCTGAGATTATCAACACTTTTGACTTTAAATCCTGCTTTTTGGAGGCCAGATTTTATTTCCACTGGGTTAACATATGAGTCTACACCTTTGATGACTACCTGTAGGCCTTTGCTACTCTTCAGCTGATAGGTATAAAAGTTCTTATTGCAGCTTTCAAACTCCTTTACTGCTTTACGATAACTACTTTCGTCTATAAAATGAATTTTTGTTTCATCAATGTTACCACGCTTGATTGGAATTACATAGAATGAATTTTCCCCGATAACTGAAATTAACTTATTGATTAATTCATTCGAATTTTTTTCCCTTAAAAAAATTGGTGGTGGTTTAAACGACTTGGGTGCCGTTTTTTGTTCACTTGTTTCATTATCTAAAATAGCAAAACGATTTTGGGAACTTATTCCGTTAGCCTGCTTTTCTTTAAGTACTTTGGACATTGGTGCAATCTGCGAAGATTTAGGGCTTCGACCTCTTTTCAACACAGTTATATATCTGTCCATTCCCACTTGAGTCTTAGGTTTTTCTGCACTATCCATATTACTGTTGGTAACACTGTGTTCAGAAGGCGACTTTTTTGTAGTTATATTATTGTCATCGCTTAGCAAAAGTGACGAACAAGATTGGGCACGTATAACTTGTGTAGAATTTACACACAAATTATTTTCAGTTTTTTTGTCTTTATTTAATACAATATTGTCTACATTTTTTTGCTTAAATTAAAGAGGCTCATTAGCCCTTATTGTTTTTGTTTTATTTTTAAAGTAGCAATTCAATATGCCGTTGTAAAAAATAAAGAGAAAGAAAGAAAAAAAATTACAGACAACTTTGTTGTTGTATTAAAACAGGTTTGTTTTTTTGTTTTTGTTTGAAATTATTCACACAATGTATGTTTTGTTTTTTTGTTAATGCGAGCTAAAAAAAATCGCGTCCGCACTTATCAACGCCAAAAACAGAACATTAACATCACTAATAGATAAACACAACATTTAACAATTATTATTTAAAAAACTAATATTGCATTACTTTGAGTAAAGCCGTCGTTTGTCCTCCTCCAAAGAGTTAATAAAGCTTACTAAAGGTTTCTTTGTCTGAATTTAGCAACAGTGTGTTTATATGTGTGCGCGCAATTTTCAGTATCTGTTTTGTAATTGTTTACTACATTAGATTGTATACCACATTAGATTTATCTAATAAATCTACTTTTGCTTTTGTGTTTGAAAACAACATATTCAACGTTTTGTCAGTTTTAAGAGCAATGTTTACATTTTGTCTGTCGAATATATCCGAGAATGCAATTCTCTCAGAAAAACCGGGAACTTGTGTCATTGATTTGAACATTCTTTCAGGTTTAATTGAGCCTGAAATAAAATTCAAATAATAACAAATCATAAGGTCGAAGAAAATAAAAACCAAATAAATTACGGAGGGCACGCCGAGAAAAAAAACAACATGAAGAAGGTGTATAAAAATATATGTGAAAACTACAATAAAATTATTAACAAAAGTATTCACAAATACACAAAAGAAAACAAAGTAAGAGCTAAGCTTAAAACTACTTTAACATTTCTAATAAAATGCAGAAAATTAGGGTTAATACCGAAGTTCTTCATTAATTCTGCAAAAAATGTTGAACACCTATTTAATTTTAAAAATAAATTACAACACGAAACAACATCAAAAATCAAAAGAAAACTACAGGTTATTTTTTAAAAGTGAGAATATATTGTATGAAAGTATTTTTAAAAAATGGACAAAAACTCAAATCAATAAATTTCGTGAGCTAAAATTAATACAAGAAAACAAACCATACATAAAATACAATAAAGATTGGTTTATAAACAAAACGAACATTGATATTCCAACCAATGTTTAAAAAAATTATTATCGTTAGGACCAAAATTTGCATTGCCTATAAAAAAACAACAATTTCCTTTGTTTAAATGTATTGCCGACTGAGAAAACATAATCCAAACTAAAGACAAACAAGAGATGCGCTTATCATACGAAAACAGAATACAATAACGATTGATTAGTACAAAAAGCATACTGCTTCAGGACATATCATTAACTTTTATTGTAATCATCCTAAACACGCAAAATTCAATACGGCGCACAACTTTGCGAGAAGAGTTCTACAAATAAGTCATGAAAAATACCACTCAGAAAATATCAAAAGAATAAAACAAATATTAGAAAAGAATATTTTCTTACATGGCATGGCTACAAACATTGTTAAAAATGCAATAAAAAATATGAACAAAACGACTACAATCCAACCTGAAAGAATGCTCAAATCAATGACACATGTTCCCGGTTTTTATGAGAGAATTGCATTCTCGGATATATTCGACAGACAAAATGTAAACATTGCTCTTAAAACTGACAAAACGTTGAATATGTTTTCAAACACAAAAGCAAAAGTAGATTTATTAGATAAATCTAATGTAGTATACAAAATTCCAGTGGCGGAGACGGGTCAAATGTATGTAAAAAAATATATGTTGTTACGACAAAATCAAAATTACGAACAAGATTTGCCGCGCACAAATCAGACTACAAAACACCAAAAGGAACAAGTGAACAAAAAACAGCGTTAGCTGCCCATTGTGCAATAAGTGGACACTCTCCCAATATCAGTGGTACAACAATATTACAACAGGAGAGTAATTAAAGAAAGAGATATACAGCAGAGATGTTGCAGATAATCAACACTCCGACTCAAGAAATCGAGTCTGTGATGGTTCCAACAAAATCTGACGGTACATTTTCTCGATGTCTCCGTTGAAAACATAACGATAGAAACGCCACCTAATTATTAATAACGTTAAATCATTTTTTAAAATGGGCCCGGTATATAAAGTATCATTAAGACTTAAACCTGAAGACGAACGACTCGATGCATTAAAAACCACTCGAACTTTGGTGGAAGAGCTTTCAGGCTTAAAAACCGCATGATGCGGTAAGTAAAATTATTGGGATCTCTCGGAACTTATTCTCTCAATCGGGACCATATGATCTAACGTCAAGTATTCGGACAAAACATCATCATACGTCGCTTTAAGAACTGGTTTATTATTTAGCGACGTTTCCTTTCTAAAAAACTGACGCTGGGCCTTTTCACGAGACGATCCTAAGCCACTATATACCAAATATTGAGGTTGAAACGGCAAGGAAACTACGTAACGCCCCGTGCTATCCCGCCTGGTAGTGTCTTTATGGTGATGTTCACAATATTTATCTTCTGGTGTTAACTTTGAGGCCCTCGGGAATTCTTCCAGTGTCCAAAACTTTTCCAATTGTTTTTCTAAGTCTACTTCTGTGTAAAATGAAACTGATGTCGTCAATGCCCGTTGTCCCCTCCCATAAAGGGACCCCGTTAGAATCCATCCAAATATGGTTTCCTGGGCCATTAAATCTCCGAGAAAATTTCGTTTTACACCATCTCTCATGAATTTACAATAGATATCAGCGCCGATAAGTAAATCAATTTTACCACTCCTAGCAAAAAATGAGTCGGCCATGTTCAAACCAGATAACGAGGAAGCTTGTGAAACAATAACGCTCTCAGTAGGCAAATTCCCTGTCAATTTAGGCAAAACCAAACCTTCTACGTTCACTCTTAGTCGGCTATCTAAGGTCGAGACCAAATCGAAGGAACAAAGTTTCTGAACGGAACCAGCTGAGGCATCATTTAAACCAGACACCCTTTTTCTAACAGGTAAATCTAGCTTTTGTTGTAAACTCTCAGAAATAAAAGTCGCCTGTGAGCCTGAATCGATGAGAGCTCTTGCCTTAAATATATCACCACGATATGTCACGTTGACAATTGCTGTTCCCAAAAGAATTTGGCGGGATGTAGCTGCAAAACAGTTCTGAACTGTCGAATTCTGTGCTATAGCTTGGCTCTGTGCTATAGTTGGGCAAATTCTTAAAAAATGGTCCTTTGTGCAATGAGGGCAAGTCCTTTTCGCAATTTTTGCCTGATAGGTTTTTACTTTTCTATTAGTAGAATTTTTCCCACGATCTAAGCGATGATCACCTCGGCCTTCAGCCGGAAAATGTTTGAGAGAACTAGTCTTTACGCTATACTCTGTTGGGCTAGTTCTGATTCCTGAAACGGTTTCCAATGTTTGAAAACAAGAAGTGAGAAACCTATCCATGTGTTCCCATTTAGGGATTTCCGTTTTGTCCATTATGGATTGCTCCCTAGATGACAACGTAAAATCAGGCAATTTAATAGAACATAGAAATATAAAAATTGAATCCCAATTTGTGATATCAATTTCATGCAAATGAAGAGCCGAAATACAATTATTAATATCCCTTTGGAGCCGTTTTATTTCAACAGCTGATTCTGTTTCAACTTCTACTAAATTAAATAAGATTTTTAATTGAATATTCACTAAAATACGTTTATTCTCGTAACGGTCCTTTAAATTTTTCCAAGCTATCTCAAAACCCTCATTGGTAAGGGGAGATTTTTTTACAATCTCTAAAGCTTCATCTCTAGTATTCTGCCGAAGATAAAATAACTTCTCAACTAGAAACAATGAGGAACAGTTATAATACACTGCTACGAACATATCCCTGAACGCTGGCCACGACTGATAATCCCCATAAAAAGGTTCAGTGGTACACGGTGACAGCCTGATATGATTACCTCCAACAACCGAAGTCTCATTCGAATTACATTGGGTAGAAGAAAGGGTAGTCTTGCTTACAAAATTTTGCGACAATTCTCCCATCAACGCTGCACAGGTAATGTATGCTAAACGGCATTCTTTAAACGGACTCTTAGCAGCTTCGCAATCCTCTACTGAATCTACATTATCACTTGTAACAGCAAAAGTTTCATAAGATACCCTAACTTTCTCCCATAAGGCCTTAAACTCTTCCCTCTTAATTTCAATAGTTTACGCTGTTTGGCTCTCTTTATGAGATTCATTGAAATCATTTTCAAATTCAAGAAAGAGTGCAGCATATTTCTCAAATTTTTGCAAATTATTTGATTTTGCCATATTTGTAGCACAATTCTACACTACTTAGTCTTCTACCAAACGAAAGGTTTAATAGTTTTAATAGCTTTGAAAAACACGAAACTGTACAACCAAAATCAAGAACTAAAAAAAGCAAATCCTTTATATCACCTAGCCCACAAATAAAGTATAGGATTTCCTGCACAACAATAAGTACCTATGCGTACGTACGTTTTGTAAAAATGTATACAAACCAAATAATAAGAAACTAATTAACAATTCAATACACTAATAATAATACTAAAAACGCCAAATCAAAAGTTCACTTCACAAGAAAATCTCATACAACCTTAATGTGTACGAAAAACAACCACCAAATATACTACTGGTATAACCAAACACACAATAAGTAGGGAGATATGATTTTTTATTTATAAAAATATTTGTAATTTTACAAAGGTAGGAGCTTTTGCTTAGTATATTATTTATAAGTATAGAAAGCAAATTAGTTAGCAAAAAATTCGACACAAATAGTTTTTGCTTTAACCAATTATTGTTTAAGAAAAACTTTTCGTCTCTGCAACTTCAATAAATTTTCCTTACGGCTGTAACAAACAGATATAATAAATGCTGTATGTATATACAAATAAACAATTGGGAATTAGTTCGTCCACTATCCGTCCCTCGGCAACCTTCAAAATAAATTTGCGAACAAAACACCGACAGAGATTCTTGGGTCGTTAGTTATAAACAACAACTCGTTCTTAAAATAACTATTTATGACAAAATTTGCTTCACAATCTCTTACATATATGAATTGTGTACAAACTACATTAAGAACGATCGTAATAAAATATATCGTTGTAACTACTCACATATGTAAGAGGCTAGCATTCCAGAAACCTACGTAAGTCACGGTCCACCTTGGCAATTTGATCTTCAGCCCACGCACTTTGATAATTACAGTTAATTAAAGACTATGATTTTAATTAATTTTATATATTTAATATATAATCTTTAAATAGATACACTGAATTCTTATTGACACTAAAATTTCTTTAAACATCTATGAATGTAAATAAACAAATGTCAAAATCCAGATAGCACACAGACAGAGTTGTGCAATAAACAGCTGAACCACTCGGTTGTATTTATTTAAAGTTGGTTTGTGTCTTTGATAAAAATTTGAAAAGGTAATGCAGTGTATAAAATATCGTTCCCTTAAAAAAATTGGTGGTGGTTTAAACGACTTGGGTGCCGTTTTTTGTTCACTTGTTTCATTATCTAAAATAGCAAAACGATTTTGGGAACTTATTCCGTTAGCCTGCTTTTCTTTAAGTACTTTGGACATTGGTGCAATCTGCGAAGATTTAGGGCTTCGACCTCTTTTCAACACAGTTATATATCTGTCCATTCCCACTTGAGTCTTAGGTTTTTCTGCACTATCCATATTACTGTTGGTAACACTGTGTTCAGAAGGCGACTTGTTTGTAGTTATATTATTGTCATCGCTTAGCAAAAGTGACGAACAAGATTGGGCACGTATAACTTGTGTAGAATTTACACACAAATTATTTTCAGTTTTTTTGTCTTTATTTAATACAATATTGTCTACATTTTTTTTGCTTAAATTAAAGAGGCTCATTAGCCCTTATTGTTTTTGTTTTATTTTTAAAGTAGCAATTCAATATGCCGTTGTAAAAAATAAAGAGAAAGAAAGAAAAAAAATTACAGACAACTTTGTTGTTGTATTAAAACAGGTTTGTTTTTTTGTTTTTGTTTGAAATTATTCACACAATGTATGTTTTGTTTTTTTGTTAATGCGAGCTAAAAAAAATCGCGTCCGCACTTATCAACGCCAAAAACAGAACATTAACATCACTAATAGATAAACACAACATTTAACAATTATTATTTAAAAAACTAATATTGCATTACTTTGAGTAAAGCCGTCGTTTGTCCTCCTCCAAAGAGTTAATAAAGCTTACTAAAGATTTCTTTGTCTGAATTTAGCAACAGTGTGTTTATATGTGTGCGCGCAATTTTCAGTATCTGTTTTGTAATTGTTTACTACATTAGATTGTATACTACATTAGATTTATCTAATAAATCTACTTTTGCTTTTGTGTTTGAAAACAACATATTCAACGTTTTGTCAGTTTTAAGAGCAATGTTTACATTTTGTCTGTCGAATATATCCGAGAATGCAATTCTCTCAGAAAAACCGGGAACTTGTGTCATTGATTTGAACATTCTTTCAGGTTTAATTGAGCCTGAAATAAAATTCAAATAATAACAAATCATAAGGTCGAAGAAAATAAAAACCAAATAAATTACGGAGGGCACGCCGAGAAAAAAAAACAACATGAAGAAGGTGTATAAAAATATATGTGAAAACTACAATAAAATTATTAACAAAAGTATTCACAAATACACAAAAGAAAACAAAGTAAGAGCTAAGCTTAAAACTACTTTAACATTTCTAATAAAATGCAGAAAATTAGGGTTAATACCGAAGTTCTTCATTAATTCTGCAAAAAATGTTGAACACCTATTTAATTTTAAAAATAAATTACAACACGAAACAACATCAAAAATCAAAAGAAAACTACAGGTTATTTTTTAAAAGTGAGAATATATTGTATGAAAGTATTTTTAAAAAATGGACAAAAACTCAAATCAATAAATTTCGTGAGCTAAAATTAATACAAGAAAACAAACCATACATAAAATACAATAAAGATTGGTTTATAAACAAAACGAACATTGATATTCCAACCAATGTTTAAAAAAATTATTACCGTTAGGACCAAAATTTGCATTGCCTATAAAAAAACAACAATTTCCTTTGTTTAAATGTATTGCCGACTGAGAAAACATAATCCAAACTAAAGACAAACAAGAGATGCGCTTATCATACGAAAACAGAATACAATAACGATTGATTAGTACTAAAAGCATACTGCTTCAGGACATATCATTAACTTTTATTGTAATCATCCTAAACACGCAAAATTCAATACGGCGCACAACTTTGCGAGAAGAGTTCTACAAATAAGTCATGAAAAATACCACTCAGAAAATATCAAAAGAATAAAACAAATATTAGAAAAGAATATTTTCTTACATGGCATGGCTACAAACATTGTTAAAAATGCAATAAAAAATATGAACAAAACGACTACAATCCAACCTGAAAGAATGCTCAAATCAATGACACATGTTCCCGGTTTTTATGAGAGAATTGCATTCTCGGATATATTCGACAGACAAAATGTAAACATTGCTCTTAAAACTGACAAAACGTTGAATATGTTTTCAAACACAAAAGCAAAAGTAGATTTATTAGATAAATCTAATGTAGTATACAAAATTCCAGTGGCGGAGACGGGTCAAATGTATGTAAAAAAATATATGTTGTTACGACAAAATCAAAATTACGAACAAGATTTGCCGCGCACAAATCAGACTACAAAACACCAAAAGGAACAAGTGAACAAAAAACAGCGTTAGCTGCCCATTGTGCAATAAGTGGACACTCTCCCAATATCAGTGGTACAACAATATTACAACAGGAGAGTAATTAAAGAAAGAGATATACAGCAGAGATGTTGCAGATAATCAACACTCCGACTCAAGAAATCGAGTCTGTGATGGTTCCAACAAAATCTGACGGTACATTTTCTCGATGTCTCCGTTGAAAACATAACGATAGAAACGCCACCTAATTATTAATAACGTTAAATCATTTTTTAAAATGGGCCCGGTATATAAAGTATCATTAAGACTTAAACCTGAAGACGAACGAATCGATGCATTAAAAACCACTCGAACTTTGGTGGAAGAGCTTTCAGGCTTAAAAACCGCATGATGCGGTAAGTAAAATGATTGGGATCTCTCGGAACTTATTCTCTCAATCGGGACCATATGATCTAACGTCAAGTATTCGGACAAAACATCATCATACGTCGCTTTAAGAACTGGTTTATTATTTAGCGACGTTTCCTTTCTAAAAAACTGACGCTGGGCCTTTTCACGAGACGATCCTAAGCCACTATATACCAAATATTGAGGTTGAAACGGCAAGGAAACTACGTAACGCCCCGTGCTATCCCGCCTGGTAGTGTCTTTATGGTGATGTTCACAATATTTATCTTCTGGTGTTAACTTTGAGGCCCTCGGGAATTCTTCCAGTGTCCAAAACTTTTCCAATTGTTTTTCTAAGTCTACTTCTGTGTAAAATGAAACTGATGTCGTCAATGCCCGTTGTCCCCTCCCATAAAGGGACCCCGTTAGAATCCATCCAAATATGGTTTCCTGGGCCATTAAATCTCCGAGAAAATTTCGTTTTACACCATCTCTCATGAATTTACAATAGATATCAGCGCCGATAAGTAAATCAATTTTACCACTCCTAGCAAAAAATGAGTCGGCCATGTTCGGCCTTCAGCCGGAAAATGTTTGAGAGAACTAGTCTTTACGCTATACTCTGTTGGGCTAGCTCTGATTCCTGAAACGGTTTCCAATGTTTGAAAACAAGAAGTGAGAAACCTATCCATGTGTTCCCATTTAGGGATTTCCGTTTTGTCCATTATGGATTGCTCCCTAGATGACAACGTAAAATCAGGCAATTTAATAGAACATAGAAATATAAAAATTGAATCCCAATTTGTGATATCAATTTCATGCAAATGAAGAGCCGAAATACAATTATTAATATCCCTTTGGAGCCGTTTTATTTCAACAGCTGATTCTGTTTCAACTTCTACTAAATTAAATAAGATTTTTAATTGAATATTCACTAAAATACGTTTATTCTCGTAACGGTCCTTTAAATTTTTCCAAGCTATCTCAAAACCCTCATTGGTAAGGGGAGATTTTTTTACAATCTCTAAAGCTTCATCTCTAGTATTCTGCCGAAGATAAAATAACTTCTCAACTAGAAACAATGAGGAACAGTTATAATACACTGCTACGAACATATCCCTGAACGCTGGCCACGACTGATAATCCCCATAAAAAGGTTCAGTGGTACACGGTGACAGCCTGATATGATTACCTCCAACAACCGAAGTCTCATTCGAATTACATTGGGTAGAAGAAAGGGTAGTCTTGCTTACAAAATTTTGCGACAATTCTCCCATCAACGCTGCACAGGTAATGTATGCTAAACGGCATTCTTTAAACAGACTCTTAGCAGCTTCGCAATCCTCTACTGAATCTACATTATCACTTGTAACAGCAAAAGTTTCATAAGATACCCTAACTTTCTCCCATAAGGCCTTAAACTCTTCCCTCTTAATTTCAATAGTTTACGCTGTTTGGCTCTCTTTATGAGATTCATTGAAATCATTTTCAAATTCAAGAAAGAGTGCAGCATATTTCTCAAATTTTTGCAAATTATTTGATTTTGCCATATTTGTAGCACAATTCTACACTACTTAGTCTTCTACCAAACGAAAGGTTTAATAGTTTTAATAGCTTTGAAAAACACGAAACTGTACAACCAAAATCAAGAACTAAAAAAAGCAAATCCTTTATATCACCTAGCCCACAAATAAAGTATAGGATTTCCTGCACAACAATAAGTACCTATGCGTACGTACGTTTTGTAAAAATGTATACAAACCAAATAATAAGAAACTAATTAACAATTCAATACACTAATAATAATACTAAAAACGCCAAATCAAAAGTTCACTTCACAAGAAAATCTCATACAACCTTAATGTGTACGAAAAACAACCACCAAATATACTACTGGTATAACCAAACACACAATAAGTAGGGAGATATGATTTTTTATTTATAAAAATATTTGTAATTTTACAAAGGTAGGAGCTTTTGCTTAGTATATTATTTATAAGTATAGAAAGCAAATTAGTTAGCAAAAAATTCGACACAAATAGTTTTTGCTTTAACCAATTATTGTTTAAGAAAAACTTTTCGTCTCTGCAACTTCAATAAATTTTCCTTACGGCTGTAACAAACAGATATAATAAATGCTGTATGTATATACAAATAAACAATTGGGAATTAGTTCGTCCACTATCCGTCCCTCGGCAACCTTCAAAATAAATTTGCGAACAAAACACCGACAGAGATTCTTGGGTCGTTAGTTATAAACAACAACTCGTTCTTAAAATAACTATTTATGACAAAATTTGCTTCACAATCTCTTACATATATGAATTGTGTACAAACTACATTAAGAACGATCGTAATAAAATATATCGTTGTAACTACTCACATATGTAAGAGGCTAGCATTCCAGAAACCTACGTAAGTCACGGTCCACCTTGGCAATTTGATCTTCAGCCCACGCACTTTGATAATCACAGTTAATTAAAGACTATGATTTTAATTAATTTTATATATTTAATATATAATCTTTAAATAGATACACTGAATTCTTATTGACACTAAAATTTCTTTAAACATCTATGAATGTAAATAAACAAATGTCAAAATCCAGATAGCACACAGACAGAGTTGTGCAATAAACAGCTGAACCACTCGGTTGTATTTATTTAAAGTTGGTTTGTGTCTTTGATAAAAATTTGAAAAGGTAATGCAGTGTATAAAATATCGTATGGTAGTTTTTACCAATTGCTTTCAAACTGTGTTAGCACGATCAATTTTTGTTTCAACCGTAGCAAAGTTAAGAAAAAGCTTTGCTTGTAATTTTCTACTACAAGTTAAATGGAAACAAATAAAATAAATTTTCACCTTATTTTTGGTAAACCCCTGGGATTCCGCACCAACCAATTTCAATTATCCGGTTCGATTGGACCATATGTAAATGTTGAGATGAGGTTAACTTCTTCTACAATTGGAATTCCAAAGGCAATTTTGTGAAGACCAATAGCTCACATAAAGATGAAAATAAAAACAGGAAAATGGTGGATTCAGTATTTGATAAAAAGGTACAATTAACTTGTTTATTGCTTACTTTTTGTAATAATGATAACAAATCGAATTTTGATACAATTTAATCGTTAAACCGCAAAATCAATTTTAACAAAATATTTAAGAAATTTTAAATAGGAAAAAAAGTAATGGCGAAATTTTCAACACGAATGAATAAAAATGTAATCTATCCGAAAGAAGATAAACTTAAAAATTAACGAAAGTTAAACACAAAAAAAAGATAAAGCATACAGCAGCGCCTCTTAGACGTCAGATCCTTGCATCCATCATTTGGCATCACCCATTATGATTCAGGGATGGATAACGATTTACGTTCATGCATGAACACGCAATCCCTCTGGTGTGCGCTGACCACTTTTCTCAGGTATTCCTCGAGGGTTCGATTGAATCTTTCGACCATGCCAACAGATTGCGGATGTAAAGGTGTCGTTCTGCTCTTTCTTCTTCTATATACTTCACACATCTCTTTGAATATAGCGGATTAAAAATTTCGGCATTGGTCAGAGTGTAGTTCTAAGGGAAATCCGTAGCGGCCTACACGAAACACGACAGTTGCTTTTAAACGCCTCTACCACTCGATATATGCACATTTTTTAATGTGTATCTGCAGGCGTATGCAGTAACAAAGTGTTTTAGAAATCTCAGTTATGAGAAATTTCATATACAATGAGCCAGTCATAAATGGAAAAAATTTACAAACATTTACATACATATTAAAGACCTGTTGAACTATACAACATGATGACAATTGTCGCACCATGTTATTGTCAATTCATGCACTGTTGTTCGAACATGTTTGACATGACTTACGAAAACAGTGCGGAATAAGTTACAAGTAAATTTTAGCGTGGTTTGAAAAACGATTTGACAGACATGAGCAATAAAACAAAGGCCCCCAACTAGAGAAAGCTGTTAAAACTAGTTAAAATGAGAATGTATTGGTGTTTTGCACTGAAAATATAACATTGTTTAATATTAGTAAATACAAAAGCGTTTAATTTTTAATGAGTTAACCAAATTTTAATTTAAGTTTCTTGTTAAGATAGAGTTAAAAAGTAGCAAAAAATGGTAGCATGTGAATATTGTATGGTTGTGAAAATTCCATACAAATGTTTTTGTACAATATTAAGTTAATGTATAATAAAATTAGTTTTCTTATGATTCTTAGAATTAAGAAAGTCATGAATTGTAACATATGTATGTGTATGTTGTGAAACTTCCGTACAAGCGGTAATAGGTAGAGAAATCACACAATACAATAGAGTTTGATTAGAAATGCCCATTAAGCCCCTTTCACACTATAATACTGAGTATTAAGATTTTCATTGGATTTTGTAAGATAGAGAATGAGAATTGTGTGATTCTCAAAAAATCTAACGTAACATAACATTTCCTTTTCACACTATCACACTTCAAATAAAATGAAAAATATCAGCAAAGGAACAAGCCGAGACGAGACATTGAACGGCGTCGGCTGAGCAATTTTATGTGGACGGCAGAGGTGACGGGTTTTAAGCTTGTTTGGCCGTTCAAGTTTTCGGTTAGTAAAAAAATAAAAAAAAAAATACGTACATTCAACAATTTCTAGGCATGGCAGAAACAAAGTACATACGTAGGCGTTAAGACTGATGGCAATTTAAATCAGATGCAGGACAAAGAAAACATTTCATCGGCGGCGGCAAACTATCGGCTGCGATTCAATCAGCTTGGTTCTTTGCTTTAAAAAAACACAACCCTGATAAAATGAAAAATGTTATCGTTTAGAAAATTTTCTAAAAATGGTTTGGTATTATGGGATGTCAAATTTCTTTCCGTATTATTTCACATTTTGATAACATACTGCTTTCACACTATCACACTTTCTCCTTGGATTCAAGTATTTGACAAGTCTTAATACTCAGTATAATAGTGTGAAAAGGGTTTTACTATCATAAGATCCTTTTGTGTAAAGTTTTTTTTTTTCAACCATAATTACGTTAATTTATTTTTCATTCTGAACTATTAAAACTAATTTAGTATTTTCCAATTTATTAAAATAAACTATTCCTATATCATTTTTTGTGAAAATGAAACAAATAAATATAACGTTTATTGCTTTAAAATTGTTAAATGAAAGCGTGATTTACATATATTAATCTAATACAAAAACTAATAAAAATTTTTTTTTTTATTTAAATAATAAATTATATGAATTTTATTTGAACTATTTTTGAATTAATAAATTAATTATTTAGGCTTAAGTTCTTAATTATAAATAGATAAAGAAAAATTAGATACCAGCAAAGCAGAATGCATTTTCTAGACAGCTACGTCCGTCGTCAGTACTCTTTGTATCAATCTACCCGGTAGTTTCAATTGTTATTAATTTTCTATTTAAACAAACTTATCAAAGAAATAGAATCTGAGAAATTTTAATTTTACATTATATTTCATAGAAGATAGAGGTTTTTGAAATTGTTTTACACTTGTAAACTCTATTTATTTTTCATATTATACTACCAAGCAAACATTTTTCTTTATTTTAATTCTCTTTATATATTTTCTTTTATTTAAAAATGGTATATATCTGTCTTGCTATTAGCTATCCTTTGGTTAGCAATTAACAACAATTAGATATTTTTATTTTACAAATGTATATTTTGATTATTAACACAATAGTGTTGAAGTTAACAATGTCAAAGCCGTGCCCGCTCTGTGAAATTATATGAATTTTATTTGAACTATTTTTGAATTAATAAATTAATTATTTAGGCTTAAGTTCTTAATTATAAAGAGATAAAGAAAAATTAGATACCAGCAAAGCAGAATGCATTTTCTAGACAGCTACGTCCGTCATCAGTACTCTTTTGAAACTACCGGGTAGATTGATACAAAGCTAAAAAATAATTCATCGAGTGTATTTTGAAGAAATCGATCATAAAATTTCTTTATAAGAAATTTGAAAATTCATTTTGTAGAATGAATTTTCATATTCATATGTTAATATTCTGCTGCTGTGTGAATTGATATGATACATACATAATTATTATTTTTTGAATTTGTACAATTTAAATTTTTTTTCTTATACATTTATTTTTTGCTTTTATTTAAAAATGTCTGTTAGAGGTAATCTAGGTTATGTTGCCAGTGATAATTTTTTTTTGCTATCTAATTTAAATAATTATGCTAGGAATCTTAATATATGTCATCTAAATTGCGCCCGTTGTTAATTTAAATTCAAACTCTTCGAAATTTTTGAAGATCAAGGCTTTGCTGAATGGCGTTTTTCTGGACATTTTTGGTGTTATTGAAACATGGCTAAAGGACACGATCTCCACAAATGATATTGATATTTCTGGATATGTTTGCCATAGAACTGATCGATCTAGTGATAGGGGTGGCGGTGTTTAAATTTATGTTTTGTGAAATATTGAACATAAAGTGATACATGTTGGCATGAGTTTTGGAGTTTTTGAGTGTCTGTTTGTTGAACTTATACTTGGGAATTGCTTTGGATTGCTTCTTAGTCTGGTCTCCTGAGTTGTTGGAGATATCTAATCAATTCCAGAGTCCCGTCATAAGTCGTCACTCTTTTATTTTTGTATCACTCAAGGTTTAACAGTCAGTTGCACGACAATATTATGAGTTTTATGATTATAATGCAGTTGATGTAAGTCTGTAGAATCTATTGTTTTAAACTGTAGTTTTGATGAAATGTATTTGACACATAGTGTTGATGATCAGTTAAAAATTTTAAATGACAATATGAAGTTACTCCATTCAATTGTTCCTTTTAAGCAACGAATAATAAGAAATAGCGGGGGGAACTGGTTCGGTGCGCCTGAGATTATGTATCAACTATCACTTAGAGATCTGGTATACAGAACATATTTGCGTGATAGGACTGTTGAAAATTAGAGAGGTTTTTCTAGATGAATTTAAGAGAAGAGCTCATGCTTCAATTTTTGATGATAGAAGCAATAATGAGATTTGGTCTATCTTAAATAAAAATGGATTGGCGGATGGTCCTAAGGATTTGGATCTTGATTTTTTTCTCTAATCAATATATTGATCGTGATGGATTTATTGAGTTTTCTAGTTTTTCATGTAGTGGTTTCTCTTTTCGTGCTGTGGATGTTTTTGAGATGTTTGATGCTTTTGATTTGATAAGGTCGAATGCTGTTGGATATGATTGCTTTGCTCTTAAGTTTATTAAATTAATAATTCCACATATTGGAAATCAGTTAGTTAATTGAATATTACCTACGTCTACTTTTCCACTATTATGGAAGAGTGAAAAGATTATTCCCATAAAAAAGAATTGCGTTAATACAGGTAGCAGTGAATTTAGACCAATATCTATCTTGTCTAAGATGGTTTATTTCGGACCAGCACTCAGGGGATGACCCCTACTCATGCAAAGCATTGTGCCAGAGCTAGGAAATTAGGCTATGGGAAGGAGGATAGAGGGAGTAATGTTTGTGGACATTCGATTTGAATATTCCAACATTGTAGTTAACAGGAAAGACCTCTGTAGAAAGATGATTCCACACGCGAACTGTACGGCTAAAAATGAATTCTCTCTGTAATGCATTGTGCGATTTACTGGCCAATCGACCACAAATGGATGAGCTCTTAATGAAAAGCGTGTTGTGCGCGAAAACGTGCGGATATCGGGAATTAGTTCCCTAATCTCATCAGAGCACATTCCATTGTAGTAGCGATAAAACAGCGAAACACAACCCACATTGCGTCGATGTTCAAGAGAGTCAATAGAGTTGGATACCCTACTGTCATATAAAGTTTAAATGGTTTTTATTTTCTTCGCCCTTATGATTTGTTATTATTTGAATTTTATTTCAGGTTCAATGTCATAATTTTATTTAAATAAAACTCTTTTTATGTTTTATTAATAAATTTTTAATATTATTCAATATTTCGAGCGCCTTCGGTACTCTTCTTCAGGAAAAACTGAAAACAGAAAAACAAATCTACAAAAACATACATTAACATAACTAATAGATAAACACAACATTTAACAATTATTATTTAAAAAACTAATATTGCATTACTTTGAGTAAAACCGTCGTTTGTCCTCCTCCAAAGAGATAATAAAGCTTACTAAAGGTTTCTTTGTCTGTATTTAGCAACAATGTGTCTATATGTGTGCGCGCAATTTTCAGTATCTGTTTTGTAATTGTTTGTGTGCGGCTAATATTGTTCGTAATTTTGATTTTGTCGTAACAACATATATTTTTTTACATACATTTGACCCGTCTCCGCTACAAGGAAATTTGTATACTACATTAGATTTATCTAATAAATCTACTTTTGCTTTTGTGTTTGAAAACAACTGTAACGACACGTTTTCCGCTGGTTGCTGGGATAGCTTCAACGGAGTCCAGGGTCGTTTATATTATGTTTTGTTACTTACCTTCTTTATCTGGGAAAGAAGAGAAACAGTCGGGTTTTATTTCGTTAAATCTTATCTTCAATGTTTTATTTGGTGTATTTGTTCTACTACAACGTAGAGGACAGACGGTCTCAACTCGTAGCCGATGAATGGGAAGTCAGAACAGCGGTACGGGCAGCAGCGACGCGGGCGGCAGTGGCGGTACCTGGCAGCGGTACAGGCGGCAGCGGCGATACCTATCAGCGGTAGCGGCGGTACCCGGCAGCGGTACAGGCGGCAGCGGCGGTACCTGGCAACGGTACAGGCGGCAATGACAGTAAAAGTAACACACTGTACTTAGCAGTGGCAGCGATTGTAGGGAGTTCTAGGCCGTGTCCAAGATTATGGCCGGAATATAAAATTCCACACCAGCACTAGTCACACGGTCGAGCCAACACCGATAGAAGATAAACTTCTGTGGTGTTGGTACTTCCACCTATTGCAATTGTCCTGCAGATAAGAAGTTGTTGCGGAATATAAAATTCCTCCAAGAGACTTCTTACCTGCAGACGAGCTGCTTGCTATCTCATTAATTATTCGAAATGTTGCGTCTTTTATACCCTTGAGTGGGCACACACATTCACACACACACTTGTCTGATGGTTTGTTTACAATGGTTGCCAGCCATCATCTGTGAAATTACATATGTTCAACAGCTGACTGTTCTAGTTTAACTGGTTGTTTCTGACTTACAGGTGGCGCTATGAGTTTCTTGACCGTTAATTTAAATTTACTTTTATAAATGACATGAGATCAGTTTAGGATAAATCGTTTTACTTTAGTTAATTCATTGAATATCAATATACTGATAATACGTAAAACGAAAGTATATATATAAAAAAAGGAAATGTAAATATATAATAATAATAATGGTAATAAACAAAGGTAATTCAGTAATAATCTTACAAAATAAAAAATAATAAAAATAGTGAAATAAATAAGCAAATTCCATGCTATTATAAGTGGTGTTATTTCAAACTCTGTGTAGGCGAAAACAAGTAGGCGACTTTCGCCGTTACATTACCTGCCCTCGTTCGCCGACCAGCAGCTGCGTTTACGGGATTCGCAGCATGCGAAGCTTGCCGCTCCGGGCGACGATAATTTGGAACCGTTGGTCTTCCTTCTATGCTCTTGGTTTGGATTTGCGGAACAGCCACTCTATAAAGACAAAAGAGAACAGCAAAATCATGGGGCGGGTTAGTAGACTAATCGTTACAGGGTTTTAACTCGCTAATATGGACAGTCCGTTCGTCGTTATTATGCTGTCCGCGTACTTTCACAATTACAGGCGATAAAAAGTTAATCACGGTATACGGCCCTTCATATTTTGGGGCGAGCTTAGCAGCAAAATTTTCAGTTGCTTTCGAGAGTGGGTGCTGTCGGATTAACACCTGGGCTCCTATCCGGGGTCTCCAGGGTCGTCGCCGTAGATTATAGTAGCTGTTGTCTTTGCGATGCTGCTTTTAAGTTTCGCTTCACCAACTTGAAGACTTCCTGTTCATTAGATCGCTCCTTTGGAGGTGGGTTTCGAGCACCAGTTCCCGTCGTAACCTCGTCGTACAGTGTCTTAGGGAGGCGCGGTTCTCGTCCTTGTGTGAGGTATGCCGCTGTGTATCCCGTGGTATCCGAGGTACTCGTATTGAGGGCCAACATGATTTCTGGTAGGAAGTCATCCCAAGTATTGTGCCTCTTCCCCGAGAATTGTGCGATGATGGTTTTGATAGTGCGGTTTGCTCGTTCGGTCGGGTTCTGCTGAGGCGTATACGGTGCCGTGAATTCCTGCTGTATGCCTACTTCGTCGACCCATCTCTGGAAGATCCGTGCCGTGAATTGAGGGGTGACGTTGAACCTCCTCCATTAGTCGTTTTATCCAGGGGCAATCTAGATCCTGGCTGACTTGTAACAAATGGGCGGTTTCAACTGGATGCCTAGATAGGGGATCAGCTACGACATTCTGCTTACCCTTCCTGTAGTGTACCGTAAACTGGTACTGTTGTAATTCCAAGGCCCATCGTGCCAGCTGACCCGTCGGGTTGTCGATGTTGTTGAGCCACTTAAGGGACAGGTGGTCAGTAATCACTTCAAACCGGTACCCTTCTAAATACTGCCTCATCTTCCGAATTCCCCAGATGATGGCCAGGCATTCCTTTTCGGTTGCCGAGTAATTTTTCTCGGCTCCGTTGAGATGTCGACTTGCGTAAGATATTACCCTTTCCGCTCCATCAATTGTTTGTGTCAACACTGCCCCTAATCCGTGTTCGCTGGCGTCGGTTTGGAGTACAAAAGTGTTGTTAAAATTTGAGCAAGCAAGTACTGGAGCTTCTGTGAGCCGAGTTTTAAGGGTGGCAAAAGCACACTGTTGTTCTGGTCCCCATTTGCAGTGTTTTCCCTTCTGTAACAGCTGCGTCAGGGGTTTGGATATGGTGGCAAAATTTGGCACAAATCGTCGATACCAAGACGTAACTCCCAGAAACCTACGTACCTCTTTTACGTTCTGAGGTGGGACCATATCGGAAATAGCCGCAATCTTATCTGGGTCCGTTTGGATCCCATTTTCATTAATGACATATCCCAAGTATTTCGTCTCTTTTTTAAAAAACTGGCATTTCTCTGCATTAATTTTTAGGTTTGCTGCACGCAGTCGTCGGAAAACCTCTCTTAAGTTTTCTAGGTGCTCTTGGAACGTGGCCCCAATAACAATGATATCGTCCAGATATGAAAAGCATGAGGTTCCATATCCGGTCCGATCACGCTATCTAAAGCCCGTTGAAACGTTGCGGGAGCGGAGTGCAGACCAAATGGCATCACACGCCACTGATACAGCCCTCGCCCGCTGACAGCAAAAGCCGTATATTTTTTGCTTCCTTCTTCAAGCGGAATCTGCCAGTAGCCGTCCTTGAGGTCCAAGCTGCTAATATATCGGGCGTTTCGTAGTCTATTGAGAATGGCGTCAATCCGTGGTAGCGGGTACGCGTCCGGAACTGATCTCGCATTCAGCTGCCGAAAGTCCATACACGTTCGCCATGTTCCGTTTTTCTTTCTTACTAGTGTAATAGGGAAACTGTACGGACTTCGAGAGGGTGAGATACAATCACGACGGATTAAGGAATTTATCTCCTCATCGATAATGGGTTGCGTGGGGCGTATCTTAATTTAATTGGCTGGTCATCTTTCATCTGAATTCGGTGTTGTGCAATGTTTGAAACACCCTGAATTTTCTTGAATAGCGTGAGTTCCTTTTCCAAGAACCTATTCACTCTTTCTTGGTCAAACGATAGTCCTTCCAGGTCTTGTCGGAAGGGAACGGGGATTTCTAGATTACGGCAGGTATTACTGATATTGCTTACCTTAACTTGGCTAGTTCTGCTGTTGTTGTTTGTCGGGGCATATCCAATCGACTTGGGTTTACATCGGGCCACCAAACCAGCGCAACTAAACGTAGCCTTGAGAGCCTGCAATGAGTCCAAACCCAGGATAAGGTCTTCGGTAGCCCCCGGCATAACCAGAAACTGACAGGTAACGGTCCTGGTGCCAAGCGTGATTTTAAGTCGGATCGACTCTGTAATGCGCTTCGTTGAACCGTCTGCAAGGTACACTTCAATATTCTCGGGCCATTTTCTTTTAGATGAGATGGCGAGGTGGTTGATTTGTGCGGGTGAGATAAAACTTTTGGTGGCTCCCGTATCGATGATAGCCGGGATCAGCTGGCTACCCAAGCGTATTATGGCCTTTAACTTATCTGCTTCCCACGTCAAACTAGTTGAACCCATTCTCTCGTCTGCCTCCCGCCTATCGGTAGTGTTTCGCTTACTTCTGTGGATTCTTCCGCGTACCATGCGATGGTGTGCCCCGTGTTGTTGTAGGGATGAGGCCGGGATGCATTCTAGATCATCGGCTAGCTGGGTCAGTTCACCCAATGTGGTAAAGCCCTTGCGCCGAATATACCATTGGTAATCGGACTGAGCGTTACGGAAAATTCGCTCTAATTTTTGTTGTTCGGTCAGGTGTGTGTGGCGCATCAAATTCTGTATCGCCAATAAATAATCTTTAAACGTTTCCTTAGGGCGTTGTGTCCGCTTTCGGATCTCATCCTCTAGCTTCTCAAAGTAGCGGGGAGGGAGAAAAAAATTGTAAATATCTTCCTTAAAGTGCTCCCATTTATTCCAGTGTCGGTTATTGTTACGATACCATATCAAGGCACGTTCTCGTAGTACCTCCGGCATTATTTTCGGAAGCTGGTTCAAATCTACCTGATACATTTCGGCAAGCTCTTCCAACCGCTCCATAAATTCCAGTGGGTCCTTTTCCCCTGTGTATTTTAGGCCCCACTTACGCACTAATTCTATAGCACAGATATGGTCGTCATCTCGACACTGGGTTGATGGCGTGGATGGTAAAGTAACCAAGTTCGGCTGTGTGGTTGCCTCGGTTGGTTTCAGGCTAATTCCTACCCGTTCGTTGCCGACCTTTTCTTCTTCCGCCTTGACTGGAGACGTTGAGCGGCTAGGTCCATCCGCAGACGTAGGGAGTCTGAGTGTGGCTTCGTGTTTTCCTTGTATTGCCATCAGCTCCTTTAGTTCCTCTTCTTGATGTTCTAGTGTCAAAAATTTTGCGAAACGTTTCCGCATGTCTTCCACATTGCCGGTAGAGTCCTGCTGATATTGCCCAAGGTATTTGACCAGCTCCTCCCTCTTTAGGTAGTATGCCCAGGAGGTTCGTAACATCGTGGTAGACTTACTGATGTCTATCGTTGGTGATAAATCTGTTTACGCACGAAGGTGTAATCACAAGTTTTATTCTTCCTTTTTTTTTAACTTTTTCCTTTATAATGAGGTTTAATTTTCAATCAATATACATATATTGTTGGTTTGTTAGTTTGTTGTTTTTTATATGGACACTACTAGTGTCCCTACTCGGGCGCCAAATGTAACGACACGTTTTCCGCTGGTTGCTGGGATAGCTTCAACGGAGTCCAGGGTCGTTTATATTATGTTTTGTTACTTACCTTCTTTATCTGGGAAAGAAGAGAAACAGTCGGGTTTTATTTCGTTAAACGTTATAAATCTTATCTTCAATGTTTTATTTGGTGTATTTGTTCTACTACAACGTAGAGGACAGACGGTCTCAACTCGTAGCCGATGAATGGGAAGTCAGAACAGCGGTACGGGCAGCAGCGGCGGTATAGGCGGCAGCGGCGGTACGGGTGGCAGCGGCGGTACAGATGGCAGCGGCGGTACAGATGGCAGCGGCGGTACAGACAGCAGCGGCGGTACAGACAGCAGCGGTGGTACAGACAGCAGAGGCGGTACGGGTGGCAGCGGCGGTACAGATGGCAGCGGCGGTACGGGCGGTAGCGACGGTCTGAGTGGTAGCGACGGCGGTACAAGCAGTAGCGGCGGTCTAAGTAACAGCCGCGGCACAGGCGGCAGTGGCGGTACCTGGCAGCGGTACAGGCGGCAGCAGCGGTATAGGCGGCAGCGGCGGTACGGGTGGCAGTGGCGGTACCTGGCAACGGTACAGGCGGCAGTGGCGGTACCTGGCAGCGGTACAGGCGGCAGCGGCGGTACCTGGTAGCGGTACAGACGGCAGCGGCGATACCTGGCAGCGGTATCGGCGGTACCTGTCAGCAGTACAGGCGGCAGCGGCGGTACCTGGCAGCGGTACGGGCGGCAGCGGCGATACCTAGCAGCGGTAGCGGCGGTACCTGGCAACGGTACAGGCGGCAGCGGCGGTACCTGGCAGCGGTACAGGCGGCAATGACGGTAAAAGTAACACACTGTACTTAGCAGTGGCAGCGATTGTAGGGAGTTCTAGGCCGTGTCCAAGATTATGGCCGGAATATAAAATTCCACACCAGCACTAGTCACACGGTCGAGCCAACACCGATAGAAGATAAACTTCTGTGGTGTTGGTACTTCCACCAATTGCAATTGTCCTGCAGATAAGAAGTTGTTGCGGAATATAAAATTCCTCCAAGAGACTTCTTACCTGCAGGCGAGCTGCTTGCTATCTCATTAATTATTCGAAATGTTGCGTCTTTTATACCCTTGAGTGGGCACACACATTCACACACACACTTGTCTGATGGTTTGTTTGCAATGGTTGCCAGCCATCATCTGTGAAATTACATATGTTCAACAGCTGACTGTTCTAGTTTAACTGGTTGTTTCTGACTTACAGGTGGCGCTATGAGTTTCTTGACCGTTAATTTAAATTTACTTTTATAAATGACATGAGATCAGTTTAGGATAAATCGTTTTACTTTAGTTAATTCATTGAATATCAATATACTGATAATACGTAAAACGAAAGTATATATATAAAAAAAGGAAATGTAAATATATAATAATAATAATGGTAATAAACAAAGGTAATTCAGTAATAATCTTACAAAATAAAAAATAATAAAAATAGTGAAATAAATAAGCAAATTCCATGCTATTATAAGTGGTGTTATTTCAAACTCTGTGTAGGCGAAAACAAGTAGGCGACTTTCGCCGTTACATTACCTGCCCTCGTTCGCCGACCAGCAGCTGCGTTTACGGGATTCGCAGCATGCGAAGCTTGCCGCTCCGGGCGACGATAATTTGGAACCGTTGGTCTTCCTTCTATGCTCTTGGTTTGGATTTGCGGAACAGCCACTCTATAAAGACAAAAGAGAACAGCAAAATCATGGGGCGGGTTAGTAGACTAATCGTTACAGGGTTTTAACTCGCTAATATGGACAGTCCGTTCGTCGTTATTATGCTGTCCGCGTACTTTCACAATTACAGGCGATAAAAAGTTAATCACGGTATACGGCCCTTCATATTTTGGGGCGAGCTTAGCAGCAAAATTTTCAGTTGCTTTCGAGAGTGGGTGCTGTCGGATTAACACCTGGGCTCCTATCCGGGGTCTCCAGGGTCGTCGCCGTAGATTATAGTAGCTGTTGTCTTTGCGATGCTGCTTTTAAGTTTCGCTTCACCAACTTGAAGACTTCCTGTTCATTAGATCGCTCCTTTGGAGGTGGGTTTCGAGCACCAGTTCCCGTCGTAACCTCGTCGTACAGTGTCTTAGGGAGGCGCGGTTCTCGTCCTTGTGTGAGGTATGCCGCTGTGTATCCCGTGGTATCCGAGGTACTCGTATTGAGGGCCAACATGATTTCTGGTAGGAAGTCATCCCAAGTATTGTGCCTCTTCCCCGAGAATTGTGCGATGATGGTTTTGATAGTGCGGTTTGCTCGTTCGGTCGGGTTCTGCTGAGGCGTATACGGTGCCGTGAATTCCTGCTGTATGCCTACTTCGTCGACCCATCTCTGGAAGATCCGTGCCGTGAATTGAGGGGTGACGTTGAACCTCCTCCATTAGTCGTTTTATCCAGGGGCAATCTAGATCCTGGCTGACTTGTAACAAATGGGCGGTTTCAACTGGATGCCTAGATAGGGGATCAGCTACGACATTCTGCTTACCCTTCCTGTAGTGTACCGTAAACTGGTACTGTTGTAATTCCAAGGCCCATCGTGCCAGCTGACCCGTCGGGTTGTCGATGTTGTTGAGCCACTTAAGGGACAGGTGGTCAGTAATCACTTCAAACCGGTACCCTTCTAAATACTGCCTCATCTTCCGAATTCCCCAGATGATGGCCAGGCATTCCTTTTCGGTTGCCGAGTAATTTTTCTCGGCTCCGTTGAGATGTCGACTTGCGTAAGATATTACCCTTTCCGCTCCATCAATTGTTTGTGTCAACACTGCCCCTAATCCGTGTTCGCTGGCGTCGGTTTGGAGTACAAAAGTGTTGTTAAAATTTGAGCAAGCAAGTACTGGAGCTTCTGTGAGCCGAGTTTTAAGGGTGGCAAAAGCACACTGTTGTTCTGGTCCCCATTTGCAGTGTTTTCCCTTCTGTAACAGCTGCGTCAGGGGTTTGGATATGGTGGCAAAATTTGGCACAAATCGTCGATACCAAGACGTAACTCCCAGAAACCTACGTACCTCTTTTACGTTCTGAGGTGGGACCATATCGGAAATAGCCGCAATCTTATCTGGGTCCGTTTGGATCCCATTTTCATTAATGACATATCCCAAGTATTTCGTCTCTTTTTTAAAAAACTGGCATTTCTCTGCATTAATTTTTAGGTTTGCTGCACGCAGTCGTCGGAAAACCTCTCTTAAGTTTTCTAGGTGCTCTTGGAACGTGGCCCCAATAACAATGATATCGTCCAGATATGAAAAGCATGAGGTTCCATATCCGGTCCGATCACGCTATCTAAAGCCCGTTGAAACGTTGCGGGAGCGGAGTGCAGACCAAATGGCATCACACGCCACTGATACAGCCCTCGCCCGCTGACAGCAAAAGCCGTATATTTTTTGCTTCCTTCTTCAAGCGGAATCTGCCAGTAGCCGTCCTTGAGGTCCAAGCTGCTAATATATCGGGCGTTTCGTAGTCTATTGAGAATGGCGTCAATCCGTGGTAGCGGGTACGCGTCCGGAACTGATCTCGCATTCAGCTGCCGAAAGTCCATACACGTTCGCCATGTTCCGTTTTTCTTTCTTACTAGTGTAATAGGGAAACTGTACGGACTTCGAGAGGGTGAGATACAATCACGACGGATTAAGGAATTTATCTCCTCATCGATAATGGGTTGCGTGGGGCGTATCTTAATTTAATTGGCTGGTCATCTTTCATCTGAATTCGGTGTTGTGCAATGTTTGAAACACCCTGAATTTTCTTGAATAGCGTGAGTTCCTTTTCCAAGAACCTATTCACTCTTTCTTGGTCAAACGATAGTCCTTCCAGGTCTTGTCGGAAGGGAACGGGGATTTCTAGATTACGGCAGGTATTACTGATATTGCTTACCTTAACTTGGCTAGTTCTGCTGTTGTTGTTTGTCGGGGCATATCCAATCGACTTGGGTTTACATCGGGCCACCAAACCAGCGCAACTAAACGTAGCCTTGAGAGCCTGCAATGAGTCCAAACCCAGGATAAGGTCTTCGGTAGCCCCCGGCATAACCAGAAACTGACAGGTAACGGTCCTGGTGCCAAGCGTGATTTTAAGTCGGATCGACTCTGTAATGCGCTTCGTTGAACCGTCTGCAAGGTACACTTCAATATTCTCGGGCCATTTTCTTTTAGATGAGATGGCGAGGTGGTTGATTTGTGCGGGTGAGATAAAACTTTTGGTGGCTCCCGTATCGATGATAGCCGGGATCAGCTGGCTACCCAAGCGTATTATGGCCTTTAACTTATCTGCTTCCCACGTCAAACTAGTTGAACCCATTCTCTCGTCTGCCTCCCGCCTATCGGTAGTGTTTCGCTTACTTCTGTGGATTCTTCCGCGTACCATGCGATGGTGTGCCCCGTGTTGTTGTAGGGATGAGGCCGGGATGCATTCTAGATCATCGGCTAGCTGGGTCAGTTCACCCAATGTGGTAAAGCCCTTGCGCCGAATATACCATTGGTAATCGGACTGAGCGTTACGGAAAATTCGCTCTAATTTTTGTTGTTCGGTCAGGTGTGTGTGGCGCATCAAATTCTGTATCGCCAATAAATAATCTTTAAACGTTTCCTTAGGGCGTTGTGTCCGCTTTCGGATCTCATCCTCTAGCTTCTCAAAGTAGCGGGGAGGGAGAAAAAAATTGTAAATATCTTCCTTAAAGTGCTCCCATTTATTCCAGTGTCGGTTATTGTTACGATACCATATCAAGGCACGTTCTCGTAGTACCTCCGGCATTATTTTCGGAAGCTGGTTCAAATCTACCTGATACATTTCGGCAAGCTCTTCCAACCGCTCCATAAATTCCAGTGGGTCCTTTTCCCCTGTGTATTTTAGGCCCCACTTACGCACTAATTCTATAGCACAGATATGGTCGTCATCTCGACACTGGGTTGATGGCGTGGATGGTAAAGTAACCAAGTTCGGCTGTGTGGTTGCCTCGGTTGGTTTCAGGCTAATTCCTACCCGTTCGTTGCCGACCTTTTCTTCTTCCGCCTTGACTGGAGACGTTGAGCGGCTAGGTCCATCCGCAGACGTAGGGAGTCTGAGTGTGGCTTCGTGTTTTCCTTGTATTGCCATCAGCTCCTTTAGTTCCTCTTCTTGATGTTCTAGTGTCAAAAATTTTGCGAAACGTTTCCGCATGTCTTCCACATTGCCGGTAGAGTCCTGCTGATATTGCCCAAGGTATTTGACCAGCTCCTCCCTCTTTAGGTAGTATGCCCAGGAGGTTCGTAACATCGTGGTAGACTTACTGATGTCTATCGTTGGTGATAAATCTGTTTACGCACGAAGGTGTAATCACAAGTTTTATTCTTCCTTTTTTTTTAACTTTTTCCTTTATAATGAGGTTTAATTTTCAATCAATATACATATATTGTTGGTTTGTTAGTTTGTTGTTTTTTATATGGACACTACTAGTGTCCCTACTCGGGCGCCAAATGTAACGACACGTTTTCCGCTGGTTGCTGGGATAGCTTCAACGGAGTCCAGGGTCGTTTATATTATGTTTTGTTACTTACCTTCTTTATCTGGGAAAGAAGAGAAACAGTCGGGTTTTATTTCGTTAAACGTTATAAATCTTATCTTCAATGTTTTATTTGGTGTATTTGTTCTACTACAACGTAGAGGACAGACGGTCTCAACTCGTAGCCGATGAATGGGAAGTCAGAACAGCGGTACGGGCAGCAGCGGCGGTATAGGCGGCAGCGGCGGTACGGGTGGCAGCGGCGGTACAGATGGCAGCGGCGGTACAGATGGCAGCGGCGGTACAGACAGCAGCGGCGGTACAGACAGCAGCGGTGGTACAGACAGCAGAGGCGGTACGGGTGGCAGCGGCGGTACAGATGGCAGCGGCGGTACGGGCGGTAGCGACGGTCTGAGTGGTAGCGACGGCGGTACAAGCAGTAGCGGCGGTCTAAGTAACAGCCGCGGCACAGGCGGCAGTGGCGGTACCTGGCAGCGGTACAGGCGGCAGCAGCGGTATAGGCGGCAGCGGCGGTACGGGTGGCAGTGGCGGTACCTGGCAACGGTACAGGCGGCAGTGGCGGTACCTGGCAGCGGTACAGGCGGCAGCGGCGGTACCTGGTAGCGGTACAGACGGCAGCGGCGATACCTGGCAGCGGTATCGGCGGTACCTGTCAGCAGTACAGGCGGCAGCGGCGGTACCTGGCAGCGGTACGGGCGGCAGCGGCGATACCTAGCAGCGGTAGCGGCGGTACCTGGCAACGGTACAGGCGGCAGCGGCGGTACCTGGCAGCGGTACAGGCGGCAATGACGGTAAAAGTAACACACTGTACTTAGCAGTGGCAGCGATTGTAGGGAGTTCTAGGCCGTGTCCAAGATTATGGCCGGAATATAAAATTCCACACCAGCACTAGTCACACGGTCGAGCCAACACCGATAGAAGATAAACTTCTGTGGTGTTGGTACTTCCACCAATTGCAATTGTCCTGCAGATAAGAAGTTGTTGCGGAATATAAAATTCCTCCAAGAGACTTCTTACCTGCAGGCGAGCTGCTTGCTATCTCATTAATTATTCGAAATGTTGCGTCTTTTATACCCTTGAGTGGGCACACACATTCACACACACACTTGTCTGATGGTTTGTTTACAATGGTTGCCAGCCATCATCTGTGAAATTACATATGTTCAACAGCTGACTGTTCTAGTTTAACTGGTTGTTTCTGACTTACAGGTGGCGCTATGAGTTTCTTGACCGTTAATTTAAATTTACTTTTATAAATGACATGAGATCAGTTTAGGATAAATCGTTTTACTTTAGTTAATTCATTGAATATCAATATACTGATAATACGTAAAACGAAAGTATATATATAAAAAAAGGAAATGTAAATATATAATAATAATAATGGTAATAAACAAAGGTAATTCAGTAATAATCTTACAAAATAAAAAATAATAAAATAATAAAAATAGTGAAATAAATAAGCAAATTCCATGCTATTATAAGTGGTGTTATTTCAAACTCTGTGTAGGCGAAAACGAGTAGGCGACTTTCGCCGTTACACAACATATTCAACGTTTTGTCAGTTTTAAGAGCAATGTTTACATTTTGTCTGTCGAATATATCCGAGAATGCAATTCTCTCAGAAAAACCGGGAACATGTGTCATTGATTTGAACATTCTTTCAGGTTTAATTGAGCCTGAAATAAAATTCAAATAATAACAAATCATAAGGTCGAAGAAAATAAAAACCAAATAAATTACGGAGGGCACGCCGAGAAAAAAAAACAACATGAAGAAGGTGTATAAAAATATATGTGAAAACAACAATAAAATTATTAACAAAAGTATTAATAAATACACAAAAGAAAACAAAGTAAGAGCTAAGCTTAAAACTACATTAACATTTCTAATAAAATGCAGAAAATTAGGGTCAATACCGAAGTTCTTCATTAATTCTGCAAAAAATGTTGAATACCTATTTAATTTTAAAAATAAATTTCAACACGAAACAACATCAAAAATCAAAATAAAACTACAGGTTATTTTTTAAAAGTGAGAATATATTGTATGAAAGTATTTTTAAAAAATGGACAAAAACTCAAATCAATAAATTTAGTGAGCTAAAATTAATACAAGAAAACAAACCATACATAAAATACAATAAAGATTGGTTTATAAACAAAACGAACATTGATATTCCAACCAATGTTCAAAAATTATTATCGTTAGGACCAAAATTTGCATTGCCTATAAAAAACAACAATTTCCTTTGTTTAAATGTATTGCCGACTGAGAAGACATAATCCAAACTAATAAGGAGAAAGAGAAACAAGAGATGCGCTTATCATACGAAAACAGAATACAATAACGATTGATTAGTACAAAAAGCATACTGCTTCAGGACATATCATTAACCTTTATTGTAATCATCCTAAACACGCAAAATTCAATACGGTGCACAACTTTGCGAGAAGAGTTCTACAAATAAGTCATGAAAAATACCACTCAGAAAATATCAAAAGAATAAAACAAATATTAGAAAAGAATATTTTCTCACATGGCATGGCTACAAACATTGTTAAAAATGCAATAAAAAATATGAACAAAACGACTACAATCCAACCTGAAAGAATGCTCAAATCAATGACACATGTTCCCGGTTTTTATGAGAGAATTGCATTCTCGGATATATTCGACAGACAAAATGTAAACATTGCTCTTAAAACTGACAAAACGTTGAATATGTTTTCAAACACAAAAGCAAAAGTAGATTTATTAGATAAATCTAATGTAGTATACAAAATTCCAGTGGCGGATGTATGTAAAAAAATATATGTTGTTACGACAAAATCAAAATTACGAACAAGATTAGCCGCACACAAATCAGACTACAAAACACGAAAAGGAACAAGTGAACAAAAAACAGCGTTAGCTGCCTATTGTGCAATAAGTGGACACTCTGCCAATATCAGTGGTACAACAATATTACAACAGGAGAGTAATTAAAGAAAGAGATAAACAGCAGAGATGTTGCAGATAATCAACACTCCCGCGGACATAAGGATAAATTATAAAACAGATACTGAAAATTGCGCGCACACATATAGACACATTGTTGCTAAATACAGACAAAGAAACCATTAGTAAGCTTTATTATCTCTTTGGAGGAGTACAAACGACGGCTTTACTCAAAGTAATGCAATATTAAATTTTTAAATAATAATTCTTAAATGTTGTGTTTATCTATTAGTGATGTTAATGTATATTTTTGTTTTTGAATATTTGTTTCTCTGTTTTCAATTTTACCGAAGGCGCTCAAAATATTGAATAATATTAAAAATTTATTAATAAAACATACAAAGAGTTTTATTTAAATAAAGTTATGACCTTGAGCCTGAAATAAAATTTAAATTATAAAGTTTAAATTTTTAATTTTATTACAATATTTATTAATTGTTAATAATATATAAGCAGAGTGTTGTAACAGATTATGTCCAAGAGGCTAGGTTATTGAAAATAAATCAAAATAAATAAATAAAAAATGAACACTATTTATCTAGATACATTATAAAAATGCGTGCGTTAAAATATTTAATTTATTAGTATTTAGATTTTTTTGCAATGACATGTAATGACAGTGTGTTTGAGTTGGCACAACAGCTTGTTCGAGTTGGCTAACATAACATGGAATGGAATTTTTGTGTGTGAAATTTTTTAAATATTGTTAAATTGTGCAGCACTCTAATACATATGTATGTAAAAGAGCATTAATCACATACGAATAATACGGATATCCTTCGTGTTTCATATAAGTGTATGGCTTCTTCATTCATTCTTCAATTTAATAAAAATAGGATAATAATGACGTGTATTACGACAAGGAATATTAAAGTTAACAGAACTTAATAGGAAATCACAGCTAATATTACCATTGATAAGGTTCATCATGAAAGAAACATTTAACATTGTACGACGACTTTTAAGAGTAGGCAGTTTTATTAATGCTAATCTACTTGAATAAGAAGGGAAATTTGTAGTGTAATTCCAATGAAAACCACGTAAACAGAACAATAAGAATTGCTTTTGCACAGATTCAATACGAGCATTGTGAATGTTATAATAAGGATCCCATATAACTGATCCATATTCTAAAATAGGTCGAACTAGAGACATGTAGAGTTGCTTCGTAATGTATGGATCCGAAAACTCTTTAGCCCAACGTTTTATGAAGGCAAGAGTACTTCTAGCTTTGTTTACAGCCATAGTAATATGAGAAACGAAGTTTAATTTGGGATCTAGTAATATTCCAAGATCAATAAATGAATCAACCAACTCCAGTTGATGGCCTCCCAAAGAATAGTTTGCGGAAATGTAATTATTTCTGTAAAAACGCATGCATTTACATTTTTTTAAATTCAGCTCCATCAAGTTGATGTTACACCATAAAAAGAAGTTATTAAGATCATTCTGAAGATGAACGTGATCAATAAAGCGATTAAAAGAGTAAAAAATTTTCACATCGTCAGCGTACATTAATATATTTGTGTAGTTAATAACGGTAGGAAGATCGTTTATAAACAGCGAAAATAAAAGTGGTCCAAGATGACTGCCTTGTGGTACACCGGATGAAACATATATGTATTTAGAAGTGCTATTGTTGAATCGAACTGTTTGCTTTCTGCCCATTAAATATGATTTTATCCAGGTTAAACTTCTTTGGGTTACGCCTAACAAATCCAATTTAGTTAGAAGAAGTTGATGGTTTACTTTGTCAAACGCTTTACTAAAGTCTGTATAAACAGCATCAGTTTGTTTCTTTTGTGTAAATGCACTATTTATTAAAGTTGTTAAATGAAGAATATTAGTTGTGGTTGAGCAACCCTTTCTAAAACCATGTTGATGAGGTGATAATAACGATGCAGTATGATGACAGAGAAAATCAGTAATTAGTTTTTCAAATAATTTTGGAATAGCACTTAATTTGCCAATACCTCTATAATTCGAAATATCGGACTTATTACCAGATTTATATAAAGGTATAATATACGAGTCTTTCCAAAATTCAGGAAAATAACCACATTTAATAGATGCATTAAACAATAAAGTTAATGGTCTGGTAACGAGATCCTGATTTACTACCTCCTTATTAGTTGATACTGCGGGAGATGATACAGCATAGTTATTTGAAACTTGATTAATTGTGGGCTCAAGGATTGGAATAGATAAAGTAGTTGTTTGACTGTTTAATTTTTCAGAGGCATTTAAGGGTTCATTATATGGCTTATTTTTATTTCTGGCAGATTTACGGCGTTTAGGAGATGACTCAGGCGTTTGCAAATTATTTAGTTGTTTAAAATCATTGAATAAGTTTCCATATGCAGTTATTTCATTAGAGAGAACAGACATTTTGTTTTGTAAATTATTAAAAGTATTCTTAGTGCTATGGAAAAAACGATAAAACTCAACATCAATCTTTTCACAATTGTTACAGCACCATTTTAAGTTTTTTGTATGCTGTAGAGCTTCAGCCACGAGTGTTTTTAACCCACAACACTTAAAATGGCAAAGGCCATGACACAGCCAACAAACTATCATCCTTTCATCATCACCAGTAATAGAACAGTTTTTATTTAAGCATTTATATTTTAGTTCACTCATTTTCATTAGTTTATAGTAATTAGAAGATTATTAGCAATTATAATATGAATTAAAAGTTTTATAAATTTTTGGCAACACGAGTTATTGTTAGCAATAATTAAAAAGTATAAACAATATTTTAATTAATTAAGTTTGATTAAATTTCTTATTTTATAAATATGTATTATGGCGAGAAGAAAATTTTTAGCTTAGACTGTAAAATTTAAATTAACAGTCAGACGTGTAGAGTTTATGACTACCAAACTTGGCAGCATTTGTTTGTTGTGTATTTTGTTTTCAACCAGTATTTGTAAAAGCAGAACAGCTGGTAATGTTTTTATTTAAGCACTTTTGATATTTAATAGTTGTCTCTATCAAAAACAAACTAATTTGAGCGAACATCAAATCAACATTCTTTTCTCTCCGCTTTTATTTATATGGCCGTCAGAAAGGGCGTCTGCGTTCTTATGCTTGCCTCCTTTTCTATACTCAATACTAAAGTCATAGCTCTGAAGTCGTTTAATCTAGCGAGCCAGCTGCCTTCAGGCCTCTTGAATTGCAGCAACCACCTGATTGCGGCATGATCTGTTCTCAGCGTAAAATGTTGGCGGTACAAATACTTGTGGTTATTTTTAATGCACTCCAACGCTGTCAGAAGCTCTTTTCGCGTTGCGCAATAGTTTCTTTTGGGCTTCGAAAGTACTCCGCTGTAGTAGCCTATAACCTTTTCTGTCCCATCTACCACTTGCGACAGCACGCCTCCTATTCCATATCCGCTAGGATAGGTGCCGCACTCAAAATTTTTCTGTGCTTTTGGAATGCTTCCTCGGCTGCTTCACTACACTGGTAAAGTCGCGACTTCTTGGTTAGCTCTTATAGGGTCGCACCAACACTGGAAAAATTTGGCACAAGTCATCTGCAGTATGTGCAAAGGCCCAAGAAACTTTGTAACTCGTGAAGATTTTGTGGACGACGTCAGTCCCTTACTACCCATATTTTATCTTCATCAGTTGATATGCCCTCTGCTGTTACACGATGCCCCAAGTATTTGACCTCCTTCTGAAACATGGAACATTTCTTAACACTAAGCTTCAATCCAGCCGCTGATATACGCTTGCAGACTTCTTAGATATTCCTTAGGTGTTCATCGAAGATCTTTCCCATGACAATTATGCTATCCAGATGCACCAATTGAGTCTGTTTAATACTCGTTCCATTAAACGCTCGAAGGTGGTTGGGAGTTACAGAGACCAAATGGCATAGCATTAAAATTTGGCTTACGAAATTAAGCTAGTATTTCGCGCTCTTCAGTTGACAGTTTTTCAGGCTCCCAGTTTCTCTCGCAATTAATTATGGCTATCTCAGAGTTTTTACCAATTAATTTTTCACTATTGGATAAATTTAGCACTCTCACAGGAATTTTTTCCACTCTTACAGGTTTTCACGAGGGCTTTTGCTGTTATTGCCTCACTTTTAATTCCTGATGGTTCTACCACATACAACCGGTTGTCCTCACAATCGTCCTTCTGAGTTGTAATTTCTGGCATGCTATAGCAACCAACTTTCTTACTGCATCTTTACTCTCCTATCCAATATCAAAGGGTATTTCGACGTTTGCCAAATCTTTATTTGTTGCCCCATGCGCAGATCGACTCCACGCATAATAATAAAATCTGCGCCAATAATGCATTCGTCCGCGATATCGGCAACCACAGACAGTAGCATTTTCTCCAGTAACGGTGCGTAGTCTTACATTATTCAATTCTTCCATTTTTTCCTTAAATCTAAATCGGGTCTCATTATAGACTGCGACGCTGCTGTGTCAGAATACGCTTTTCTCCGTTGATATACCCACTTGCAGTAAGATTGCTGTTTTGCTGCTGTATCACAGTTATCAGCTCACAGTTTTTCGCTGTTTGCTTAGAAGTTTCCTGAACTTTAGTTTCTTGTTTTCAAATTTCTTTTTTTTCTTGTTTTCAATTTCTTGTCTTATCTTCAAATTTCTTAAAGCGGCAAACAGTGTTGTTGCTGTTGTTGTTTCACAGCTACATACCTGTTCTCCTCTTTTTCTTCGAACCCATATGCGCCAATGTCCATGCCACGACTCTTGAATTGAATAAGCATCTTCTGTACTTTCGTTTTGCTACCTGCTGTTGGCAAATCCAGCTTACTCAACTTCCTTTTCAGCTGCCTCACTTTAAGTTCTTCAAATTTCGTTGTTGTTTATTATTTTATTTTTATTATTTTTATTTAATTTATTTTTTATTTTACACTTTCGCTTCTGTCACCAATTGTTACGTTTTTACTTTACGTTGGGTTCTTTTAATTGCAAAATAAATACACACTGATATTACTTTTACTGTAAGTCACTTTATTTATTGACACCACTGTACAAAAATGAAAAAAACTGTTAAACACTCTCTTAAAATACGACAACTGAACTCTTAGCCTTCTACAATAATACTGACATGTCGTTCGAAACCATGAATTATATTTATAGGCGAGCATAAACGCCTATATTGTTCTATACTAGAAAGATCTGGTAGGATCACTTTTTTTTATTTTGTATTTGTGTATGTATCTTTGCTGTCTTTTATAGTAATGAAAATACGTATATAAATTTCTAGTGAAGAGTGTTTATTTTATAATTATTTAAATATTTATGGGGTTATGTACAGGTGGGTTAAATGAAATGACTGGCAAATGTGAAGGTTTCGCAGAGGGCAGTTAAAACAAATCGAATTGCAGTTCACAATTTTCAATGTAAAATTCATCAAACCGGTTTTGCTTCAAAGTTTCTAAATGATTGCCTAGCTGTGAAACTGCAGTGGCCATACATACTTATATTGCTAACACATAAGTAGTTGTTTAACTTTTGAAAATTAAGATCTTTAGTGCTGCAGTTTGTACAATCGGATTTGTTATATTTACAAGAGAAAAATGTTTTTCACTGACACTATTAAACAACAACAACTTACCTGTTACATTTGCATAAAATGTTTGAACGGAAAAGTTGGGAGAGATCACATATAAGTAAAACAAATAAACAAAAAGTAACTTTCATTGCTAACCGAAGGTTGGCTGAAGGAACAACAACATATAAGGTGGTAAATATTAAAAGATGATGCTTACAACTAAAACACTACCCTAAGTAGATTAGATACAAAAGTGCTGATGACGGACGTGGCTGTCTAGAAAATGTGCATTCCGCTCCTGCTGGTGTCTAAAAATTAAATTTTCAAAAATTTTATATTATCACCTAATTTGTAATTTAATTAATTCTTTCTTAGAGAGAATAAAAACGAACTTAAGCTTGATTATAAATTTCATTGTATATAATACATAAACAGTTCGACTAATAATAATTAAAATTTTCAAAGTTGGGAGAGATCATTTACGTCAATGTCCTTATCTAAACAAAAAGAAAAAATCGCATTTACTTAATTTTTCTTTATCCACCAGTTTTACGGTGGCACGCCGGAATAAACTGTCCCGGAACAAAAGAAGAGATTTCATAAAATGAATCTTTTAAAAGTAATTCTCGTTACTTTTTCTTATATTCCTCCAAATTCACCTGAATCAGTTTACCAAAAATGTTTTGAGGTTGCTGGCCAGAACGATTTTATAATTGCTATTGTAGACTTTAATATACTCTCGATATCATGGATTTTTTAACCTGATGATGAATATTTCATTCCGTCTTCGAAAAACACGTATGTTATGGATTTCGTAATCAGTCAACTTGATCTAAATCTTCACCAACTAAATGGAGTACATAACGAAAATTTTAAATTACCGGATTTAGTTTTTGTAAATGAGTGTGTTGATGTTCCTATTAATCGTTCTCATCCAATTTTCGTTCCGGAAGATAGTCACCATCTTACAATCGACCAGCAAACTTTTGAGTGATTGAGAAATATTTTAAAAAATTAACTATTTATGTCAAGTGTGCTTTAAAATAATGCAAATATGGACTTGCACTTGCAATTTAGCAAGACCATTTGCATCGAATACTGAACTCCGCTTATATCTATATATAAAGCACAAAATGTGTTTGTTTGTCGGAAAGCTATAGCTGCCTACACCAATTAACCGATCTTTCTGAAATGTAATTATACAGGACTCTGGTGCAAAATTTCAACGCGCCACCTTTTACTGTTACCAAAAAACACGATGATAAATATTTACTTTGTATGGGAGGTGTCACGCCCACGTCGAATATCAAAAAAATAAGTACCCTATTTTACCAACCGTATATAGATATACGGTTTGTTATTAGAATAACAAACTGTGAAAATTTCAAAAAGATCGGTTCACTGGTGTAGGTAGCTATAGCTTTCCGACAAGCAAACAAACATACAAACAGATTTTGTGCTTTATATGTATACTAGCTATCCCCGGTACGCTTCGCTACACCCATCCACAAAAAATACAATAAACACTTCGAAGAAAAGTATGACCAACCTTTAACACGAAAACGCACGCTATTCTCACTTCAAAAATGTTCCCATCCAACCTGTTTTTTGCTAGACTATTCGTACTAACACGGTAATAATTTTTACTTTTTATGGGATGTACTACTTCCAGTATTCTTATCCAGTCTGTATTTTGCTAGAATATGCACATTATTATGAGGGTTACTTATGCAAATTTTCAAGACTCTACCTAATGTAGTTCTCCAGGTACGAGATAATAATTTTTCACTTTGTATAGGAGCTACCACGCCCTCCATTCAAATTCAGCCTGTGTTTCACTACACTATTTATCTTAATATGAGGTTTACCTATTGCAGTTCTCTAGATGCAGGATAATAATTTTTAACTTTGTATTGGGGGTACCACGCTCACTGTCCGAATTCAGCTTATATTTTTCTAGAGTATACGCATGGCTATGGGGTTTACTCGTACCCACCTTGAGGTCTATCTTGCAAATTTTCAAGGCAGTATTTATTGTAGTTCGCCAGGAACACGATAATAATTTTTCACTTTGTATTAGAGGTACCACGCCCACTATTCCAATTTAGTCTGTGTTGAGCTAAACTATGTACTGTAATATGATGGTTATTGGTGCAAAATTCCAAAGCGCTATCTATTCACTTTTTTCACTTTGTATGGGAGGTACCACGCCCACTATTCCAATTCAGTCTGTGTTTAACTAAACTATGTACTTTAATATGATGGTTATTGGTTAAAAATTCCAAGGCGCTACCTAGTGCAGTTCTCTAGATAATTTTTCACTTTGTATAGAACGTACCACGCTTGCTATTCCAATCCAGTCCATCTTTCTCTAAATATGTATGTTAATATAGAGGTTACTGGTGCAAAATTCCAAGGTGCTACCAATTACTGTTACCAAGCAACACGATGATAAATATTTACTTTGTATATCTGATAATAATAAATTTCAGAAAGATCGGTTCATGTAACATATTTTGTACTTTTTATATATAAATAGATGAGAAGCCTAAAAGGCTGTAATAATGTTTTCTGTCTTAATTATTTTAATTTCCCTGTAGCCCTTGTATTTATATTAAACAGCTGAAAGGGTTCCAGCTCAACAATAGGCGCTCAAAGGAACTGCCGAAATCTTGAAACTTTAAATTAAAACAAAGGCTTGGTATGGCCGAATTGAGTTGTTAAATCAATGTCTGTTTTATTAGTTAAATTTTGTTTCTTATATACTAGTTATGAAAACAAATCTTAACCTTTCTACCTTATTATAACTTATAATGGTATTACATTCTATTCATTCAATTACACTAATATAATCACAATCTTCCATATTTGAAATGCACTCAATTTTATGTAAGTCACTCAAATATTTGCATTACAACATGTATAGAACAATAAGTGTTAGTATTGATATTTGATCAATAATTGGTTCTATACGTTGTGAATACATGGTAGACTTGTGTGGAACACTACAAGGCAAGCCTAGAACCCATATTATAACCTCTTGCTTAGGGGTTGGAGACTATCCAACTCCGTTCTGTTGAGAGTGCAACAGTACACTTGATCGGCCATGCACCATCTCCATATAAATCGATCTTAAACCACGACGTGTACCCCCGAAGGGGACCTCACCAATAACCGGTCACAGAGAGGAGCGGCACTCTGTGGGGAAAATGGTTACCGTGGTACCAGTCCTTTGGGCACTGGTCGGTCCTCGAAGACGACCCATGATATCACAGACCTTTTCTTCCAGATTCTTCCAGGACAATTTTTCAGCCTACTTAAGTTAAATTTCTAGTCCATAATTTGTAATTATGAATTAGACAACATTAGCACCATATAACCTTAAAAAAGGATTTAAATTTTATAAATAGTGTTGATTCCTTTAGCACAAGAAAATCCCTGCTAACCCACGCCAATTTAAAAATATAGAGGGTGAGTATTATCTTATTTGTTAAAAGCAAGCGTTTGTATTATAGTGTTCTTTGTCTGCGCAGATGGATTTAACAGTCGGTGTTTATTTTTAGAACACTTCAAATGATGAAGAAGTTGTACCACTTAATCGTAGGAAATTGCGAGATATGTACAATGTTCTAGAGCTGCCCACGAACCAGTAAGTATGGTACATTAATCATGGTATTTACAAATTAAGATTTTATTATAAGATTTATAGCAAATTTCCGCGTGACGAAAGAAATTTTTCGTTACCTTTCGGAAAAATTTCAAAAAAAGAGTGCTCCATCTCATAGAAGTACCTCTTTAGTCTGGATGTCAAAATTGCAACTTTTTTGCGATTTATGGCCACTGGGAGGTACCAGCAGTGGGCACTGAAATCCTCCTGTCCGCATCTACATCATCGGACATTTTTGGGTTTTAATAGAAACGTGTTCCCTGACTTAACTGTCACATGCCATATTAATTTTAAATATATATATATATATATATATATATATATATAATATATATATATATATATATATATATATATATATATATATATATATATATATATATATATATATATATATTGTATATATATATATATATTATATATATATATATATATTGTTTTAGAAATATATATATATATATATATATATATATTATATATATATATATATATATATATATATATATATATATTTCTAAAACAATTACACACGTTGTCTTGTTAATCAAAAAATAGTGCTATCTACTTTAAAAATATTTGTGGAAATAATTAAAATTCGACTGGTTTCTGACTTCAACCACGTAACGACAAATTGTAAAGTTTTCAGGAGCAATAAAAAATTTGTTGGGGTTGGTGGGTAATTAAATAAAATATTTCAATTGAGTTGAAAAATAAAAATACGGGTGATTAGTTTTCAAGTAATTCAAATTTATTTTTTTTTTCTAATCAAAAAACGTACCTTCGGGTTTTGGGGTTGATCGCACTAATCTTTTCGTTTTATTTGGTTTTTACAATTCAGTGTAGTTTTACATATTATGTTGTATTTTTTTGGTATTAAAAATAGGGTGACCAGCGTAGACATCCCGGCCCCTTGCAAGAGTGCAACAAGGAGAAGCGGGAGCTAGATGGCCAGAAATTAAAAATTACATTTCAAAATGTATTAAAAAATAAGAAAAAATAAATTAAATAATAATAAAAAAAAACACATTTTACTGTCTGGCAAGGACATTGATGACAATGGTGGCGCCACCAGAAGCCGTAGTGGTATCAACCATGTTGCCCTTCTGGCAGTGGCATTGACGAGCCTGGTTGTGGGTTGCGCTCGTTGCTCCCTTGCTGTTTTGCTTTTTCTTGGATTTCTTCGTGTTGGTTTGAGGTTTGTTGTTGTTTTTGTTTGTGTTATTAGGTTCACGGTTGCCGTTTTTGTTTCTTGTGCTGCCAGCGTCCTTGCAGAAATGAAGCATTGTGTAGTGCTCCTGGACACACTCCATGCATTTTTCCTGACTTCGACAATTTTTCAAAAAGTGCGAGTGGGCCAGGCAATTAATACAATATTTGTATTTTCTGACTGCACTAAGTAGCCGATAAGGATCCATCTTTCGGAACACCGGACACTTTCAAAGCGGATGCTCCTTTTTACATAAGCGGCAGGATGAGCCGGATGCAATCACGTCTTCAAGGGTGTTAAGATCAGGACGTTCAGCGGTCAAAAGGCGTGGGGCTTCCGAATCTACAAAAAATATAACAAAAGCAAACAGGGAAAAAACGAATTAATTCTGCTTGAGATTAGGAAGCAGTACGAGCTTAACAATTGGCCTCGTTAAAACGCCATTGGCAGTTCGAACTTCAGCCACTCGTACTTTCGAATCAGAGCCGAGATAAACTCGATTGATTCGGCCGAGCTTCCAATCGTTTGGGGGTAAATTATCATTACGGATAACAACAAAATCATCAACTTCAAAATCCCTTTCAGCGTATTTCCACTTGTTGCGCTTGTGAAGTTCAATCAAATATGCGTTCTTCCAAGCAAGCAAGTGATTGATGCAGAATTCTAAGTTTTCCCCACGATTAGCGTACGTCAGAGACTCGTTTGACAAGTTAGGTTCGGGTGGTGAGAGCAGTGCACTACCTATCAAAAAATGACCAGGGGGTTAATGTCCGATGGGTTATCTGCCATTGGAAATAAAGGTCGAGAATTTTAGCAAGCGTTGTCGAGAATTCCTCAAACGTGAAGCGCTGAGCATTCGAAATCTTTTTCAAATGAGTTTTGAAACTCTTCATACCAGCCTACCAAAGGCCACCCAGGGGGTATGAAATGCCAATCAGTTAATTGAAAAGAGTTCTTGGCTAAGAGTTGGTTCTTTAAGTCAGAAAGAAACTACCTCTTATCTTTTTCAAAACATTAGCTGCACCAACAAAAGCGGTTCCATTATCCGAATAAATATGGGATTGAAAACCTCTTCTCGAGAAAAAGCAGCTAAAAAGCAGTCAGTGGTCACATCAGTTGTGGCTTCAAGATGAATAGCTTTCGTGGCGAAACAAACAAATACCAAAACGTATCCCTTTGTTATTCGATATCCACGACCTATATAAGATTTTATTTCAAATGGACCTGCAAAATCAAGTCCTGTATGAACAAAAGGGCGAGAAAGAGTTGTTCTCTCGGTAGGTAAGGCAGCCATCATCTGCTGACCCATATTCTTTTTATATATGGATCAAATTTTACAGTTATGGATAACTGTACGAACAAGGTTTTTCAACTTTGGAACCCAAAACTCTTGGCTTATTAATCTCAAGATTAACGAATTTTCGCCAAGTACTGAGATTTTATGAACGTACTCTAAATATAAACGGGTAAAATGACCATTGTAGGGTAATTGCTTCGGAAAACGTTCGTCAAAAGTAAGGGTAGGTGATTTCGATAATCTACCATTAACTCTCATAAAACCATTCGAGTCAATAAATGGGGAAAATACAAGAAGTGAGCTTTTACGGGAAATGTTTGATCCTGTTTTTTAAACAGAATATTCCTGAAAATGAGCACTCTGACATAAAACAATTAAGCGATTTTTTACAAAATTCAATTCAATTTGACTAAGCGGTTCGGAAGAAAACTTACAAGGCTGTTTATGTTTCGGGTGAACTGAGTGATAAAAACAAAAAAGATATGACAGCACTCGCATTGCACGGGGTAAATCATTATTCCAGTTATCAGTACCAATTTTATCCAAAATATACGAAACTCGATTTGCTACAAAAGTAGGCCAATGGCACGGGGTTTTTTTAAACCAGGACAAAACGATGGTCGAATCTGTCCAGTAAAATGCTTCCGACATGGTAAGATTCAGCTCCTTACGAAGTGAATGTACCATCTTTGCCAATAAAGTTGCACCGCAGAGCTCTAAACGGGGTAAAATTTGCACTTTTATTGGCGCCACTTTTGTTTTCGCAGCGAGCAAATTGGTGAATATATCACCTGACGGGGTTTGGACTCTAATATATAGAGTGGCGGCAAATGCTTTTTCAGAAGCATCACAAGAAGCATGAAGTTGAACTTCATGTTGGGGGTTAAAATTTCGATGTAAGGGTAATCATCCACAAATGCGCGCCATCTATTTAACGTTATGGGTTTCAAACATTCGTCCCAATCCATTTTGCCTTTCCAAATTTGTTGCATAATAATTTTTGCAACCACAACTTTAGGTGCGAGCCACCCAACGGGGTCAAATAGCTTTGCTATTTGAGACAAGACAGAGTAATCGAGCGTCAGAGCTGGCTTGAAGAAAAATGCATCAATGCTCGCATTCCAACGTAAACCCAGAGTTTTAGTGTTACTAGCGTCTGATAACTTCAAAAACTCGGAATCTAATAGATGTTCGGGGGGTAAATTTGCAAGAAGACTCTCATTGTTTGCTGTCCACTTTCGAAGCGAAAATTCAGCAGACTTTAAAACACGCGTCACTTCATCACGATTACGAACTGCTTCTTCAATCGTATGTGAGCCAGCAAGAATATCGTCAACATACATTTGATTACACAAAATTTCAGAAGCTTTGGGATGGAGTTGTTTACAATCATCAGCCAGCTGGTACAAAGTTCGTATCGCTAAATATGGGGCACAGTTAACACCAAAAGTAGCTGTTTTCAACTCGAAATCTTGAATTTCCTTATTAGGATCTGAACGATATACAATTCGTTGAAATGACGCTTGATCCGGCATGATCAATATTTGCCGATACATTTTTTCAATGTCAGCGTTAAAAACAAATTGTCGCCATCTTAGCACTAAAATAGTTAAATCAGACTGTAAAGTGGGTCCAGTATGTAAAATGTGATTCAAACTCACTCCATTAGAGGAGGGGTTTTATGCATTAAAAACTACACAAAGTTTAGTAGTTACACTATCAGGCTTCAAAACAGCATGATGAGGTAAATAGTAGAAGTATTCGGGGTATGAGAACTATCTGGAATCACTTTATTCATATGGCCTAGAGTAACATACTCACAGACAATCTGGTCGTATTGGGTTTTTACCTCAGGAGTCCTTAACAATCTTGATTCGATCCTAAGAAACTGAGACAAAACTGCCTTTCGGGAGAGACCAAGTTTCAAATTGTCAGGTTAATCAGACTTAATCGGACATCACGTCCGTCCTCATTCCTATAAGTGGTTTTACGATACAAATTTTCACAAAAAGAGTCATCAGAAGCCAACTTTTTGATCTTAGGCACTTCTTCTATTTCCCAGAATCGAGCAATTTGTTCATTCAAATCCAAATGATTATAGAATGAAACTACAGAGTTCATGTGGTAAGATTGAGGGACTTGTCCGGTAAGTATCCAACCAAAAACTGTGTTCTGGGCTATCAAGTTTCCACCAGTATGTTTTTGAACATATGTGTGCATAATTTGAGAATATATGTCTGCATCGATAAGCAAGTCCATATGAGAACATTTAAAATCTGTCAGTAGTATTTCGGGTAGATAAAAATCAATAAAATTAGCTAACGAACATGTGGGTAGCCGTCCCGTAAGCTTCTCAACTATATATGCTTCCGTTTTTAGTTCAAACTTCGGATCTATAGAAGATTCAAGCGAGATCAAGCACATTTTTGTCGATTTTGCTGCCATAGCACCATTTAGACCTACAATTGTGGCAGCAGGGGCAGAAAATGTGGGAAGTGCCATCTTTTTTTGAAACCTACGTGAAATGCACGTGGCTTGTGAAGCAGGGTCAATCAAAGCTCTAGCTGAACACCTTACGCCATTAAACATTAAACAATTCGTAAAACACTTATACTTCTTGATAATTGCCAAGCGTTCGCTAACAGACATTCTAATAAAAGTAGAACATAATCGGACAGGGTGATTTTCGGTACAGAGCAAACATTTTGGAGGTATATTTGGGGTAACACTTGTACCAATGCTTTTATATTTCTTAACTTCTTGAGTCTTTTTCGGGCAATGGCTTGTTGTTTTGGTCGGGTTATGAGCACCAAATATATCCGAAACTGATTCTAAAGTTCGATATCTAGCCGTTAGAAAATCATCCATATTACTCCACTACGGTAAATCGGAGCTAGGTCCCTGGGATCGTTCCCAAAGTCCGAGTGTGACTTCAGGTAACCGGGTTGAACAAATAAATACTAAAATTATGTCCCAATTTTTAGTTTCAATGCCCAATAAAGATAAATTCGTAATACAATCATTAATTGTCCTTTGCAAACGTTTAATAGAGGGACCGAATTCTTTTTCTATTGCGTGAAGGTTAAAAAGGGTTTTTAGTTGAGCGTTGACTAGAACTCGTTTATTTTCATACCGGTCTATGAGATTCTGCCAAGCCATATCAAAACCTTCATTCGTTATAGGACACGTACGGATTATATCACGGGCTTCACCTTCAGTTTTTTGCAACAAATAATACATTTTTTGAATATTACTCACATGTGAGTTATTCTTATATAGGGCCGAAAACATATCTCTGAAGGCTGGCCAAGTCGAATAATCAGCTGAAAATGTTTCGGTGTCGCAAGGGGAAGATGTATTGGAAGAGTGTTCGATGAAGCCGGGCTTTTATCTTTAATTTTGTCAACGAGGGTTTCTATAAACGATACGCATTGAAAATAGGTGGTGTAGCCTGACATATACTTGGCTTTAATCTCCTTCGCTGAGATCTTTGTTTTCTCAAAAGTTTCTAACAGTTCATCATGGCAATCGCGAAATATTTCCCACAAACGAGTTAATTCCTGACGACGTGTACTCAGGGAGTGAGCACTTTGTGGGATAGCCTGAATAAAGGCCTCAAAATCAGTCAAACGATTGCAATTTTTCAATAAAGATTTAATGGCTACCATTTTACGTAAAATTATTCAATAAAATCGGTTGTAAAAATTTAATTTAATTTGAAAAATTTCAATAAAACTCAAAAAGTTTTGTTTAAAATTACAAATTCAAACAAAATTATATAAATTTATCAAAATGTCAAATTTATAAACAGTAATAATAAATTAAATTCTCAAAATGAATCTTTTAAAATAATATAAAATATCAATAATTCCTATTTTTATTAAAAAACAAATCAAATTAATATTTGCTTTCAAGTGGTAAGTTTAATTACAAGTGGTGAATTTAAAATACCAACTTGTTTTTGCGGGTTGTTAACTTTACTCCATAAGTGATCAACAAAAAGCAAATAAAAACATACAAAACAACTATATGTTTATATATAAGTATGTAAACTTGTTTGTTTGTGATGTGATTTGAAAAAGTTTGCTGCACTATAACTTTTGAACGCAAGTATTTCAGAAGTTGACCAATACCAATTCTGAATCGTATTTGCGTCCTCTATCGACTGGTATAGGTCGCTATGCGGCACACCGAATAGTTTCGGTTTTATAATTAAAAAACTATTTACCAAAACTTAGCGATTTTTTTCGATTTGAAAAAGTTTGCTGCACTATAACTTTTGAACGCAAGTATTTCAGAAGTTGGCCAATACCAATTCTGAATCGTATTTGCGTCCTCTATCGACTGGTATAGGTCGCTATGCGGCACAACGAATAGTTTCGGTTTTATAAGTAAAAAACTATTTACCAAAATTTAGCGATTTTTTTTGATTTGAAAAAGTTTGCTGCACTATAACTTTAGAACGCAAGTATTTCAGAAGTTGACCAATACCAATTCTGAATCCTATTTGCGTCCTCTATCGACTGGTATAGGTCGCTATGCGGCACACCGAATAGTTTCGGTTTTATAAGTAAAAAACTATTTACCAAAATTTAGCGATTTTTTTCGATTTGAAAAAGTTTGCTGCACTATAACTTTTGAACGCAAGCATTTCAGAAGTTGACCAATACCTATTCTGAATCCTATTTGCGTCCTCTATCGACTGGTATAGGTCGCTATGCGGCACACCGAATAGTTTCGGTTTTATAAGTAAAAACTATTTACCAAAATTTAGCGATTTTTTTCGATTTGAAAAAGTTTGCTGCACTATAACTTTTGAACGCAAGTATTTCAGAAGTTGACCAATACCAATTCTGAATCCTATTTGCGTCCTCTATCGACTGGTATAGGTCGCTATGCGGCACACCGAATAGTTTCGGTTTTATAAGTAAAAACTATTTACCAAAATTTAGCGATTTTTTTCGATTTGAAAAAGTTTGCTGCACTATAACTTTTGAACGCAAGTATTTCAGAAGTTGACCAATAGCAATTCTGAATCCTATTTGCGTCCTCTATCGACTGGTATAGGTCGCTATGCGGCACACCGAATAGTTTCGGTTTTATAAGTAAAAAACCTTTTTACCAAAATTTAGCGTTTTTTTCATTTTGAAAAAGTTTGCTGCACTATAACTTTTGAACGCAAGCATTTCAGAAGTTGACCAATACCTATTCTGAATCCTATTTGCGTCCTCTATCGACTGGTATAGGTCGCTATGCGGCACACCGAATAGTTTCGGTTTTATAAGTAAAAACTATTTACCAAAATTTAGCGATTTTTTTCGATTTGAAAAAGTTTGCTGCACTATAACTTTTGAACGCAAGTATTTCAGAAGTTGACCAATACCAATTCTGAATCCTATTTGCGTCCTCTATCGACTGGTATAGGTCGCTATGCGGCACACCGAATAGTTTCGGTTTTATAAGTAAAAAACTTTTTTACCAAAATTTAGCGTTTTTTTCATTTTGAAAAAGTTTGCTGCACTATAACTTTTGAACGCAAGTATTTCAGAAGTTGACCAATACCAATTCTGAATTGTATTTGCGTCCTCTATCGACTGGTATAGGTCGCTATGCGGCACACCGAATAGTTTCGGTTTTATAAGTAAAAAACTATTTACCAAAATTTAGCGATTTTTTTCGATTTGAAAAAGTTTGCTGCACTATAACTTTTGAACGCAAGCATTTCAGAAGTTGACCAATACCTATTCTGAATCCTATTTGCGTCCTCTATCGACTGGTATAGGTCGCTATGCGGCACACCGAATAGTTTCGGTTTTATAAGTAAAAACTATTTACCAAAATTTTGCGATTTTTTTCGATTTGAAAAAGTTTGCTGCACTATAACTTTTGAACGCAAGTATTTCAGAAGTTGACCAATACCAATTCTGAATCCTATTTGCGTCCTCTATCGACTGGTATAGGTCGCTATGCGGCACACCGAATAGTTTCGGTTTTATAAGTAAAAAACTTTTTTACCAAAATTTAGCGTTTTTTTCATTTTGAAAAAGTTTGCTGCACTATAACTTTTGAACGCAAGTATTTCAGAAGTTGACCAATACCAATTCTGAATCGTATTTGCGTCCTCTATCGACTGGTATAGGTCGCTATGCGGCACACCGAATAGTTTCGGTTTTATAAGTAAAAAACTATTTACCAAAATTTAGCGATTTTTTTCGATTTGAAAAAGTTTGCTGCACTATAACTTTTGAACGCAAGTATTTCAGAAGTTGACCAATACCAATTCTGAATCGTATTTGCGTCCTCTATCGACTGGTATAGGTCGCTATGCGGCACACCGAATAGTTTCGGTTTTATAAGTAAAAAACTATTTACCAAAATTTAGCGATTTTTTTCGATTTGAAAAAGTTTGCTGCACTATAACTTTTGAACGCAAGTATTTCAGAAGTTGACCAATACCAATTCTGAATCCTATTTGCGTCCTCTATCGACTGGTATAGGTCGCTATGCGGCACACCGAATAGTTTCGGTTTTATAAGTAAAAAACTATTTACCAAAATTTAGCGATTTTTTTCGATTTGAAAAAGTTTGCTGCACTATAACTTTAGAACGCAAGTATTTCAGAAGTTGACCGATACCAATTCTGAATCCTATTTGCGTCCTCTATCGACTGGTATAGGTCGCTATGCGGCACACCGAATAGTTTCGGTTTTATAAGTAAAAAACTTTTTTTACTAAAATTTATCGTTTTTTTTCATTTTGAAAAAGTTTGCTGCACTATAACTTTTGAACGCAAGTATTTCAGAAGTTGACCAATACCAATTCTGAATCGTATTTGCGTCCTCTATCGACTGGTATAGGTCGCTATGCGGCACACCGAATAGTTTCGGTTTTATAAGTAAAAAACTATTTACCAAAATTTAGCGATTTTTTTCGATTTGAAAAAGTTTGCTGCACTATAACTTTTGAACGCAAGTATTTCAGAAGTTGACCAATACCAATTCTGAATCCTATTTGCGTCCTCTATCGACTGGTATAGGTCGCTATGCGGCACACCGAATAGTTTCGGTTTTATAAGTAAAAACTATTTACCAAAATTTAGCGATTTTTTTCGATTTGAAAAAGTTTGCTGCACTATAACTTTTGAACGCAAGTATTTCAGAAGTTGACCAATACCAATTCTGAATCCTATTTGCGTCCTCTATCGACTGGTATAGGTCGCTATGCGGCACACCGAATAGTTTCGGTTTTATAAGTAAAAAACTTTTTTACCAAAATTTAGCGTTTTTTTCATTTTGAAAAAGTTTGCTGCACTATAACTTTTGAACGCAAGTATTTCAGAAGTTGACCAATACCAATTCTGAATCGTATTTGCGTCCTCTATCGACTGGTATAGGTCGCTATGCGGCACACCGAATAGTTTCGGTTTTATAAGTAAAAAACTATTTACCAAAATTTAGCGATTTTTTTCGATTTGAAAAAGTTTGCTGCACTATAACTTTTGAACGCAAGTATTTCAGAAGTTGACCAATACCAATTCTGAATCGTATTTGCGTCCTCTATCGACTGGTATAGGTCGCTATGCGGCACACCGAATAGTTTCGGTTTTATAAGTAAAAAACTATTTACCAAAATTTAGCGATTTTTTTCGATTTGAAAAAGTTTGCTGCACTATAACTTTTGAACGCAAGTATTTCAGAAGTTGACCAATACCAATTCTGAATCCTATTTGCGTCCTCTATCGACTGGTATAGGTCGCTATGCGGCACACCGAATAGTTTCGGTTTTATAAGTAAAAAACTATTTACCAAAATTTAGCGATTTTTTTCGATTTGAAAAAGTTTGCTGCACTATAACTTTAGAACGCAAGTATTTCAGAAGTTGACCGATACCAATTCTGAATCCTATTTGCGTCCTCTATCGACTGGTATAGGTCGCTATGCGGCACACCGAATAGTTTCGGTTTTATAAGTAAAAAACTTTTTTTACTAAAATTTATCGTTTTTTTTCATTTTGAAAAAGTTTGCTGCACTATAACTTTTGAACGCAAGTATTTCAGAAGTTGACCAATACCAATTCTGAATCGTATTTGCGTCCTCTATCGACTGGTATAGGTCGCTATGCGGCACACCGAATAGTTTCGGTTTTATAAGTAAAAAACTATTTACCAAAATTTAGCGATTTTTTTCGATTTGAAAAAGTTTGCTGCACTATAACTTTTGAACGCAAGTATTTCAGAAGTTGACCAATACCAATTCTGAATCCTATTTGCGTCCTCTATCGACTGGTATAGGTCGCTATGCGGCACACCGAATAGTTTCGGTTTTATAATTAAAAAACTATTTACCAAAACTTAGCGATTTTTTTCGATTTGAAAAAGTTTGCTGCACTATAACTTTTGAACGCAAGTATTTCAGAAGTTGACCAATACCAATTCTGAATCGTATTTGCGTCCTCTATCGACTGGTATAGGTCGCTATGCGGCACACCGAATAGTTTCGGTTTTATAAGTAAAAAACTATTTACCAAAATTTAGCGATTTTTTTCGATTTGAAAAAGTTTGCTGCACTATAACTTTTGAACGCAAGTATTTCAGAAGTTGACCAATACCAATTCTGAATCCTATTTGCGTCCTCTATCGACTGGTATAGGTCGCTATGCGGCACACCGAATAGTTTCGGTTTTATAAGTAAAAAACTATTTACCAAAATTTAGCGATTTTTTTCGATTTGAAAAAGTTTGCTGCACTATAACTTTAGAACGCAAGTATTTCAGAAGTTGACCGATACCAATTCTGAATCCTATTTGCGTCCTCTATCGACTGGTATAGGTCGCTATGCGGCACACCGAATAGTTTCGGTTTTATAAGTAAAAAACTTTTTTTACTAAAATTTATCGTTTTTTTTCATTTTGAAAAAGTTTGCTGCACTATAACTTTTGAACGCAAGTATTTCAGAAGTTGACCAATACCAATTCTGAATCGTATTTGCGTCCTCTATCGACTGGTATAGGTCGCTATGCGGCACACCGAATAGTTTCGGTTTTATAAGTAAAAAACTATTTACCAAAATTTAGCGATTTTTTTCGATTTGAAAAAGTTTGCTGCACTATAACTTTTGAACGCAAGTATTTCAGAAGTTGACCAATACCAATTCTGAATCCTATTTGCGTCCTCTATCGACTGGTATAGGTCGCTATGCGGCACACCGAATAGTTTCGGTTTTATAATTAAAAAACTATTTACCAAAACTTAGCGATTTTTTTCGATTTGAAAAAGTTTGCTGCACTATAACTTTTGAACGCAAGTATTTCAGAAGTTGACCAATACCAATTCTGAATCCTATTTGCGTCCTCTATCGACTGGTATAGGTCGCTATGCGGCACAACGAATAGTTTCGGTTTTATAAGTAAAAAACTATTTACCAAAATTTAGCGATTTTTTTTGATTTGAAAAAGTTTGCTGCACTATAACTTTAGAACGCAAGTATTTCAGAAGTTGACCAATACCAATTCTGAATCCTATTTGCGTCCTCTATCGACTGGTATAGGTCGCTATGCGGCACACCGAATAGTTTCGGTTTTATAAGTAAAAAACTATTTACCAAAATTTAGCGATTTTTTTCGATTTGAAAAAGTTTGCTGCACTATAACTTTTGAACGCAAGCATTTCAGAAGTTGACCAATACCTATTCTGAATCCTATTTGCGTCCTCTATCGACTGGTATAGGTCGCTATGCGGCACACCGAATAGTTTCGGTTTTATAAGTAAAAAACTATTTACCAAAATTTAGCGATTTTTTTCGATTTGAAAAAGTTTGCTGCACTATAACTTTTGAACGCAAGCATTTCAGAAGTTGACCAATACCTATTCTGAATCCTATTTGCGTCCTCTATCGACTGGTATAGGTCGCTATGCGGCACACCGAATAGTTTCGGTTTTATAAGTAAAAACTATTTACCAAAATTTAGCGATTTTTTTCGATTTGAAAAAGTTTGCTGCACTATAACTTTTGAACGCAAGTATTTCAGAAGTTGACCAATACCAATTCTGAATCCTATTTGCGTCCTCTATCGACTGGTATAGGTCGCTATGCGGCACACCGAATAGTTTCGGTTTTATAAGTAAAAAACTTTTTTACCAAAATTTAGCGTTTTTTTCATTTTGAAAAAGTTTGCTGCACTATAACTTTTGAACGCAAGTATTTCAGAAGTTGACCAATACCAATTCTGAATCGTATTTGCGTCCTCTATCGACTGGTATAGGTCGCTATGCGGCACACCGAATAGTTTCGGTTTTATAAGTAAAAAACTATTTACCAAAATTTTGCGATTTTTTTCGATTTGAAAAAGTTTGCTGCACTATAACTTTTGAACGCAAGTATTTCAGAAGTTGACCAATACCAATTCTGAATCGTATTTGCGTCCTCTATCGACTGGTATAGGTCGCTATGCGGCACACCGAATAGTTTCGGTTTTATAAGTAAAAAACTATTTACCAAAATTTAGCGATTTTTTTCGATTTGAAAAAGTTTGCTGCACTATAACTTTTGAACGCAAGTATTTCAGAAGTTGACCAATACCAATTCTGAATCCTATTTGCGTCCTCTATCGACTGGTATAGGTCGCTATGCGGCACACCGAATAGTTTCGGTTTTATAAGTAAAAAACTATTTACCAAAATTTAGCGATTTTTTTCGATTTGAAAAAGTTTGCTGCACTATAACTTTAGAACGCAAGTATTTCAGAAGTTGACCGATACCAATTCTGAATCCTATTTGCGTCCTCTATCGACTGGTATAGGTCGCTATGCGGCACACCGAATAGTTTCGGTTTTATAAGTAAAAAACTTTTTTTACTAAAATTTATCGTTTTTTTTTCATTTTGAAAAAGTTTGCTGCACTATAACTTTTGAACGCAAGTATTTCAGAAGTTGACCAATACCAATTCTGAATCGTATTTGCGTCCTCTATCGACTGGTATAGGTCGCTATGCGGCACACCGAATAGTTTCGGTTTTATAAGTAAAAAACTATTTACCAAAATTTAGCGATTTTTTTCGATTTGAAAAAGTTTGCTGCACTATAACTTTTGAACGCAAGTATTTCAGAAGTTGACCAATACCAATTCTGAATCCTATTTGCGTCCTCTATCGACTGGTATAGGTCGCTATGCGGCACACCGAATAGTTTCGGTTTTATAATTAAAAAACTATTTACCAAAACTTAGCGATTTTTTTCGATTTGAAAAAGTTTGCTGCACTATAACTTTTGAACGCAAGTATTTCAGAAGTTGACCAATACCAATTCTGAATCCTATTTGCGTCCTCTATCGACTGGTATAGGTCGCTATGCGGCACAACGAATAGTTTCGGTTTTATAAGTAAAAAACTATTTACCAAAATTTAGCGATTTTTTTTGATTTGAAAAAGTTTGCTGCACTATAACTTTAGAACGCAAGTATTTCAGAAGTTGACCAATACCAATTCTGAATCCTATTTGCGTCCTCTATCGACTGGTATAGGTCGCTATGCGGCACACCGAATAGTTTCGGTTTTATAAGTAAAAAACTATTTACCAAAATTTAGCGATTTTTTTCGATTTGAAAAAGTTTGCTGCACTATAACTTTTGAACGCAAGCATTTCAGAAGTTGACCAATACCTATTCTGAATCCTATTTGCGTCCTCTATCGACTGGTATAGGTCGCTATGCGGCACACCGAATAGTTTCGGTTTTATAAGTAAAAAACTATTTACCAAAATTTAGCGATTTTTTTCGATTTGAAAAAGTTTGCTGCACTATAACTTTTGAACGCAAGCATTTCAGAAGTTGACCAATACCTATTCTGAATCCTATTTGCGTCCTCTATCGACTGGTATAGGTCGCTATGCGGCACACCGAATAGTTTCGGTTTTATAAGTAAAAACTATTTACCAAAATTTAGCGATTTTTTTCGATTTGAAAAAGTTTGCTGCACTATAACTTTTGAACGCAAGTATTTCAGAAGTTGACCAATACCAATTCTGAATCCTATTTGCGTCCTCTATCGACTGGTATAGGTCGCTATGCGGCACACCGAATAGTTTCGGTTTTATAAGTAAAAAACTTTTTTACCAAAATTTAGCGTTTTTTTCATTTTGAAAAAGTTTGCTGCACTATAACTTTTGAACGCAAGTATTTCAGAAGTTGACCAATACCAATTCTGAATCGTATTTGCGTCCTCTATCGACTGGTATAGGTCGCTATGCGGCACACCGAATAGTTTCGGTTTTATAAGTAAAAAACTATTTACCAAAATTTAGCGATTTTTTTCGATTTGAAAAAGTTTGCTGCACTATAACTTTTGAACGCAAGTATTTCAGAAGTTGACCAATACCAATTCTGAATCGTATTTGCGTCCTCTATCGACTGGTATAGGTCGCTATGCGGCACACCGAATAGTTTCGGTTTTATAAGTAAAAAACTATTTACCAAAATTTAGCGATTTTTTTCGATTTGAAAAAGTTTGCTGCACTATAACTTTTGAACGCAAGTATTTCAGAAGTTGACCAATACCAATTCTGAATCCTATTTGCGTCCTCTATCGACTGGTATAGGTCGCTATGCGGCACACCGAATAGTTTCGGTTTTATAAGTAAAAAACTATTTACCAAAATTTAGCGATTTTTTTCGATTTGAAAAAGTTTGCTGCACTATAACTTTAGAACGCAAGTATTTCAGAAGTTGACCGATACCAATTCTGAATCCTATTTGCGTCCTCTATCGACTGGTATAGGTCGCTATGCGGCACACCGAATAGTTTCGGTTTTATAAGTAAAAAACTTTTTTTACTAAAATTTATCGTTTTTTTTCATTTTGAAAAAGTTTGCTGCACTATAACTTTTGAACGCAAGTATTTCAGAAGTTGACCAATACCAATTCTGAATTTGCGTCCTCTATCGACTGGTATAGGTCGCTATGCGGCACACCGAATAGTTTCGGTTTTATAAGTAAAAAACTATTTACCAAAATTTAGCGATTTTTTTCGATTTGAAAAAGTTTGCTGCACTATAACTTTTGAACGCAAGTATTTCAGAAGTTGACCAATACCAATTCTGAATCCTATTTGCGTCCTCTATCGACTGGTATAGGTCGCTATGCGGCACACTGAATAGTTTCGGTTTTATAAGTAAAAAACTTTTTTACCAAAATTTAGCGTTTTTTTTCATTTTGAAAAAGTTTGCTGCACTATAACTTTTGAACGCAAGTATTTCAGAAGTTGACCAATACCAATTCTGAATCGTATTTGCGTCCTCTATCGACTGGTATAGGTCGCTATGCGGCACACCGAATAGTTTAGGTTTTATAAGTAAAAAACTATTTTACTTAACGATATAATTTGTCTTGTATAACTTCCGTAATTCTAATCTGATTTAAGTGACAGTCGCAAAATTAGGTTCTATAGGGGTAACGCTTTTGAGTTCAGTTTCGATTTTTTTAATTCAACAAAAAATGAGGAGTTGCGAGCCTTTTGAATATAGCAATATTTTTGCAAAAGTTTGTTTACAATTTTTTTACATCAAATAGTACTTTTTAATCAACTGTGAAAAAGTTTGCTAAAACTGAAAAAAAAGTTTGTTAAAAAGTTTGTTTTCTTCTTGACGATTTACAATTCAGTGTAGTTTTACATATTATGTTGTATTTTTTGGTATTAATAATAGGGTGACCAGCGTAGACAAAATTGATATACGTCTTTAAAATTAATAAGCTAAATGATTTAAACATTAAATATTATAATAGATTATAATACACATGTTATAAAACAAGATATGTTTCATTATTTTTAAAATTTAGTAATCCAAATTGATAAAAATGTAATTACGAGGTTAATGTTCTTAAAAAAATGTATATATCGTACAACTCATTGAATTACGTGGTTGAAAGAAAAGAAAACTGTTGCAAGTGCGTTCACCATTTTAGTGCTAAGTTACTTATAAGAACAAGAAATGTCTAGTTTTCAATTAAAAATTTATTTAAATTTTTTTATAAGAACTTTCATTTTCAAAGTTACTTCAGGAGTCGATGGAAAAATTTTCGTCCGAATTGGTTTCAATGTCCGATTACACATTAACAAAAAGTTCATCTTTTTTTTTCGAATAAACTCGTTGCGAACCTTGAAATGTTCAACAAAATAAAGTTCCCTGTTTTCTCATCCAGCACTTTCTCTGACAAATTGGTGTAATAAAATTTAATATTAGATACAGATTCCATTTTGGTTGCAATTATCATGTAAAAATCAAGGATAATAAATATTTTTTTTTAATTACAAATAAATAAGCTGAATGAAAAATACTTTTTTCTGATGTACAATTTTATACAAAATTTTGCATATGTGTGTCTTTCACATAATTTAAAAAAGAAAAGAATCTTGTACATAACGCAACTTAAATCAGTGTAACCTTATGAGTAATTGTAGAAATGCATTTAAAATGAATATTTGACAGGGTTGCTGCTTTTGAAAAATTATTGTTTTATGTAAGAGTTTAAAGTACAAGCAAATAATTTCCGTAATGTAACTTATTCAAATTTAATTTTTTCTCACGTAACGTAACACAAAGTGTTGCACTGTTTGAAACAAAAAAAAAACGAAATATTGAAAAAATGAAGTTAAGTGGCTGAGTCAGAAACCAATCGAATTGTAATAATATCGTAATTTGCGATAAACCAACAAAGTGGGTCATAATTCCCTACAACCTATTGCAATCGATTATATTTCATCTAACGAAGATGAGGACGATCTTATAACAGGTTTGCTGTACAAAATTTGTAACAGTTATTATTGTAATCAAAACACTACTCTAGATTCTGAAAATGAACATATCAATCACAATGTAGCCTCTTATCATAGGAGAAAAAGGGACCATTATTCTGTTTCAGAATATAGACTACAAAATGCAAAAAAGCGTATGAAGTGACTGCAATATTTACGATTTTCGACTGTCCATAATGTTGTAAAACAAAATGTAACAAGAAAACAAAAAGAAATTGGACCAGCATATTTGTCGAAGACTTGCTTTAAAAGTGCCGTAATAGGATTTTTACACTTGAGTACATTTTGTGGGAACACATGGAAGATGTTGAAAAACTGAAACACTTATTCACACTTGCAACATCCACCATCATTATAGTGTCAAAATGGTAAAAATGCACATTGTTGTTCACTATTATATAATCACATGGATCAAAATTAATAATTAAATTAAATATTGATTATTAATGCATATGGTATTCCTTTTTACAATAAATTATTAAAAAAAAAAAAATCAAAATATATTTCAATAAAATTATGTATTTTTAACAAACACATCCATACATGTGATTGTTAATGAATGATTACCCAACAAACCAAATAGCACTCAAGCTACAATACAACTTGAGAATAAGCTTTTATAAAATAATGTATTTTAAGCTTTTCTTAATTTCGCTTTTGATAATATTTATAAAAATTAAATTCGCAAGCATTTCTTAAGATTGCATGATGAACTTTTATTATACACAACTGTTTCTTAACAGTTCGTTGTATTTCGTGACAAATTCTGTTTACAGAATTATTCATAGTAGTGTTGTTTGCTAAATTTTGTTGTACTAATTCTTGTCCCGGCTAATATGGCACTATCTACTCTGAAAAGATGTTTATAGTACGTAGGTGTAATTATATAGTGGAATTATGATATCTTAGAAAGCTGGTTGATGTGCTCCATTGCTCTTCATATGGCTTTAGTTGTGAAAATTAGCCATAATTATGTAAAAAATCTTGTAAAAATATTGACACGAATAAGCTTTTCTATACAATAGTTAATACAATATTATTTCAGTAAGTTTATTATTCAATTGCAACGATAAGCTTATAGTAATTATGCACATATAATATTTTCACAAGGGTTCCGTTTTGATTTTTCTACAATTGCGATAGCATTTTTCAATATATTCTAAAGTCTTTTTTAAACTTAAGACTTATGTATGTAAACTTTTTATAATAATTTGGTTTTTTGGGTACATTTTTTTTTAAATATAACTGCCATTTTATTAGTGATGAAGCTAAGCAAGTTTTACAGACTCCTAAAACAAGGAGTACAGCACAAAGTTGTAAAAGAACTAGTACTTTTATGTATAAACTTCCCTACAACCACAAACTTCTTCATGTATGTAAAGTCATGTTCATTTACACTCTTGGTATAAATAGAGGAATGTTATGGTAATGGTTGGTCAATAAAAAGTCAGTTTCATCGTCTGATAATAAAAAACAGCAAATTGATGATCATTCTAAAAAGGGTGGCTGTGAAATATTTTTAAAAGAATATTTTAAAGAACTGGACAAAATGGAAAGCCGTTACTGCCGCAAGGACAGTACTAAGATATACATAACCTCGACATTTAAAAACAAAGCCGATATTTATAGAGACTATAAATCTAAAGGTTTGAGTAATAAGGTTTGTCCCGTATCATATTTTACGTATTAAATTTTAAATACGAATGTGACACATGTGTTGGATTTAGAGCCAAACAAGATGAATAAGACGAATATAAGACACATATTTTAAAAAAAGAACGTGCTCAATTAGAAAAGGAACAGGATCAAGTTGCTGCTTAGGAAGGAAAGTGTCATGTATTTACCATGGATGCACAAGCAGTAAAACTTTGTCGTGACATAAACGCATCCGCCATTTACTATAAACAGCATCTTCAGTTGCACAACTTTACTGTTTACAATCTTGCAACACATCAATGTACACACTACTGGTGGATCGAAAGCAGTGGGGATCTATCAGCATCGACATTTGTTTCCTGTATAATGCATCATTTAAACACCCATTGCTTGTCGGATACGCTACCAATCATTATATACTCCGATGGTTGTGGATATCAAAATCATACCATCCTCTAGCAAATGCACTGTAAATTTTTTCTATAGAAAATAATAAAGTAATTGAGCAAAAATACTTAGAGGGACACACTCAAATAGAGTGCGACAGTGCACATGCTAAGATTGAGACGAAACTAAACAATCAGACAATTTATATGCTGAATGATTATATAAGAGTAACATAAGAAGCCAGAAAGACCGTGAAAATAGATGGTAAAATAGCAAAAATACCTTTTGATGCTCTTTATCTAAACTTTATCTAAACGGGGAAAAAATGATCCAACTGTTCCACAATTAAAATGCCTTATCTATTTTCCTTGTGGTGATATAAAATATAAATTTAATTTTAATGACGAGTTTAGTAGCCTCCCGACTAGAATTAAAGTATACGGCGCACAGTGGTCAATTTCACGAGATAGCGGTCAAAACTCTATAACTTTTGACCGGATTGGTATTTTTACGCAATTTGCTTTGTTCAATAGGAGGGACTTTAAGCTTCAGTTTGCGTGTACAAACATAAAAATCGACTGATAGGAACGTAAGTAATGTGGAGTTAAAAATGCATTTTAATTTTTTGTTGAGTTTCCATGTAAAAGTTGAATATTTTGACATTTTAAATAGGTATTTTTTTATAATTTCTTATTTTCTTCAATCGTATTTTGCAACCAATACTTATTTATTATTCCTAAACTTATTTTTGGTCAGAAAATGCCAACATTTGGCCCCTGAAATTTATTTAGTCTCAATATTCACTGGGGCCAAAGGTTGGTTTTTTTGGAAGAAAGCTAATTCTTGTGAGGATTAAACTGAAAAATAATACTGAAATTCCCAACAATATCAATACCATTTGGATATATTATATACAGAACACAACATCGATAAAATTTTAAGTAAACTTTTACTATTGATTTAAAGTGCACATATATTTTATTTAAATGTATTAGTAAAAATTTGTACTAAAATTAGAAACAAATTATAATCTCTAAACTAGTATTAATTAAACAATATTAGTAAAAATTTCTACCAAATAGCTTTGATTTTCATTTTGCAGTAGTTGTTTAGCTTCTTCATCTAACTCTAATGAGGCTGATTTCCATTTTTGTCGAATACTGGACATATATGGGTCTGATGTGCACAACAAAATATTAATAAGATCTTCATTAGTACAATATCTGGAAAATTTTCTTGTATTGTGCTCGTGAAAGAATTTGTAGTCTTTGTTCCTTTTTTCTTGCGTTTCTTCTGAGAGATCTCTAATTGGAAGCATATTGTGCTGAATTATTTGTTCCCCATGGAACAAAATTTTGTGAACTGTGGTTGGTATATGTCTCCAAGAATATTTTTGATTATAAAGGGTTGCTGTCTCATTAGCATACTGACCAAATTTTTTTGCATCTATATTTTTGCTACTTGCTATAACTTCTAATATGATTTGGAATCGTCGTATTAAATCATAATCTACTCCAGTTATAGAAGCTGCAGTTTCTGGATCGGAAAAAATCTCCTTGCTGTGTTTCCAGCATTAGAATTTCCTTCTCCTTGCTTTGGCTGGTCAATTATAAGGCCTATCTCACGGTATTTTTCTTGAATATCTTTTTTTTGCTTTCTTTTTCCCAAATTTTCTTTGTTGTTTCTCACTGTTTCGCCTAACGGGCCAAATTCCATATCGTATCCCAATTTAAGAATATGCTCCATAAAACGAATTCTAGCATGAAGAGGTGACATTCCAAATTCATATGCATCATTAAAACTATCGTTTTGTGTTGGTGGTTGGCTCAATTGACTTGATGTTTTTTGGCATATGGTGCAGCTTGACGAAGACTTTGTTTCGGTTAAAGCTTGTGCAACTTTTCCATCGATCATTGTAAGTGACATTTTTAAGTTAACTTCGATGCATTGGTCATTAAATTCAAATATCACTGTTTGAAGTTCTTTAATTTGATGTGTTATTTTGCCAACTTCTTCAGTTATGACATCTTTAGTTTCTTTTTTGTAAGCAAACTTTATTGGTCTATAAAATTTTGTTATTTCCATTGGTTTTAAATTTATTTGCAATTTTCAGGTATTTAAGTTATGTAATATTAGATGGCAATAAAATCATTTTTTACCTTTTCCAAATGAATTGCCAGATACCACATAATTTGAGAGTTCTATTGTCATTTTTGTCAAAAGAATTATTTTTTGGGTCAATAAGAACTCTTGTACAAAATTTCATCAAAATATATGCATAATAGCCACTTTCACATACAAATAACTTCTCAAAAAATATGACGTGCATTTGTACCGAAAAATTACTGTAGCTCAAAAAGTGCAGTCCCGATGCATGTATGCACATGTATATATAGGAATGTAGGGGAGAGTTAGCACTACAAAATGGTAAATTTGTGTTTTGACTCAGCTTGACTCACAGGAGTTGTGCTCTATGACGTAGGAAATTTCCGAGAAATTAGACCTTTTAAAAAAAAATAGTTAAATTGTTCTGAAAACAGTAGAGCTTCAATTTTTTTACTAGTAATAGAAAATAAGTTAAGTTACAAACCAAAAATTTATTTCGTCAAAAATCTTGAAAAACCCAAAAGTTATGATCATTTAAACTTTAAAAATTAACTAAAAATATCATAAATTTACTAAATTCTGAAAAAGCCCATTTTGGACCACCCAGTTCTCAGTGAAATACTTGAAATAGAGTTTTAATTTTATGGATCCCGAGGTTTACTACTATCTACTTTCATATGAGTCTAATAACTTTAAAATCGGAGAACAAAAACCAAAAGGAGTTTTGGCCGCTATCTCAAAATATTGACCACAGTGCGGCGCACAGTGGCTGAAAATCGTTTTTTGTTGGCCAAAAGTAAATTTTTTTTTGTCACCGATTTTTTAAATTTTTACGTCATTTTGTAGTTAATATATACAAATTAAGGTAGCCAAAAAATTATGTTAAAATATTGATAATTGTGGGCGTGGCATGCTGTCAAACTCAACTTTTTTTTTAATTTCAGAAAAAGGTGTTTTTCTTTGGTTTTTTATCAAAATTAAATGGTTACTACTCGCAAGCTATCATCGATAATGGTCTGCGGTTTTTTTTATAATGTTGGTAGGATTATTGTCTTTAGTTGTTGTAAGTAGACACAGCTCTAGCGTTTAATATTAGGGGCGTTATGAAATATTTATGAAACTACTATATTTTCCTCAAATTTAAACTTTAGTGGAATAGAACTTCTAGGGAACAAGAAACGTATACAACCACGAGAAAGGTGAAAGTGTCCTCTTTAAGGCTATATATACTTTTGCACCCGCCACGAGCCGCCTGTAGAACACTTTTTTCATTTTAATGAAATTACTCGAAAAAAATTCATATACAATGGTGTATTAAATTTTCACTTTTTTGCCTAAAAGTTTATTTTTTTTTAGTTTAGGCTACGTATAATTAAAAAAAATAAATATAATACCTTCGAAAGGGTTTAATGGCTTTGTTTTGATTAGCAAAAAATAAGAAATAAAATTATCACAATGGGCTCTACAGGAAGCATATGATCTCTTTCTAAATTTACCTGTTATCAAATGTTAGGGTCAACCAAAGTCATAACCAATTTTATAACAATAATTGCGACATTAAACCACTAAAGTTAAAAAACAACCCCTTATTGAGGCATGAGTGCAGTTTTGTTCAATTTAAGCGCTACCTGCTATGAAATTAAAGATCAGTGTGTGAAGAACATGTATCTAAAAATTTATAAAAGTACGGATTCGTTAAGGGATTACTCAGTAATAATTTAATCCTTTAAGTGTACGGATAAAACATAACAAACGCAAATAAAAATACTCAAAAGAAAATGGAGAGCTTCAGTTATAAAGAACTGGCCGAAGTGTATTTTAGAAACAAAAATCAGGAAGATGTTCTTAGTTACGTTAAAATAAAATTAAACTTAAATTCGTGTAGCACCGAAATGCAAGAGCAATTATATAATTTCGTCAAAGCAAAAAAAAAAAAAAAAAACGCTACAAAGAAGTTATGTACAGTAAACAAAAATTTTATATAAAAAGTGCAAAGTGGTTAGAAGGTCAACTTACTGTTGCTGCAGAAACAGCAAAGCAAGATAAGGCTGGAAGACCACGCAAATCATTAGTGGACAATTGCAGCGATAGATCTAAGAGGCGGAAGCTTAAAGATATTAACGATGCCTTTGGTTCTACAAATATAAAAGAATCTTTCCTACATCAATTACGATCACAGAACCAATTTACAAAAGTGGATATCATTGAAAAAGTTGTTAAAGCTAGTCCACCGAGAACAAAACCGATTCTTAAAAGTATACCAACTCCGAATGATGCAATACAGTACACAAATGAGGAGGCATTAGCATTATTTCTGGATTTGAAATTAACAAAACAGCAATATATTAAATTCAGACAGCGTGCGATTGAAAAAGGCTCAAATATATATCCAGCATATCATCACATAACCGCTGCTAAAATGGACTGTTTGCCATCAAAGGACACTATTACAATCACACCAATTTCGGCAGAGGTACAACTACAATCTCTACTTGATCACACAGCCGCACGCTTGCTGCAATCAATAACAGGAAATGAGTTGAAGAAATACGGAAACACAAAGTTAATTCTTTTTTGTAAATGGGGATGTGATGGTTCTTCGGGACAAAAACAATATAAACAAGCTGTATGTGAAAATATTTCTGACTCAGATATGTTCATGGTATCATTTGTACCATTGCGATTGAAAAAGATTTTGGAAGATTCAGAGCCTTCGACTAGTACAACGCAAACAATCGATATGCATTTGGAAAAATGAGACACCATCTTCTACGAAATACTGCAGGCCAATCAAATTTCAATTCAAAAAAGAAACAAATGATGTTATTAATAAAGAAATTAGTGATATCAAGGCCCAAATTACAGCACTACAGCCATTACAATTACAGTTAGATGGGCAGCAAATTGAAGTAAGCTACCAGTTAGTCCTGACAATGATGGAAAAGTGGGTCAGGCTTTGACTAACACGATGGCTGCATCCAGCTGCATTATATGCCAAGCAACATTAACCCAATTAAACCAAGTCCCAGCAAAATCATTAGATAATACCGATGCATATGAATTTGGATTATCACCACTACACGCAAGAATACGACTTATGGAACACATACTAAAAATCAGTTATGATTTGGATTTCGGGTCTTCAGGATCAATAAGAAACAACGTGACCAACAAAGAGTTAAGAAGTTCAAAAAGAAACATGTTCAAGATGAATATCGCAAACGTGGACTGATTATAGATCAGCCAAAACAAGGTTCAGGCAATACAAATGATGGCAATACCGCAAGAAGATTCTTTTCAGATCCAGAAACAGCATCTGAAATAACATGAGTGGATTTCAACCTTATTTTCAGATTTAAAATAATACTAGAAGTACTTGCGTGCAATGAAGAAATTGACTGTAGAAAATTTAGAGATTATGCTAAGGAAACTGCAAAAATATATACAACTAACTACCCATGGAGAAATATGTCTGCAACAGTTCACAAAATCCTTTATCATGGTGAAGATGTCATTAAATATCATTTGGTGCCTTTGGAGATCTGTCAGAGGAGGCTCAGGAAAAAAGGAACAAGGATTACATATTTTATAGAGAGCACAATACTAGAAAAATTTCACGGAATTCAACAAATGAAGATATATTTAATATATTATTGGCAACGTCAGATCCGTCTGGGTCTGAGGTGAGGGTATCGCAGAAGATCCGAGTACATTTTCCATTCATCATGAAAACTTAAAAATTAATTTTTTATGCAATCTAGGCTTAGGTAATATAATTTGTTAATTATTGACACTATTTTTCATATAATATGCTATATAAACGCCCACAAAAAGGGGGCGGGGTCCAAACATAAATTTTTATGATTTTCTGGCTCCAGGGTAAAGACCTTGAACCTTCTTTGACATAAAAATGTTTCATTTGCTTAACAAATTTACAAAAAAACTTGTAAAAATGTGTAGTTTTTCAGGGGTTGGTTTAGTTCTTTTTAGGGGAATTTTTTTCCCCCTGGTCCGATTTGGCCCATTTACGAACTTAGCCTGCCCTATCCTTCAAGTGTACTAAATTTCAAGGGTCTAGCTCTTTTCGTTTAGACTGAATCGTGTTCATACACACAGGCGAATGGACGGACGGCCGGATGGACAGACGGACGTATGGACAGACGGACATAGCTATATCGTCTTAGATTTCATCACTGATCAAGAATATATATACTTTTTTGGATCTTAGAGGGATATTTTACTATGTTACACACAGAATAAACCCATATTTCACTCTGAAAGTTAAAAAAATTAAAATATTCAACTTTGACCTCGAATTCCTTAAAAAGTCCTCAATCAATTTTAATGTAATTAAAACTGAATCAAGCTGAGCTAAATATCTATCCATTAAAAAAAAATTATTTCAATATTTTGATAGGTTCAAAAGTTACAGAATTTTGGCCAACGAAAAACGATTTTCAGCCACTGTGCGGCGGTCATATAGAGCCAAAACCCTTACAATCTTTTCCCCATCCAATTCTACAAAGTAAGTGGAAGCATTTGCAGGCGCTAAAGCCTGTTGTTCCCCAAGAATATCATGCTTTTTATGATAATTTAAAACATGTGTAGACAGAGTAATATTTTATTGATTTTTTATGTAGTTTATCTAATACCTTGAATTCTATTCATATAATTATAATAATCTTTATTTTATTCAAAAAGCTTATTATTTTAATAAAACTTCATGATATTTTAAAAAAGCCTCAATTAGTTTTCATTACATGTGATTTTTATTTTTTGTTCAAATAATGCTATTTGCTTGCTTTAATATTCGAAACGATAAAATTTTAACTTAAGTAAAATGTGCTATCTACCACAAAAGCGCAAATATAAGTAATTAATAAAAACTTAATTTATATAGAATTTAAGCACCCTTTTTAAATGATATTGTAAAACAAAATTTAGTTACTACTCTTATAATTAACGACAAAACCCTTTTTTCGCCCTCCTGTAAAATTGTGAATTTGCAGATAGCAGTTTTTGAATATAAACCCTCGATATGTGGGGAGTGGATAAAAATGGTTCGCCCTGAGGATGAAAGTTCAAACAAGGAATTATTTTCTGAATCAACGGGGTTTTCTGGGGTAATTGGTTGCGTTGATGGAACGCACGTGAGAATTAAGTCGCCGGGAGATAATGTTAAACACCTGTATTACAATAGTATAAATGTCATGGTAGTAAGTTACACAAAAATATATATTTTATATAAAGGAAATCTAATTAAATTTTAGGCGTATTTTCAGGTATGTGATTACAAAACGTACATAATGTATGTCGACGCTAGGCATCCATGACGCCTTTATATGGGAGCAAAGCGTTGTTGATCAAAACCTTCAAACAAAGTTTGAAAAATGGGCAAAGAAACACATGGATTCTTGATAAGATATTACAATATAAAGTTACAAATTTACGCAAATTCCCTTAAAGATTTCCTTTTTTAATATGTAGGTGATGCTGGTTATAAATTAAATCCGTACCTAATGACGCCATTTAGGAATCCAAGCAACGCAGAAGAAAGGCAATACAACAAAAAACATGCAAGTGAATGCAATGTTGTTGAGCGTTGCTTTGGAGTCCTGAAAAATAGATTTCCCTCCATCATAGGGTCTCGAGGACTTCATTACAATACCAAGAAAACAACCCAAATAATAAACGCATGTTGTGCACTTCACAACATATGTATATTTTTATAAATGTGAAGAACCAACAATTGAGTAATGGAAGCGGGGGAAATGGAAACAAAAGCAAAATACGACAAAATATTGCATTAAATTTATAAAAACTTGCAACAAATTTTTATTAAAAAGAAAAATCTTATTTTTAATTAAATGAATTAAAATATATTAGGTATCAAAAATAGTTTAATTAAAAAAGAAACACTATAAAAATAAAAAAATAATAAGTTAAAATGTAATTAAAATGATACCAAAATTTCATTAAAGAATAAAGTGAACGATCATAATTTATATTAATAAAATGAAATAAAGAAAAAAAAATTATAAAAAAACGTTTTTAAATACATTTCATCGTCTCTTAAATTATTTAGGTCTTAATTTTTGGTTAAATAGTTTTCCAAAATATTTCTTACACTAATAGTGTTATTTAGAGTTTCTTTTATATTATTTGTTGCTGTTAATTCATTAGCAGCGGCACTTCTTTTTGCCGCTTCAGCTTGCACCTCAGCAGCATCGGCACTTCTCTTTGCTGCTTCGGATTGCATCTTAGCAGCATTTGCACTTATTTTTGCTGCTTCAGCTTGCACCTCAGCGGCAAGTGCCATCCTTTTCATGGCATTTGTTTGATTCGCAGCTGTTATAGCATTTCCCTCAGCTACCCTTAATTGTCGACGTATTAATGATATCTGTGTGTCAGCAGTTTTTCTCTTTTTTGCTGAGTGACTGGCTGGGTGTTCGTTATCGCTATCACTCAGAAGATTTTTGTGATGTTTTGTAGCACTGGCGGGCTGTTGCGTTATTTTGTGTTGTTGAGTATTAATTGGTGGCACAGTTTTCTTAACAGCACATTCAACCCTAGTAGGTGTTACTACAGCAATAGTTTAGCTGCACCTTGCTGGTGACTCAACCAGTGCTACAAAACAGTCGCCAATTGATTGGGTCTCGTAACCAAATACTGGACCACTTGGTTCTGCAGCTGATGACATTAATAATGTCCTATCAATAATTACTACCAATTCTGTTAAATTGGAGTACCGATCGAGGCCACCATCTGTTTCTCTCAGACTTTTTTGATTGTCGGCCAGTTTCTTCTTTGTCCGTGACTTCAAATCTACCCAAGATTGTAAAAAATATATTTTAAACATAATTGTATGTACATTTTTGTATTCTTTTAAATCGAGCTAATAAAATTAATATGACAAGAACACCAATTACTTGCAAACAAATACACTACCTTTTTCCATTCACCAATAGTACGTGTAGGAGCCCCAATTGCAAAGTGGAAGAAGTTGTGTAATTCCAACTTCTTCCACTTTTCATCTGACAAAAATTTTGTGGAACCAAACACTGGATTTTCCTCCATATACTGAACCAGTGTTCGCAGTTGCTGCATTGTTGACTTTGTTCAAACTGCAATAAAACAATTTTAATTTTTAATTAAATTAATTAAAATTTTACACTTACCATTTATTATCCATTATTAATTTATATTTTTTATTTAACATTTGAAGCACAAATATTTCTTTTATTAAGTTTTTCTTACTGCCACGCATGGCAGAATAATATCAGGTACGTGCAGTTCGACAGCTGATTACTTTTTTTCTTGGATTGTTTTGAATTTTCGTTGTCAACTTTGCTTACGTTTGAGTCAATTGTACCATTTTTTGCAAGTGACTGATTTTTATATTTGAGTTCGCAGTGTTGACAACACCTTCTTCATACAGAAATCAGATTTTGTATGAAAACACTTACGTTTTCTTTCGAGTTGTCGTTCGAGTAATCGTTCGCACAAAAGGAAATTTGTGAAACTAAAATCAGTTATCTTTCGCTTAGAATACGAAAGAACACATTCTTTCGTTATTGTGAAATTGGCTATTAGACTTAATTTGATTCGACGTCGCAAATACATCGGCCTATCTACTCTTCTAAAATTGAAATGGTATTCAGGGTTAAATTGTCAGTTACTGTTAGCAGTGTTGTCAAAAGGGAGCACAAAGCTTTGATTAAGTTCATCTAGATTTTGAAATAGAGCAGTAGTCACACTTTCGTTAGTAAAAAATTCTTCACAGTGTTGTTTTCTTATGACATAGCTACTTTAATTTATTTCTATATTTACTGAAAGTTTTCCAGCGCCTATCACGCATATTCTCCTTACAAACTCTAAAAGCTAAATCTCTTAATTCTTTGACTTCCCTTATTTCACTGCAACAGAACTAACTACTTTTTTAGCTTTTTCCTCTTCAGTGGAATATAACTTTCATACACCTCAATTATTTTAGCATATATTTTTTACTGAAATCTATTGGTAGAAAGTCTGTCCCAAGGCTAAAAAATCAACGTAAAAAATCTCTGTAAAAAATTATAAGATGTTTTAAGATCAATTGCAAATGACATTGAAAGGTATATTAATGCATGATGCGAATTCAAGGCTGGAATTTGAAATTCTCCACTAGTATGTAAATTATATATATGAGATACAATAAAAAATCAATAAGTGATGTCACATGACAAACAATGTCAAAATGGGTAGGTAAACTATTGTATACCAAGTACAAATTATAGTTTTCACAAAAATTCCTTACTATTACATTTTCCTCAAATATATTTGTCATCAAATATATTTGTTTTCACCCATAAATATACTTTACCACATTGTGCTGAGAGATTCCACGTAGCCCAAACCTACCATGTGGTAGGTAAACTACTCTCAATAATACCTCCAACGCATTTTCAAATCCAATTTTAACAAACATATACACATATTAATCTCCTTGTATACAACTTGCTCATCAATTTTATCATACTCCGCCTTTCTTATAAATATGATCATTTAAATATAATTTCTATCCATCAATTTGTTATAACAGCTATATTTGCTATATGCTTAGAATACCAGGTTTCACGTACTCCAATAACATCCAGATAGGAATCCCTAGTAATTGCTCTTATTCCCTCTATCTTTGCAGATGTTGTGTCAGTTTGTGGATTCAAATGCGCTATATTTAAATTGTCGCTTAAGAAGTTAGTTCAAAGAATAGAATTATCGCTGGTAACTGGCCCAAAAAAAATTTGAAATTTTCAATAAATTAAATTGTAACCTTCTTATTTCATTGTTTGAAATATTTAAAATATATTTACTATGATATATAATTCATAAAAATGCATATCTTCTCTTAATCTACAATTTCATTTATTTTCTTATTTAACAATATTTCTACAATATAGAAGCTCAGCTATTGTTTATGCAACAAATAATATTATTTACTGGGCAGAAAATATTATAATATAAACATAAACATCAGTCTTAAATATTCAGTTTTTGGCTTTGATTTAGAATGGTTTCAGATTGTGAGATTACATGATTATAAATAAATTTAAAAAATACTACAATAATTTAGCCAATCGTAAACCATATTTAATAAGCATACATTATTTAGAAAATAAAAAAAATCGAGTTAATACAAACAAAAATTATTGCATTTCTGTGTACTTTAGCCCAAAAAGGCCATTAAAGCTTTTTTTATAGAAAAAATTTTCTGAGGAATTTATAAAAATTTTATATTTTTGTACAAGCTAACTATATGTGTGTACGTTTAAACAAAATTTCTTATAAAATTGATCATCCTTGCAGAAGATGGAGGTCCCACAATATGACCTATTTTACATCGAAATTTTGAGTTTAGCCTATATATTCTAAAATGCCAAAGCTCGGATCGAAAAAAGAAGACTGCTGGAGCTATATATGCTCTAAATTGTTTTTGAAAGTATTTTATGCGCCCTAGTCCGTATGTGGACTTAATTGTGAAAAGAGTCAAAAATCCCAATTATAGGATTTTTTCTCTTTTTTTTGAAATTGTGGAATTTCCTTTTTCTTAAATTTGCAGATTTTTTACCACTTCATTTTACTTTATCAACAACACATGCATAGAAAAAAAATCCCAATTTTGGGATTTTTTCTCTTTTTTTGAAATTGTGGAATTTCCTATTTCTTAAATTTGCAGATTTTTTACCACTTCATTTTACTTTATCAACAACACATACATAGAAAATTTTATTTGTATTTCTTTATTTATAAAAATTTTATTTCATATTTCAAATTTTTCTCAAATTAGCCCGATTTTACACAATTTTTTTAAATTTTCAGATATCAGCAACAAATTTTGAAATTTAGTTGTAATATTTAAATTTTTTTAAATATATGAATATAAATGATACAATATATAATTTAAAAATAATATAATTAAAAAATCTGAACAAAACTGAAGAAATGGCAAGCTGTAAAAGAATTTTCAGGTGCGAGGTTCACAACTTTGAGACCACATAGCGCTATCTCTGGAGGGTTTATGGTACCCACCTGTAATATTTAAGTTCAGATGTCCAGCCCTTTATAAATGATTAGGTTATTTCCAAAATATTTTGATTCTGCCCCACTGTGCATTGTAGTGTTTTGCAATATTAATAACAAGTTGCAAGAGGTTTTCTGTACGGAACTGAGATGGTAACCACTAATAATTATATCGCCTCTATTTAGTTACCTTTGCAACGAATTATTTTCTATTTCAAGCGCAGCAATGTATAACCAGATCTTTCTATCTTTTGCTTGTACTTTAAAAATTTTAAGCATATAATGTTCACGCAAATCTTTTAGTCAAAATTTAATTTAAATAATTGACATTATTTATTCCTATTCATGAAGTGATGTATGTATAACCAGAACTTTCTATCTTTAGCTTCTAATTTCATAACTCGAACATGTATATATTTTACTTGTTTAAAGGAAGATGTATTTAGAATACATTGGGATACTAACCCAATGTATTTTTGTGATTAGAAGCGATATTTTTTGTCATATAATTTTTAAAAATTGTAGTATAAGCGGCATTAAAGAGCAATAAATTAGTGTGAGTGTAATAAAAGTCAAGAATAAGGGTCATTAAAAAGCGATAAAATTTGTAAATCGTTTAAAAGAAGAAAGTGTAAAAAAGCGATTGACAAGTTGAGTAAGAATTTATGAGTGTAATGATCTTATGTGTGTGGAAAGAATGTAGGTCATTTGGTGTTAAAAGCATAATCACTATTTCTAATAATGCACTGTGTAGATAGAGACTAAGAAGTGGACGGATATAGATATGTGTGTGAGATAAGGACATTTTTTTAAGGGTAATAAATTCTTGGAGTGTGTAGATTGGTTGTGTTTTTAAGCATGTGGTAATGTTCTTAATTATGAAAATAAAAAAAAATTCTTAAATTTAGTGGAAAACAAACTAAAAAAGTATTTGTGTGAGATAAGGGATTTTTTTAAGGGTAATAAATTCTTGCAACTAATTGCTTAAATGTGAAGTGTGGGTTGACATATTGATGAGCGTGATATTCTGATTAAGGTTTAGTGCAATGTACAAGCTCATGTACATATAAGTATAAAAGAAATAGACAAGCTGAACACAGCAGACACACATATTGATAAGTGTTAAAACATGCTAACAAGTGGAGTTACACATAGAAATATAAATATTTACATATTGGGAAAAGTAAACAATCTAGGAGAAGATCATTGAATTTAGATTTTTGGTTTTTGTTAAACAGAAGCGATATGTGATAAGAATGCTAAAGAAGAATTTTGGTTTTTATTTCTATTTAATACTTTTGTATATTTATAGAACACTTAAATGTTTTACATTAGAGTGGTTCTCATGCTATAAATACTTTATTGGTATTTTTATTCATTAAAATTATTCAATAATTTAGAGTTATCATAAATTTTAAATCATTAATTTATATTTGTAAAATGTTTTTATGATTTTTAAGAAGAATAAAGTGCAGTTGCAATCAAATACTTAAATTTCAAACTTGGTTTGTACATATTTGAATTTTGTTGTATATATTTGAATTTTGATATCCCCAACAACCAGCTGGGATATCATAAAAACTACTTCGATGACGAAGTTTTCGAATTCCTCTATGATAATGAAGAAGGGTACAATATTATATTATCTGTAAATGAATACTTTGATGAGGAAGGCGATAAAATAATAAGGAAAATTGATTTTTAAATTACATAGATTTAAGATTATATGTACTTAAAAATAAATAAATTCAACAAAGTTCTATAGTCTACTATAAATTATACAACGATGAACACCAACGCGGAAATAATTGCATCTTTTAACAAGTTAAACGTAAGGCAGATGCTTAGCATCAAGGATATAATGGAATTAGAAGACTATCATATAACAGGAGCAGAGCGTATAACAACAAAATATGGAGAATCTGTTGTGCTAGAGTTGGGGACGAATATACTATACCTTCCAAGGAGATTTAATTCGCTGAGCGATAAGGATGTTGACATCTTATCGACGGGTGCATATATGATAGCGAAATTTCCCTTGAACGATGATAAGGATAGCTCATTCTGCAGGTTGGAGTTAAAGCCAGTTCCTCCAATGAGAGACTTTTATCCTTGTAATACATTTAAATAAAAAAATTTAAATAAATGAAATTAAAATGAAATCAAAAAGTATTATTTTTTATTTACAATTTTAATTAAATTCTGACTATAAGAGTTGACTATGATTAATCTATTTATTCAGTATTAAATGAAATTTTAAACTAGAAGGATGAATACTATTGAAGAGTTTCTACAAAAATTTGGAAATGAAATTTTCGAAGAACATTTACAAGAAATAGAAGAGTTTAAAAATAAATATGTAGATTTTAGTAATTACATTACACCTTGTGGCCATGATAATTCAAATGGATATGTAGTTGAAATGTGTGGATGTTAATTCTTTCATAAGAGCAAACCAAAAGTGATGAAAATTATTGAGCAGTATAAAAAATTATTTAACCTATTGTCATCAACATCCGAAAATCATAAAGAATAATAAAGATGAAGTTACTATATTTTAGAATTTTATAGTTAATAAAACAACATTCTTACATATTTAAAACAAATTATTTATTGCACTATTCTTACTTATTAACACGAGTACATAATACATACATACGATTATTGTATTTTGATTAGTTTAGTTCTTATATACTTATTAACCAGGGTTCTAAATCTAAATCTTTAAAAAGGCGACTTTCGAACTGAAAAATCAATAGTCAAAAATTGAGCTTCGTAGAGAATGAATAAAATAATAAAAAATACTCTGCAATTTACTCAAGAACGTCAGCCGAAAATATATGACGTGGTTTTTGAGCTGGAATATTTTATAAATTTAAAATTAAATGTTTTTTGCGGATTTTCAACTATTCATGGATTTAAACCGATGATATGGCTTCACTACAATGATTTTATCGGATTCAGCCGAGAAGATTGGCTCCACCTAATGAGCTATAAGGAGTACATCACCAACACGCTTTCTCAGCGTGAATTTTTATATTCAATTAACTTAATTGAAAATACAAGCGAAGAAGCTACGCAGTATACCTTCAAATATAAAAAGGTATGTTATTTGATAGTCCGGCAAGGACAATTCAGAATAAAAATTGATTCTGAAACGTGGAAATCAATAATTCGGATAGGAGTATTTTTAACATCAATACTATGTTGGAATGGAATTCTAAGGAAACAGTTATTATATTTTTATTACAATTACTTCATACCAACGTGCTCCACAATGAGAAAGACTGCAATCCTATTGGGTGACATTAAAGGAATCCATGAAAGCGATATAGCAATAGATTTAACCCGCCTCTGTTATGAGATCGGAAAAAAAATACAGAGAAAAATTTAAATTAAATTTATTTAAGAATTGCAAATAAATGAGAAAAAATTATAAAAAAAATTTAATTTTTTTATTTTTATCATTTCTTTATTTGAAAATTAATTAGAAACTGCAAACATAAGTGTCAACAAATAAAAGAATTACTTTCCTGATATCTTTTATAGTTGTATTTTATATTATATCCTAAATATCTTAATAATTCTAGAATTGGTTGATGATTTCCAAAACTGCCAAAATATTCCACATAATCATTATTTTTGTAGTAGGCTACCCATCTCCTCTAAGAGTCGAAAATGATTAATCCACATTCAGTTTTGCGTGGAGTTTTAGGGAGTGTATCTCTCATATAAACTCCTCTAAAACAAGGAATATGCTTCTTTCCAAACGTTTTCAAAGCCACATCGATGAGAGGTCTATTGGGTAGCTGCTGTATTAGTTTTTTGATGCTTTCGTTTTATTATAAAATATTCCATATCACTTCTTATAAGGTTTGAGATAGAGACCTTTACCCATAGCTATTGCCTCTAATGTTCTATTATGACGATTATTCTCATCGAGCTGCTGCCTACCGTTTTGAGCTGTAGTAATAAACTTAGCAATTGACGAGCCACCTGAAGCTAAAGCACCTAAGCTTCATGTGCTGTAAATATAGGCAAAAGGGGTAGAATACCTCCAATTTTAGGAACGTAATAATTCTTGGAATTTTAACTTCTGATTTTTTCCCAAGATATGATTCATCAATATCTTTTTTTGCAGTTTTAATTGCCTTTTTAACATTTAATGGTTTTTCCTTTTTTAAGATCATAGTTGGTGATTTAATTGCATTGCGGAAAAGGTTTCGCTTACAAGTTTTTTTTTTTAATTATTCATTTTAACACCTAAACCAAATTTTACTTTAGACATCATTGCGTTAGTAACAAAATAAGCATTTATTTTTTCTCGAAGTGTACTATCTTTAGCTTTTACTCTTTTCCAAGCCCTCTCGGCTAGTTCTCTATCCGCTTGATGTCGCTTACTAATATCAGTGTTTTGTGAATAGGTAATATCATGAATTATACAAGCAGCATCTAAGGGATTGATTCCTTTATCTACCCGTTGGATGCGTTTATCCAGTTTCGTTCCAGGTCCACAAAATTGATAACCAGTTGGTGAAGCTCAATTGGCAGTGAATTAATAAGCTAATTTACTAGTCCTTCTCCACTAACTACCTGTTTACCAATAAGATTTTTCTTTGTATACACCTTCATTTATAACAATTTATATCTGAAAATATGTAAGTTGGCGAGTACTAGTTAATATAAAGATAAAGATGTTTATTTTATTTTACTCCTCATTTGCAAAGGGCATTAATAGTGGGGCCATCTAGTTGAGCAATTATTAAAGTTTGTTGTTGCCTTAATCAAACTGCAAGAGATGCATATGTACATGCATATGTAGTTATGTCGAATATAATTACTCGTAGAATAATTATAATTCAGGGGTGGCAAACAAACAAAGAAAAAAAGATAATGGGTTAATTGTATCTTTATATCTTAGAATTAAAGGGTTTTGGGATAAAGATGCTCACCTGGTAATGTTGACCAATGAATGGGTTTTTATAATTTCCTTTTAGCTCGTTGTTACGTATGTAGGTTTCCTTCTTCAAACAAATTAATAAAAGATAAGTTTCTTCGTATTGATTGTTTTATTAACACTTTCAGGTGAGTATATGGAGTGATTTTAGGTAAAATTTTAAATATTCTTAACGTTTGAACTGTGAGGGTGACAATCAAAGAGGTAAGTAAGTTTCATTATTAATTTAGTTGCCAGGAAAACTAAAGTGGGCATTATTTGTTTAACGAATTCATTGCAGTGTTTCAACTTGCGCGTTTTTTGAGATCTTTTTCTCAATAACTTATTTCAATATAACAGTTTAAAAATTACATTTAACGGAATTCTTAATTTAAAATTTAATACAAATGGCGTTTCTTTTATATTTCAAATTCATTATTTTATATAAAAAAAAGAAAAGATTTATTTTGTATAAATGAAGTTTATACACTAACGTTATGCTTAGTTTGATTGAAAGCCCTAATGGATTAAAATACTGAAACATTTACATTTATTCTAAATCACTAAATCAATCTAAATATCAATATCTAAGTTTTAGTTTGTGCGTTGATAAGTGCGGTCGCTATTTTTTTTCAAGCTCGCATTAACAAAAAACAAAACATACATTGTGTGAATAATTTAAAACACAACAAAAACAAAAAAAAAACAAACCTGTTTTAATACAACAACAAAGTTGTTTGTAAAATATTTTTTTCTTTTTCTTTCGTCTTTTTTTTATACAACGGCATATTGAATTGCTACTTTAAAAATAAAACAAAAACAATAAAGGCTAATGAGACTCTTTAATTTAAGCAACAAAAATGTTGACAATGTTGAAATAAATAAAAACAAAAAAACTAGTGACAATTTGTGTATAAATGCTACGCCAGTTTTACGTGCACAATCTTGTTCCTCGTTGTTGTTATGCGATGAGAATAAAATAACTACAAACAAGTCCCCTTCTAAACTCAGTATTACCAAAACTAATATGGATAGTGTAGAAAAACCTAAGACCCAAGTAGGAATGGACAGATACATAACTGTACTGAAAAGAGGTCGAAGCCCTAAATCTTCCCAGATTGCACCAATGGCTAAAGTACAAAAAGTCAGGGACTCTAACGGAATAAATTCCCATAATCGTTTTGCTATTTTATATAGCGAAACAAGTGAAAAAAACGGCACCCAGGTCGTTCAAACCACCTCCAATTTATTTAAGGCAGAAAAACTCCAGCGACTTAATAAAGAAGTTAATTTCAATTATTGGTGAGAACACATTTTATGTAATTCCAATCAAGCGTGGCAACATTGATGAAACAAAATTACAATTTATTGATGAAAACAGTTATCGTAAAGTAGTAAACGAGTTTGAAAGCTGCAAAAAGAACTTTTATACATATCAGCTGAAGAGTAGTAAAGGTCTACAGGTAGTTATAAAAGATGTAGACTCATATGTTGATCCAGTCGAAATTAGAGATGGCCTCCAAAAAGCGGGATTTAAGGTAAAAAGTGTAGACAACCTCAGAAATCGAGAACGTGTCCCTCAACCTCTATTTCGCGTTGAACTGGAACCTGGAGATATGCGATTGAAAAAGAACGAAACGCACCCTATCTACAATTTAAGATATCTGTTACATCGCAAAATAAGCGTAGAGGAACCGCATAAGCGATCAGGACCCGTACTGTGTCTAAATTGCCAAGAATAGGGTCATACTAGGGTTTACTGCAAATTGCCTCCGGTTTGCATTGTGTGTGGAGAGCTACATTGTTCCGCCCAATGCGACAAAGCAAGGGATGACTCGAAAGTTAAAAAATGTAGCAATTGCGGTGGAAACCACACTGCTAACTACAGAAGCTGTCCAGTTATTTCCATGGTAAGGAAAACCACTCAAAAATCAAATACTCCTGCTACGCACCCACAATATCGAGCAAATGCTCATTACCCTCAGTTAGCCCAACCAACAACCCAACATGTTTCATACGCTGATATGTTAAAAACTAATCATAAAGCGACACCGAAAAATAATTCTACACCACATTTGCACCCAGAACCTAAAGAACAACCATCATCTGGTAACTGTTATCGTCTAGAAGCAAGCATTGAGACATTAGTGCTTTCGTTAAACAGTTTTATGAGCTCTATGAGGAGCATGATGCAAGAAATGGTACGCATGCAATCTATGATGTTGCAGGCGGTACTAAACGAACCATGAACTGTTTAAAAATATGTTTCTGGAACGCAAACGGCTTACGCCAACATAAAAATGAACTTGAATACTTCCTCAAGAACCAACAAATTAATGTCATGCTGATTTCCGAGACACACTTAACAACAAATAGCCTTTTTAAAATCAATGGCTATATTTTATATGACACTAAGGACCCCCGTGGAAGAGCATTTGGAGGCTCGGCAATACTTATTAAGGCCAGAATCAAACATTATTTACTGCGTGATTTTTGTGAGAATTACCTTCAAGCAACAAATATCTGTCTTGAAGAATTTCATCAAAGCTTAGTTATTTCTTCGATTTATTCACCTCCTAGATTTCAAATTTCGGAAAGTCAGTATAGCGACTTGTAAAAATCACTAGGTCCCTGTTTCATAGCATCAGGCGACTACAACGCTAAACATACATTTTGGGGATCACGCCTAATAACTCCAAAAGGTCGTATTTTGTTTGACACAATTCCAAAAATGCGTCTGAATGTTATATCGAGTGGACAACCACCTATTGGCCTACTGATCGACAAAAAATACCTGATGTTATTGATTTTGGCGTGTTTAAGGGTATTCCGAGAGAAATGATTAAAGCTGAAGGGTCGCTTGAATTATCCTCAGATCATTCACCCACTATCGTCTATATATGGGACAAACAAAACATCATATCACCAACGACTAGCACAAGCATTAATTGGTCGAAATATAGAAAGTATCTTAGTACTCATTGTTCGGAAAACATCCCGCTAAGAACACCTAAAGACGTAGAGCGGAGTCTTATTGATTTTGACCAAAACCTCAAATCAGCTGCCCAACATTCAACAATAACCCGAGAATTAGCTAGATACAATCTAATTTATTCTGCAGATATCGAACGACTCTTGGCTGAAAAAAGAAAAATTCGTAGAGAATGGCAATTACAGAGATCTCCTCTACTCAAAAGCAGACTTAAGGAATGCACGAACCGGCTAAGAGACCTGCTGGAATCTAGAAGAGTAGCATCCCTGAAAAACTATTTGGGAGACCTAGACGCAACTCCTCAATCAGATTATTCATTATGACGTGCTTGTAGAACTCTTAAAAGGCCAGTCTTACGTAAGCCTCCCCTGCGAACTACATCTGGAGGCTGGGAGAGGAGTGATTCCGAAAAAGGAAATTTATTTGTTGGACATTTGAAAAGGGTTTTTACCCCGAATATATCGACTGATATAGTTGAGTTGCCAATTGTCGAGGCTAGTGCTGCAATACCGATAAGATTTGAATTTGGTGATATTGAAAAGGCAATAACGGATTTAAACACCAAAAAAGCCCCTGGCGTTGACAAAACCAGTAACAAGATGTTATTTGAGTTGCCCCGTATAGCTCGCAGAATCGTTCTTTTTATTTTTAATGCCATTTTACGTCTTGAGTACTTCCGCACAGAGTGGAAGGTATCCTTGGTTACCATGATTCCTAAACCAGGAAAAGACCACACAAAAATTGAATCATACAGACCTATAAGCCTTTTGTCAAATATGTCAAAGCTGTTTGAGAGGATGTTAATAACTAAGCTTAACCCTATTCTAAGCGACAAAGGATGTATTCCAAACCATCAATTCGGCTTCAGGAAAAAACCTAGTGCGATCAAACAAACTCACAGTTTATTCAATGTTGTTAAGAAGACATTTGAAGAGAGAAAATACTGCTCTGCGCTTTTTATCGACGTTTCTTAAGCATTCGATAAGGTATGGCATGAAGGCCTAATATACAAGCTAAAACTGAATTTGCCCGTAAACCTATATAAGCTGCTAGATAGTTAATTAACCGAACGAAAATTTATTGTGAACGAAAGAGATTTTTTGAGCTCACCCCAGCCAATCGAAGCCGGAGTTCCCCAAGGTAGTATATTGGGGCCCTTTTTATACTTATTGTATACTTCAGACATTCCAACTAGTAACCGAGTTCACACATCGACATTTGCTGACGACACAGCTTTTTTGAGCATTCACGAAAGACCCGAAGTAGCATCACGATATTTACAAGACCACATATCCAATTTAGAAAAATGGTGGAAGAAATGGAGAATAAAAGTGAATGAACAAAAATGTACTCACATAACTTTCACACTGCGTAGAGAATCTTGCCCCCCTATTCGGATAAATAACCTAATTGTTTTATTTTTTTGGAACCATTGAAATCCATATTTTCAAAGCCAATATAAAAAATTAAACCTCAAAACTGATGGAAACACAAAAACGAAATTTAAAGGGTATTAGATGTATTTACATTATCGGCTAATGTAGAAATTATCGGCTAATAAGAGAATGGCTCAAAATGCAGCATTAGGCGTACCAAATACTACTTTAGAAAATAGAAACGAGGTTCTATCTCTACCTTCTGTACCGGCCTCTGTAAACTGTTTTTCTTGGGATGTATTTGATTTAAAGTTAAATAAGGCACTTGAAATCCAACAGCTCCTTAGTCAGAACATCCGTCTTCAAAATGAACTACAAATAATGACAAACCGACTAGAACATCTGGATAAAAGAAGCAGGAGCAATAATATTGTAGTAAGTGGTCTTAAAAGTAAAACGGTGGCAGAAGCTCTAAATGAATTTCAAGAAATCTGTAATTCCACTCTTAAAACTTCAATTAATGTTGTCGAGGCTCGTAATATTGCATCTGGAAAATCCTTTCTTCTTTCGCTGAACACCCTAATGGAAGCCAATGCTATTACGGCTACTGGTTGGGTCTAGAATATACATTTACAAAGATTTTACAACCGACGAACGTTCCAACAGGGTTTTCTTGCGGCAGATTGGTAAACGTGTCAAAACCGTTAACAACCAAATAAAAATTAGATATGGTGATAGTCGCATTTATATCGATGACAAAGCATTTTCTTGGGAATGGCAAGAAGCAAGACCGACGCTGACTTTATGCAAAACTTACTTACTCAAGCCAACTGCGAATGCAGTTCGATATCATACAGAAAAATACTAAAACAGCACTTGTACCCGCAAGTTCCGTAAGAAATGAATAACAATCAGAGGTGTGTCGATTGGTATCTTACAATATAGCAAATCTTAAATTTAAATTTAAATAAATTTAAATTTGGTAACTTTTTTTTTACATATATTAATAGTTTCGATATATTTTTTCTCTTCAAAACTCATGTTTTAAGAGAGTCACGCATACAATTTTCTAGCTGTTTCAAAGATTTTGTTCTTTATTGGGTTTATGCAACCAAAAATCATACGTGCAATTGGCGGCTGTTTATTTGGCTTCAAAAAAACAATACAAAATAAATATTCTCTAAAATTCTGTAACTACCCAAATGGAATTACGTTATCGGCCAAATTTTGTGATGTACCTTTTCATTTTATTTCTTGTTACTTAAATTTTACAAGTTGAATGTACGATTTCGATAAATTAGAAAATTTAATGTATAATTTAAAGGATGTGTCTTATTGCATAGTTGGTGATCTGGGTTTCCGATGCCCAAATTTTTGACGGGTACTTATTAACTGATGGTCCGTTAGTCTCCAGGTATCGTAAATCAAAAGACAAAATCAGTGACAGCAAAGGTAAAATGCTACTGGTTTTTCTAGAGAATATTGGTGGCATAATTGTAAATGGACGAATCCCGAGTGATTCCGAAGGCGAAAATACTTTCTGTGGGGTAATGGGAAGCTCTTTAATCGATTACTGCATTTGTTCTTCGGACGTTATGAAAACTTTCTCGGACTTCCAAATACCAAACAAAACTTATTCCGATCATATGCCCCTAGTGTTAACTATTCATGCAGGAAACGATAAAAAATTCAGACAATTAAAGCTACCACAAAAACTACATTGGTCTCCTTTAAATGAAAGAAACTATTGAAAACCTTTCTGATCTTCCATATATGAACTCCAACATCGATATTCAAGCAAAAGTAAACATTTGCACTGGGAAAATCCTTAGTGCCGCTGGAAATAATTTTATTAAGAAAAGTTTTGACCCCAAAAATGGATGGTTTGACACACAGTGTCATAACGCACGTAAACAAATGCTGAAAAAACTTAATGAATATCGTAAAACAAACACAGATTGCTCTATGTAGAATGTAGGTCCAAATATGGGATTATAAGTAAAAAGAAAAAGCTATGTTATCAAAATAAAAATATCGAAAAGCTGAATACAGTTAAAAGTAGCAAAGACTGGTGGAAGCTAGCTAATGCCATTAAAAATCGACATCCAAAACTTTGAAATAATTTGATTTTTATGAGTACTTTAAATCGCTTTTATATAATCCACATACTGAAATTATGATCCCTTTTTAGACTCACCATTTGAGATGAGATAGTTTAATCTAGTTTTAAAAAACACCAAGCTGAACAAAGCCCCAGGAAAAGATAGAATAAGCTATGAGTTTTATAAATTTGCACCGTTATGTTTTCACAACGAACTATTGGCTCTGTTTAACTATATTTTTTTGCACGAAAACTTACCTGATTCGTTTCGGCACTCCATCGTAACACCTCTTTTCAAGAAAGGTGATATAAATCTTGTAAGCAACTATAGAGGTTTGTATCTGCTTGATGCAATTTACAAACTATTTACAGGTCTAATTCTTAACCGTATTATGTGCTGGGTAGAATATCATAACTTAATAAGTGAATTTCAAGCAGGCTTTGGCAAGAACTACTCCACTGTAGATAATCTGACCAGCATTGTCAACCTTAACCAAAATAAAAACAAACAAAAATATTGCTTCTTCGTCGATTTTTCGTCCGCATTTGTTATTATACCAAGAAATCTTTTATTTCATAAATTATGGCGCACAAGGTTATCTAAAAAAAATGATACGAATTTTAGATGAAATGTATAAAAACACCACAAGCCAGGTTTGGCAAGGCTGTTTGCTTAGCCCTATTTTATTCTCACTCTATTTGAATGATTTACATAATTACCTACCGGGTGGCATAACGATCGCAGGCTCCACCATAAAAGTCCTACTGTAGGCAGATGATATAGTTTTGTTATCTGACTCTCCAGAGATGTTACAGAAAGTGATTGATGACTATATATCTATTACAATCAATGGAATTTAAAAATAAATCTGAACAAATCTAAAATAATAATATTCCGAAAAGGTGGTAGATCAGCAACGATATTTCCTGGAAATACGGCGAAAACCAAATTGAGATTGTTAACGCATACAAATATCTTGGAATATTGTTAACATACAATCTCTCATATAAAAAACATCTAATTTCTAAACTTTCCTCGTCAAAAATTGCAATAAACTCAACTTGGTTAAGCTACATCCACAATCCAAAAATAAGTATATCAAATTAACTTAAAATTTTTAATGCAGCCGCAAAATCCATAATGTTTTATGGTGCTTAAAGAAATTGCTCTATCTCCCTGAAAATACTCCTAATTATGTACTTCATTTATAGGCTGGTATTCCCACGCTTTATACAGATACTTTAAAATTACATTTTGGCTATATTAGGAAGGTTTTCAATCTACCTGAAAATAGGCTACCACGTATACTAGCTGAGGAAACTGTAAGACAATGCACTTACTGGTACTCACATTGGAGATTATTGTGTAATGAAACAGATATCATCTTTGATTTCGACACTTGGAGAGAAAATTTTTGGCCCCATCAAAAACTTGTTTTAAATTCCTTAAAAGAATCACAACACGATAAATTTATCGGTAGCGCAAGAAATTCTCGCTTTCATGATATGTATCCACTATTGCAATATCCCATCCAAACGTATTTTTGTGACAATTATTCAACTCATTTTGTAAGCTTAATAATAACAGCAAGAGGAGGTTTCCTCCAATTTGGGGCCCACCTGTTTCAAAGAAATAATGTTTACATACTATGTACCTTATGTAACTGCAATGAACCGGAAAATACATTACATTTTGTTGGAAGATGTCCCATGTTCTGTAACTATCGTATGAATTCATTTGGTAAACGATTTCTTTCCTCGGAAGAGGTTAAAGATATTTCAAATGGTAAAAATTTTATGCGTTTGTATACATACATAATAAATTGTTTAAAATACCGAAATATTATCCTAACAGAATTCTACTAATTTATAAAAATATTTTATTTATTTTAATTAATTTTGATTATAAATAAATTTTCTTTTTCGTAGCCAATCAGATACGCAACATTATATTATGTCTTACTATGATTTATTATTATTTTAAGTTATACTTTATTGTTATTTCTTACGTTTGTACATAATTTTCTAATAATAAATCATTCATTCATTCAACTAATTTCATCGGTAAAGGGTATGGGCTTATATACATTTTCGGAAAATGAAGATGTTTTATCACCTGATGATGCTAAAGTAAATTGAGTAATGATATTTGATGATGTTGCATGTGAAAAGCAAAATCATATTTTTGTATAGGAAACACAAAGATATCGATTCATTTTATTTATGTCAAACATATACACACATTCCAAAACATTTAATACGTGATAATGCAAATTTAATTATAATGTTTAAGCAAGATGAACTAAATGTTAAGCATATATATAAAGATCACGTTGGAAGTGATATGAGCCTCAAAATGTTTCAAAACATATGTAAATAATGTTGGCAGAATAAATATGGATTTTTGGTAATAAACAAAGATGATGAAATATGTAATGGACGTTATAGAAAAGGTTTCGATGTCTTAATTGAAGCTTAGTCATAATTAATCGTTAAACTACTTCAGACCTATAAAATTAATATTGATGCTATTTGTTTAACATAAATCAATAGCTATTTTACTGTTAATAATAATCTGTTTAAGTGTTTAGCTATTCAAAGCGACTGTATAATTGTTTAAATAAGCTGTTTAAAGAAGCTGTTTAGTTGTTTGTAGAACCTGTTTGGCTGTTTGAAGAATCTAATACAATTTTTGAATATTTATTCATATTAATTAAGTCTCTTATACACAAACATGGAGGAAAATGTATTAAAAGAAGAGGTGAAATCCAGAAAAATTTAAAAAAAAAATTTGAAGCTATTAAACAATCAACAAGTTAGAAAATACATTTAGACCCCTAACAGAATCTATAAAAAAAACTAGTTAAATTATCTAGTGAAAGGGTATTGAAACCAACAGAAATTCGCGATGTAATAACTAAGTTTAAACTATAACTAGCACCCTGATGAAAAAAGACTATTTTGATTCGTGATCAAAAACAAGTGATGTTAAAGAAGAAGAAGATTCAGATAATGAATCCTTTTATTCACAATCCGATGATTGGCAATTTGATTTAACAGACTTATATGAAAACAAGAAGCTTGATACTATATTTGGACCTCACAAAAATCAAAATGGTGACTGGAAATTTGGAAATTCAGATTTGAAGCTAAGTAATGAAAATATAATGATAGGAAATAAATCTTGGGCGCTAACTCCTGGTCTATACTCATTGGATCAGGTAGCAAGCAATCTACCTGTACAAGACCATTTAAATAAACTCCACCATAATGAACAATTACCTAAACTCATTACTATTTATACTAAAGCAGGTAATACTAACTATCCAGTACCATTTTAAACGCGGCTTGAAAATGATGTCTTTACATCGAAAGCAAACGTACTAAAACAACAGCCAGTGACGACGGTCTTCACCGAAAGGTATGAAAACAGTATTTTATTTACTGGCGGAACAAATCCAATCAATTTAATACCATATACAAGAAGATTTAAAAAATTATCTAAGCGAAGAGTTAAGGTTGTCAAATAGGAACTTTATAAAAAGTTTGAAGAAAGAATTAATAAAATTGAGCAATATTTTTCCAAAAATATTGAAGAAGAAAAACTTAAAATAGAATATGATTATCAATTGAACATAATTAAAATTAACATAAAAGTATTACAAGATTTGTTTACAAAGGATGTTGATAAAGATATTAAAATTATTGAAAAAGCTGTGTAGGAACGGATGTATAGTACAAATAAAGTTTTTATAAACAGTATCGAAGAGAGATTTAATAGGATTGAGAATTATATTTTTCAGTGGATGGAAAAAAACTCTAAAGCGGATGATATAAAAAAACAAAAGCTGGAACTACCTCCTACAATTAAGTTATCATAATATAAGCAATAAAATTTAATATTTAAGGGTAACACAACGCTTATATAATCTATATAGAAATGAATACGGATAAGAGAGAAATAGTAAATGAACTTCATTCACGAGCGCGGAAAAAGTTTTTACGACGTCGAGTTATAATGAAGGGGATTGACGATCTCTGGCAAGCTGATTTGTAGGAATGGGCAATTACTCAACTAGCAATAATGGATAGAAATATATGCTAACAGTCATTGATACATTTTTAAAATATGCGTAGGCCGAATCACTTAAGTCAAAAACTGCATCAGAAGTTCGTAAAGCAATTCACAAAATATTTCGTATGGGGAGTATACCTAAGAATTTACAGACAGATTATGGCAAAAATTTTTTAATGCGGGTTTTGGAGCATTAATGAGAAAACATTCCATTAATCATTGCTCTACATATAGCGTTATGAAAGCTTCAATTGTAGGACGCTTCAATAGGACTTTGAGGTAGAAAGAGTTTAGTAACAATGGATCTTATAGATGGATTAGCATCATAAATGCTTTATTAATCACTATAATAAAAAAATACATGGATCTATCAAAATGGCTCCTGTCCATGTAACTCATGAACACGAAAAACAATTACTGAATACTGTATACAATCATTTAAAACTATTAAAAGCTTCACGGTTTAAAGTTGGAAACTATGTACGTATTAGTAAATATAAACACGTATTTGAAAAGGGGTATACACCAAATTGGACAACAGAAATATTTAAAATAAGATCGATACAAAATACTTACCCAATCACATTTATACTAGAAGACTAAGAACGAAATGAAATAAAAGGTGGATTTTGCAAGGAGGAGTTACCACGCACTCGTTTTCCTAATACATTCTCAGTTGAAAAAATATTAAAAACCAAGAATGATAGAGCATATGTAAAACGGTTAGGATTTCCAAGTCAGCATAATTCTTGGATCAGTAAAACTGAAATATTGTGAAAACTAGCAATAAGTAAGCAAATAAAATAAATATTTAAAATAAAAAAACTATACATTGCGTTTTTTACTGTATTTACATTCAATCATTCGTTATGTCAATAACATTAGCATTGAGCGAAAAATCTTAAATTTTAACGGCAAATTTCTTTCCACCCATAGAATTAGAAGTTGATTACGAATGTTTCCTAATTGATTTTCATTCATATAATTCCATTCCTAACGTAGATGATGACAACAATCTTTTCCATATTGGAGATAAAGTAATTGAAATTCCTATAGGTTCTTATGAGTTGCAAGACATAGCTGTAAGTTAAAACAAAACTTTAATTTTACATTAAATTGGAAGAAAAAAAAATTAAATGTAAGTAATACAATCATGCAACAAGTTATTAAATAACTTTCTGAACAATTCCAGTTAATGGAGTATTCTTCATCAAACGATCATAGAGAATTAAACAATAAGCATTTGTGTTTACAGGAACCGGAATCGCAGTCTCAAATTCAATTTTCACATCAATAGGTCCGCTCTTAATCATTTCATTTTGATAGATTATATAAATAATCGCACAATATACAGATAAAAATGTTAATAAATCAGTTTTATTGAAGCCAACAATAACACTCTACAAATTGAAATAACATCGTCGCATGATACAATTTTCTGTGATCGAAAAAGTTCTATCGGTAGATTACTTGGTTTTAATAGTGGTTCTTTAGATCCTAGTATAAGACATTTATCGAATCAACCAGTAAGTATTTTAAAAGTTAATGCCATATAAGTTAAATGTAATATAATAAGGGGAACATATATGAACAATTTTCCCGCACATATACATTGTTTAACAGTTTAAAGAAAATTTTTTCAAAAGTGTTTTTCGCATTGGTCCTACGAGAATTATTTAAAGAAATGTATTTTTTTAAACAATCCGATTGCTTAAATTTCAATATTCTATGAATTTTTGTTAGCTTTAAACCATCTTTTATACGCTGCTGCAGATTTTTATAATAAATAATATATTTGCTTTTGTTAGTTAAATCAACAATAAGTTTTTTATCTTTAGCATTCGGAGGGACTTGAGTTATCAATACTTGAGTTATCACAAATAGAGTTTAGGGAAAAATTATTAATATCCTTCATCTATTCAAACACACTCTCCGGAAGATATTGCGACATTGCCCAACCATATAAATTGTTTGCATCTAGATACATTAAATATTTAGATGATATTTGATTATCATAGTCCGGCATATATTTGTTATTTGCTAGTGAATGTCTTTTAGAACACTGGACAATCCCTCCCCTTATACCTTTTTGAATAAACGTGGTCATATCAATGTCCCTCAGGAGTTCTAATTCAATGTTTGTTAACTTTAACATAGCATCACATGAAAGCCCTGGGGCAGTGTAATAATGACATGGATCTAACTTATATATATTTTTACATTGTAATCTGAAATTTTGAAAAACGTCAGTTAAAAGAAGAACGTCCGATTTAAGATAAAGCATTAAGTAATCTTCTAATGTTTTACAACCGAATACATTCCACACTTCTTTACCATGATTATAATCATCAGAGCAATCAGTCTCAGTCAGTATATTAAAAAAATCCTCTCTCTTGGGTAAATGGCATTCGTTAAGCTTTTCAAATGAATCTAAATAATTGTATGGAAAGACCTTTTCTCATCAGCAGTGAAAATTGTTTTTCATTTTTAAAAATTGATTTTACTGTTGTGAAATCGTTTTTACGACAAAATATTTACCAGTGAGTCTAAACTTGATGACATAAATCTAAAGGAATCTAAGAATTTAATTTCTACATTTTCATCCTCTACTCTAATAATTTTTGATAAGGATATATAGAGCTCTTTATTTAGTGGGATAATATTTATGGGACCATTACCAATATGATTTAGTTCTTTAATAAACAAATGGCAATCATACGAGGAAAAGTTGTGAAATATTACTGGAAAAAAGTAAGGAATTTTAAAATTTAAATTACATCTATTGTGCGCACTTAAATGACAGTGATCTTTTACCTTAACTTCACCAATGATAGGTTTTTCACAAATATGGCACACACTAGTTCTATTAAAGTGATTATATTCCTCATCATTTAAAGGAATCATTGGTTTGACTTCTTTTATATAATGTTTATAAAAATATGATATGTCATCTACCAATTCGCTAAGAAACAATTTGAGAGAATCTAACCCCTTAAACGTCTTAAGTTTATCTAAACTACTATTAAAACTACACTTAATATAACACGAAAAAGCATAAGGTATATGTTTGTTTATCAACATCGTTGATGATTTATTAGGATCTGGAATGCATGTATCGATGTTTTGAAATATGCATTCTGTACCCGCATAAATCACAAACGGTATATTTAATGTTCTTTTATTTTTTATAAATTTTAAAATATTATTTTCCTTACTTGGTATGTATGTCACACTCTTACTACATACTGGTATATGATGTTTGAGTTTGTCCTCACGAGTAAAATGTAGCAAAAAATAGTTACAAACATAGTTCTGCCCATTCTGTTTGCTGGTTTGTCTCCTTATTACTCTAGAAAAAAATATTTACATATAAGATATTATTTAATATATATTTTCAAATATTTTTTTTAAATTTCAATCTTCTTACCTTGATATATTTTTTATCCATATGTAATGAGCAATGGTCGTGGTATGATTTTTTTATTGAAGAAACATCAAGTTAATGTGGCAATCCTTAACATCTTTGGTCTTGTAATATGGACCAATAGCAATGTTTTGATCCTCGTCGTATCCAAAGACATTTATGCTAACCCATGCATTGTGTTTTTCAAATATCTCAATGTCCCTTATTTGCATTGGGAAGCATAAGTCTTTGAAGTTTAAAATTCTGTTATTAACGACTAATTCTGTTGATCTAATGTCTACACGGTAGGATGATGTTCGCTCACCATGTGTCTTCAAATTAGAAACAGCAGAAACCACTGCCCATTTGAAACAAATCTCATCCGTGTTTCTAACTACAATGCAAAAAGCTCAATATTAAACTTTATTGCATTATATTTAGCAATCATTAAGGCGACTTCATTTCGTAATGCTAATCAAGCTCGATTTAGAAACTCTTCAGGAAATAAACAAGCTTCATCCTTATTTTCTACTGAAATAGTTTGGATGCGTGTTTCGCATGCGGAGTTAATTTTTTTAATCTCAATGTTTGCATTGATTATAGGATTAACTATAACATTTGATGTGCTTGCATTCTACACAAATATTGTATAAGCATATATATATTTATTTTTTTTTAGTTTATTTATAGCAAAGGAGCAGACACGATGCACTTATTTAAATTACTTAACAGCACATACTTTATATAATGTTTAGGACTGTTCGTGGGTATGTATGTATGTGTGTGCTTCACCGTATAATTAGAAAAATAAAGACTATCTATGTATTACCCAATAAGATTTTTCGCCCTTTTTACAATACACAAGATCATTTAAATCAACCCAAAAATCTTGAAGAGAAAACCAACTAACCCAAATGCTAAAGACTCCTTATCAACATATTTATTTGCCCCACATAAAAATTATCTTACGCTCCCAAATATATAAAAACCAAGTTTGAAATTTAAGTATTTGACTGCAACTGCACTTTATTCTTCTTAAAAATCTTAAAAACATTTTACAAATATGAATTCATGATTTAAAATTTATGAAACTCTAAATTATTGAATAATTATAATGAATAAAAATTCCAATAAAGTATTTATAGCATGAGAACTACTCTTATGTAAAACATTTAAGTGTTCTATAAATATACAAAAATATTAAATAAAAATAAAAACCAAAATTCTTCTTTAGCATTCTTATCACATATCGCTTCTGTTTAACAAAAACCAAAAATCTAAATTCAATGATCTTCTCCTAGATTATTTTTCCTAATGTGTAAAATATTTCTATTTCTATCTGTAACTCCACTTGTTAGCATGTGTGTCTGCTGTGTTCAGCTTGTCTATTTCTTTCATATATATACATGAGCTTGTACATTGCACTAAACCTTAATCAGAATATCACGCTCATCAATATGTCAACCCTTATCAACTAACACTTCACATTTAAGCAATTAGTTGCAAGAATTTATTACCCTTAAAATAATACTATTTTAGTTTGTTTTCCACTAAATTTAAGATTTTTTTTTTAATTTTCATAATTAAGAACATTACCACATGCTTAAAAACACAACCAATCTCCACACTCCAAGAATTTACCTTACCTTATTACCCTTAAAAAAATTTTCTTATCTCACACACATATGTATATATGTAGTCTCTATCTACACATTGCATTAATAGAAATTGTGATTATGCTTTTAACACCAGGATGAATGTAGGTCATTACCTACATTTATCCACACACATAAGATCATTTCACTCATAAATTCTTACTCAACTTGTCAATCCCTTTTTTACACTTTCTTCTTTTAAACGATTTACAAATTTTATCGCTTTTTAATGACCCTTATTCTTGACTTTTATTACACTCACACTAATTTATTGCTGTTTAATGCCGCTTATACTACAATTTTTAAAAATTATATGACAAAAAATATCCCTCCTTATCACAAAAATAAATTGGGTTAGTATCCCATACAAAATACCTTGCGACAGTTTCTCATACAAAATACCTTGGATTACTATGCCCACATCTATACTACTCAGAGCAGGTGTCTCCCAGTTAATTGCGTTATTGGTAATGTTCTTCATATGGCAACAAACGCGTAAGTACAACATAAGAATATACTTGTGTATATAAACATATCACAAACGTACTCATACATATCTACTTTGTTTTTAGATTTGTGGCCAATATTCGTCTTTGTTATGTTGTTGGCTACTTTGGAACAGAATGGACTCCAGGATTTTGGAGCACTCATATTCGGCCAGATATTAAATTGCCAACCTTTTTGCTATTTTTGGCTACGTGAAGCTGTGGGTAATGAAAGTATTTCCTCTACAGCAAAATCTAGTGTTAATAAAATAATTGCTGAATGCTTAGAGCTGTTTGAGGAATTGATTTGCCCACAGTGGATACAAATGCCTGAAGAAGAAGGAGAAATTATACAGAACTTATTTGACCGATCTGGCTTCCCGGGGGTTATAGGATGCGTAGATGGAACTCTCATCCGTATAAAGTACCCCGGCGATGACATCAACATATAACAGGAAGGGATATTATAGTATAAACGTAATTGTAGTACGTAATAATATTTATAATGCCATAACTATAATGCAATTTAATATCCTTAAAATCAATGTATTTATTTGCAGATATGTGACCATAAAAAGGCATCCCGACTTCAATCATGATGCATTTATACGGGAACATAGTGTGGTCAATCAAAAGTTACAATACGACTTTGATGATGGCAAACGAAATACTTGAATTCTGGGTAATATGTATGTATATTATAACAAATTATATACTCCTACATTTTTAACTAATCACATTTCGTTTTTGCTTTTGGTGATGGCGGCTATAAATTAAAACCGTTTCTGATGACGCCATTCAGGAATCCAACAGACTGTCACGAAATACGTTTCAACAGAAAACATATCAGAACATGAAATGCGAAAGAACGGTGTTTTGGTGTGTTAAAAAATCGATTTCGTTGCATCCTTGGTTCGCGAGGTCTCCATTTTTGTCCCAAGCAGAGAACAGAAATTATTTGCATGAACTACAAGTGCGCCGAAAAGCCAATGTGTGAAGCAGCAGTTAAAGGTACTACAATAAACGAGAATGTAGAAGGCGAAGAAATCGAGAGTACTGTGGTGGCTATACGTAGAAGTAATATATAGCTTAATATATTCTATATTATTAATAAACAGTATTGTGTTATTAAATTTGAATTATTTATAATAACAATGTCTCATATATAATTATTTATTTAACAAAATTTATGTTTATTTTATAAAAATCCATTTGTAATATTTTATTATTCACATAAATATTTATTTTTTTTTTCATTTTTTCTTACGTAACTACTTTAAATATGTACTTATTTGTATCGATAGTGCAACTAAATATTTATTTATTTATAAAGTGCTGCCTCGATTATTTTTAAAATTTCAGTTTGCGTTTCTGCGTTCTTCGTGGCTGATTCGGCTTGTATTTCCGAGGCATCTGTCACTCTTTTAATGACTTCAACAAGGCTTTTAGTGGGTTCAGAAAATATTTTTGTTGCATCAGCTTGCTCTTTTGCTATAGCAGCTGACTGCTCACCCACGCTTAGTTGTCTACGGATAAGTTATATTTACAGCCTATCCCACAATATCGAACGTAAACTTAAGCGAAAGAAAACTAGTCGCTCACTTTCGATCGAAAAAGCGTCCCACTAACTATCGTCTTGTTGTTTGCTTGACTTTACGTTTGTAACGTAATCCATTTTACCGACTACAAATTAATATGTTACCATATCAATAAAACCTTAAGTTAATCGCCAAATTTAAGAAAAAAACGCTAAAATTAATAAATTGTACCAAAAAAATACAACTCTGCGTTAGTCAAAAATATTACAAATGACATCAAAAAAATGTAAACAAATAAAAAACACATCGTAAACATACATATTTTCTTTTTGGTGAATTAAAGTGATAAAAGTATAAATAAATAAAATAAACATATTTAAAGTGAAAAAAGATAATTTACATTTTTTAATTGTATTTAAAGCGAAAATGAATTTGTCTGTGGCAGTTCATTTTTTAGAGGAGGTTGAGGAGGAAGAACAGGTCTCTCGCAGGCAATTGCGTGATGTTTCTAATGTTCTTCATATGGCAACAAACGAGTAAGTAAAACATAATAATTTATACATGTACTTTGTGTGTAATATAAACATTCACATATCTGCTTTTAGATTTGTGGCCAATTTTCGAGTTTCAAAGGAAGTATTTGTTATGTTGTTGGATACTTTGAATCAGAAGTGGACACCAGGATGCCGGAGCACTCATATTCGGCCAGACATTAAATTGGCGACATTTTTGCGATTTTTGGCTACAGGAAGCTATCAGAGAACTGTGGGAAATGAAAGTGTTTCCTCTACATCCAAATCCACAGTTAACAGAATTATTGGTGAATGCCTAGATCTGTTTGAGGAATGGATTTGCCCACAGTGGATACAAATGCCAAGGCCTGAAGAAAGAGAAGAAATTATAGAAAATTTTTTTGACCGATCTGGCTTCCCGGGGGTTATAGGATGCGTAGATGGAACTCACATCCGTATAAAGTCCCCCGGTGATGACATTAAGCGTTTATATTATAACAGAAAGGGTTATTATAGTATAAACGCAATGGTTGTACATACATAAATATACTTATTATTCCATAATGCAATTTAATATCATTAAAAAAAACTATTTTTTATTTGCAGATATGTGATCATAAAATGAATATAATGTTTGTTGACGCTAGGCATCCCGGCTCCAATCATGATGCATTTATATGGGAACATAGTGCGGCCAACCAAAAGTTACAAAGCGATTTTGATGATGGCAAACGAAATACTTGGATCCTGGGTAAATTATTATTTGTAACAAAATATGTCCATGTAAATTTTAAACTGAACATATTTTTTATTGTTGCAGGTGATGGCGGCTATAAATTAAAACCGTTTCTGATGACGCCATTCAGGAATGCAAGATACATTCATGAAACACGTTTTAACAGAAAACACATCAGCACGCGCAACGTGGTAGAACGATGTTTTGGTGTTTTAAAAAATCGATTCCGTTGCATCCTTGGTTCGAGAGGTCTCCACTATAGTCCAGAGCAGACAACAAAAATTATTAATGCGTGTTGTGCCATGCATAACATTTGCATAAAATACAAATGCATCGAAGAACCATTAGCTGAACCAGTACTTGCTGAAAATACTACAATAGACGAGGACGTAGAAGGTGAAGAAGACGAGGGTACTGCGATGGCTATACGTAGAAGCATAGCACTAAACTTATAAAGTGTGTCATATTCTGTTTTATATCTGCTTAAGACAGAAAAATAATTTTGTGTTATTTAATAACTTCTATTTTTTTAAATAAAATTTAAAAGAATATTTTTTTTATTTAATAAAACTTTTTTTATTATTCACATATATACTTATTTTGTTCCGTTGTATGATATGCATGTATGTACTTATATGTATAGATATTATTTATTTAAAATATAAAGTATAAATTTAAAAAAAGTATATAAAAAGGCGGCGGGTTACGAGATTATATGCGCACAAATTAGAAGATAAAAAATGCATTAAAAAAAGAAAATTAATTTTAAAAAACGAGTTTATAAATTAGGGTAACTAAAAAGAAGGTTATTAATATAAAAATATTATTTATTTATTAAGTGCTGTGTCAATGCCTCGATTGCTCTTAAAATTTGAGCTTGCGTTTCAGCGCTCTTCCTTGCCGATTCGGCTTGTACCTCGGAGGCATCTGCTACTCTTTTAATAACTGCAACTAGGCTTTTAGTAGCTTCAGCCAATGTTTTTGTTGCATCAGCTTGCTCTTTTGCTATAGCAGCTGTATGTTCACCCACCCTTAGTTGCCTACGGATAAGTGATATTTGGTCATCATTTGAAGCTTTTCGTTTTTTTGCAGATGAGCTTATAGGCATTTCATTATCGTTACCAGCGAATTGTTGTTGCCGATTTTGCTGCTGTTGCGGCTGACTGCGTATACGTTCATCCGTCTGTTGTGTAATTATTTGTTCTTCTTGTGAACAATGTTGTTGTTGCCTGGAAGGTGTTATTACCGCTACAGCCTTGGAGGTTCTTGGTGGCGTGTCTTTTAATGCAATAAAACATTCATCGATTGGATCGACAGCTTTTATACGGTTTCTTTCTGTGAATCCAAATACCTTGCCAGTAGGTGTTGCAGCCTTAGACAGAAACAGTGTTCTGTCTACAATTTGCTCCAGTTCTGTTAAGTGGTTCATACGATAAAGACCACCGCCTGTTTCCGACATACTTTTTTTGTTTTCTGCAATTTTCTTTTTAGTACGACATTTTAGATCCGCCCAGGACTGTAATAAAATAAATAATGTACAAAAAACGTAAAAAACACAAAAAATATATGCACCTTTTTCCACTCAACAACGGAACGAATAGGTGGCCCCATTGAATTTAATTTTTTGGCAAGCGTTGTCCACTTCTCCTCCACTGACATCTTTGTGCTCCCAAACGTAACACATCCTCTGGCAAACTCAGGATTTTCTTCCATAAATTCAACTAACACTTGCAGTTGGTTCATAGTTGATTTTTTTATGCTAAAATGAATATATTTGTTTGTTATATGCCTTTATTTATATTTACTATTATTTACTTACCATTTATTTTCCATTTTTATTTATTTTATTAATTTTTAAAACAATTTTTCCTTTTTGATATTACTTAACGACAAAGTACACATAAGTGACTGATTTTGACATTTCTGTTCGCACAAATGACAGCAAAAATATTTAGTGGGACGTAAATTTGTACTAAACTGTTTACGTTATTGTTCGAATTATTTATCTTTCGACTTGTCGTGCTGATCATTGTTAGTGGGACGCAAATCAGCTGTTTGTTGTTCAAAAAGCGTGCGAACGATAACGTTCGATATTGTGGGACAGGCTGTTAATTATTTATCGTTTTTCGTTCTTTTTGCAGATGAGCATACAGGTATTTCATCCTCACTACCAGCTAATTGTTGTTGTTGTAACAGCTCTGCTGTCGGAAGTTCTTTCCTGAAAAAAACTTCCGGTTTATACAGCTGTTGCTGAGTTCAAAATCTATGGCCAAGTATTACTCGTGTCGTTCCGGAGAGAAGAAATTATTGTTGTCAATTTTGCTGTTGTTGTGGCTGAGGGCGCATAGGTGGTTGACTCGTCTGTTGTGGAATGATTTGGTCTTCGTGCAGGCTATGTTGTTGCTGCCTGGAAGGTGTTACTACTGGTACGGCCATGCTGCTTCTTGGTGGTCTGTTTATTAAAGCAATAAAATATTCCTCAATTGCATCAACAGCTTTTTAACGGTTTCTATCTACGAAACCTTGCCAGTAGGTGCTGCGAGTTTAGACAGAAAAAGTGCTCGGTATATAACGAGTGATTTTTTAAGAGCTTGAGAACTTTTTTTTAAAAAAAAACGCATAAAATTTGCAAAATCTCATCAGTTCTTTATTTGAAACGTTAGATTGGTCCATGACATTTACTTTTTGAAGATAATTTCATTTAAATGTTGACCGCGGCTGCGTCTTAGGTGGTCCATTCGGATTCCAATTTTGGGCAACTTTTTCGAGCATTTCGGCCGGAATAGCCCGAATTTCTTCGGAAATGTTGTCTTCCAAAGCTGGAATAGTTGCTGGCTTATTTCTGTAGACTTTAGACTTGACGTAGCCCCACAAAAAATAGTCTAAAGGCGTCAAATCGCATGATCTTGGTGGCCAACTTACCGGTCCATTTCTTGAGATGAATTGTTCTCCGAAGTTTTCCCTCAAAATGGCCATAGAATCGCGAGCTGTGTGGCATGTAGCGCCATCTTGTTGAAACCACATGTCAACCAAGTTCAGTTGTTCCATTTTTGGCAACAAAAAGTTTGTTAGCATCGAACGATAGCGATCGCCATTCACCGTAACGTTGCGTCCAACAGCATCTTTGAAAAAATACGGTCCAATGATTCCACCAGCGTACAAACCACACCAAACAGTGCATTTTTCGGGATGCATGGGCAGTTCTTGAACGGCTTCTGGTTGCTCTTCACTCCAAATGCGGCAATTTTGCTTATTTACGTAGCCATTCAACCAGAAATGAGCCTCATCGCTGAACAAAATTTGTCACATTTGAACATTTCGAACCGAACACTGATTTTGGTAATAAAATTCAATGATTTGCAAGCGTTGCTCGTTAGTAAGTCTATTCATGATGAAATGTCAAAGCATACTGAGCATCTTTCTCTTTGGCACCATGTCTGAAATCTCACGTGATCTGTCAAATACTAATGCATGAAAATCCTAACCTCAAAAAAATCACCCATTAATTTGCTCCAGTTCTGTTAAATGGTTCATACAGTAAAAACCATCACCAGTTTCGCGGATACTCTTTTAATTTTCCGCAATTTTTTTCTTCGTACGCAAAAATTATATATACCTTTATCCATTCAACAACGGAACGAATAGGGGGCCTTAGCGAATTTCATTTTTTGCAAGTGTTGTCCACTTCTCCTCTACGTACATCTTCATTCCTCCAAACGTAACACATCCTCCGGCAAACTCAGAATTTTTTTCCATGAATTCAACTAACATCAGCAGTTGATTTCTTTATGCTGAATTAGATATATTTGTGTGTGGTATGAATGTATGTACATTATTACTTACTTACCTTTTATTTTCCATTTTTAAAACAACTTTTCCTTTTTGATAATAACTGAACGACAAAGCACACATAAATAACTGATTTTAACATTTATGTTCAGTTCTGCTAATTCTTTCGAAGTGTAAAGACGTGTGTAATCTCGTTACTAATAGAACTTAAAACAAAAAATAAAAGAATTTTACAACAAAACAAATCGTTTGCATTCCTCAAAACAAAAACAATTTTCAATAAACACTTAAAAATAAAAAACAGAAATCATAAAGCGTACATTATCGAATGATGATGTTAACGCATTATGCATTAACACAATGAACAAAAAATCAAAATCCAATAACAACTCGACTAAAGCAAGTCAGTCAAAATTAGCAACAAATTATTTCTACCCGTTACAAGCTGTTGATGATAATAATGAAGTTGAAATTTGTTTACAAAAACCAACAAAAGTTATAATATCACCAATTACTGTATTAAAATGTAAAATAGAAGAACTGCATGAAATCTGTAAAGTAAATAAAATTTCTAATTATTCTATTAGAAAAATTTCAATTGGTCTTAAACTGTTTTGCAGTTCTAAGGAAGACAAGTTATGCTCTGCTCTTACTGACTCATATGAGTTCTTCACATATGCAACCAAAGGTGAAAAACCCTATAAAGCTTTATTGTTTGGTCTCGATCAGTATGACCCTGCAATAATTAAGAAAAAACTTTTAAACTTAGGCCTAAAGTGTGTGGACGTAAAGCTAGTAGTTAAAAAGAATAACTATAATAATGAGTATTTTATTTACGTTGTATACTTTGAAAGACAGTCAATAACTATGAAAGAGTTACGACAAAACTATTCTGTATTAGATTATGTAAAAATTAAATGGGAGTTCCAACAAGCAAGGAAAAGTAAAATCACCCAATGTTATAACTGCCAGATGTTTGGCCATAGTTCCAACAGGTGTAAAGTTAAAACATTCTGTGCCAATTGCGCAGGTTTCACATAAAACTTCTGAATGTAAAGAATCGATTTTAAAATGCGCTAATTGTAGTGGGAATCACAAATCTTTTTCCGAAGTCTGCACCAGTAGGGCTACGTTTTTAAAAATACGGCAACGTGCTAAACCAATTTCAAGACGTTATGTTTCCCGTACTTATAATGCTATGGACACGGACATCTACACTAAATCTTTTCCTAATACACTTCGTCAAAATGTTGCTGAAACTACTGGGATATGGCATCGCAATGACACCAACAACTACAACAACAATCCAATTAACAATGATTTGTTCACTCTACAAGAAATTAAAAGTTTAACTCTAGAGTTAATTACCAACCTTCGCAACTGTCGGAATAAGGCCGATCAATTCGAGGTAATCACAAACCTCGCATGTAAGTTTCTTTCATAATGGCAAATGAACTAAATATAATTACCTGGAATGCTAGAGGCATTCGCAACAAAAGCTTAGAATTATTTAATTTCCTAATCAACCACAACGTGGATATATGTTTAGTATCGGAAACGTGGCTGAACTCAAATATTTCTATAAAGCATAAAGACTTTTTTGTCTACAGAAATGATAGGGTTTCTGCTAGAGGAGGAGGAGTCGCTGTTATAATTAAGAAAAATACAAAGCACGTTTTACTTCCTATTGTTAAAACTCATTTTATTGAAAATATTGGAGTCAAAATTTATACTGATTTTGGTAGTGTAGACATTTTTTCGTGCTATTTTCCCGGTGGTTCAGCTGGTGTTGATGGCGGTAGAAAACAGCTTTTTGCTTCAGATATTCGTAGGCTCTGTAGTGTTAGCAATAGATTCATTCTCGGAGGAGACTTTAATAGTAGACATCAAAATTGGGGATGTTCAAGAGAAAATTGTTGGGGAAACACCCTAAATGAAAAGCTTATATCATATTGTATTTATATTGTTTATCCATTTGATAATACTTATGTACCGGTTTCTTTAAATAGGCAGGGTTCTACACTAGATTTTTTCTTAACAAACATACCGGACATAATCTTACCCGCGGCGGTCCTGAATGACCTCAATTCTGACCACCTACCAGTTCAGGTTAAACTCTCTGAACAGTTATCAAGAACGGATTTCGTTAAACTTGACTACGATAATGCGAACTGGCGATCCTTTCGGATTTTTCTCAATACGAATACAGACTTACATAATTTAAGGAACATTGTTTCCGAAGAACAAATAGATTCAGCGGTTACGCATTTTAAAAATCTAGTTTATTCAGCAATTGACTTAAACGTTCCAAGAAAATCCCAACATACTTTTACAAAACCCCTACCAACTTATTTAAAAGTATTAATTCAACAAAGAAATACTTGTCGGAGAAACTGGCAAAGATACCGGAACTTAATTGATTTATACGAAATGAAGGCTCTTAGTAGATTGATAGGTGAGAAATTAATAGGACTACGAAACATATATTGGAATAATTTACTGGCGAAGTTGGACAAGGGTTCAGCCCCATTTTGGAATCTAACTAAAATAGTTAGGAAGAAAAGAAATTCGATTCCTATTTTAACTTATAATGACACTCGTTTTACCAGTAATACTGAAAAATGTAATTTAATGGCTGAAACATTTGCCACCAATCACTCGAATTCTTTTAAATTCGTGACCAAGAAACCGACTTAGAAGTAATGAATGTACTTCGTACCTTTAGGTACAACTCCCAAATACGAGATGTCATTAAAAATCTTAAGACTAAAAAAGCACCAGGTGTCGACGGAATCAGTAACAAATGTCTCAAATTTCTTCCTAAAAAATCAATCCTATACTTAACTACCATTTTCAACGCTTGTCTTAAAAGAGGATACTTTCCGCGCGATTTTAAAACGTCAAAAGTTATTCCTATACGGAAGCCAAATAAACATTTAGAAAGCCCATCATCATATCGCCCAATAAGTTTATTGTCCTCCATAAGCAAAATATTTGAAAAAATTATTAATACAAAATTATTGCTTTTCATTGAAACAAACGAAATTTATCCTAGCCACCAGTTTGGATTCCGTAGAGATCATAACACGTCTCAATCACTAGTTAAAATTAAAAACTTAATATCTAATAATTTTGACCATCAAAAATCGACAGGAATGGTGTTGCTGGATGTTAAGGCAGCGTTTGATTCTGTTTGGCACGAAGGCCTAATTTATAAAATGATCCATTTTAATATTCCTTGCTTTCTGATTAAAATAATTGAAAGTTTTCTTAAGGAACGTTCATTTAGAGTTCATATCGGTTCAACGTGTTCCGAAAGCTTCGATATAGCAGCAGGATGTCCCCAAGGCTCCTGCTTATCTCCCTCTTTATATAATCTTTACACCTCAGATGTACCTCAATTAGAAAGTTGTACCTTATCGGTTTTTGCTGATGATACCGATGTACTAAGCTCGGACCTACTATCATCAAATATTATTTTAAATTTACAACGGGCTCTGGACAAGCTGACACAATATTTTACCAAATGGAGGATTTGCTTGAATGCTGACAAAACACAGGCAATCTATTTCGCAAGAAAAAGAAAACCTTGTTATATTCCTCAGCGAAACATATTGTTTTTAAATAGGGAAGTGCAATGGGAACAGAAAGTTAAATATTTGGGAGTACTGCTAGATCCAAAAATTAAATTCAAAGAACACATACATTATGTGGTAAACAAATTAAATATTCTAACACGCATACTTTATCCTTTCATTAATAAAAATTCAAGTCTTAGTATACACAATAAAATGCTAATTTTTAAAGTGATTTTTCAGGCTGTAATATTTTATGCAGCTCCAGTTTGGGCAACGAGTGCAGTTTATCACATTAAAAAGCTTCAGGTTGCACAAAACAAATTACTGAAACTAATATTTAACCTTCCTTGATTTTTTTCGACATCTAGGCTTCACTCTATTTCAAATATAGAACTTGTTGGCGTTAAATTAAATAGACTGAGCACTAATTTTTACTCTAGATGTTCTGAATCTGATCATCCCCATATCCATGAATTGTATTCATCTTAGGTAGTTTGTAAGTAGTTTTATTAAAATTGATTCAAATAGGTTTTTTTCAAATTTTGCCTCCAATAGTTCTTATAAGCTAATATAGATTGTATAAAATATTAAAACTTACTATTATTTTTAAGAAGAAAAAGTAGATAACTTGAACTATTTATATATAAATTTAAGTGAAATTGTAAACCATCATATTATTTGAATAAAGAAATTAAATTAAATTAAAAACATTTATGTTCGCACAAATGGCAGCAAAGTTATTTTGTAGGACGTAAATTTGTACTAAACTGTTTACGTTATTGTTCGCATTAATTACTATTCTACTTGTCGTGCTAATGATTTTTAGACTGTGTTGAGAGAAACAGCGATCGAAAGCGTTTCGTTATGTCTTTATTTACAATTAGGAGTCTTAATAAATTCTACTCAGTAGCAGCGATTATTATAAACTCATCCACTATGTGCTCTCTCATCTCTCTAACACAGACAGCTAATAACTACTATGAACTTGCGGGTTACCACGTGAACAAAGCATTAGCAAATACCGGTCAAATGCAGATCTACACAGTCTGCTTACGTTGTGACGTGAACCTGCGGGTTACAACGGGAACACATTTTTAACGCAAAATAACTCCACAACCTAAAAACTCTGTGCAAGAGCTGAACCAGCGGGTTGCCAAGGGAACACTTCCTCAACTCCGCTCACCAATCTACCAGGTTACCATACTAATAAAGTCTGGTGAGTTTTGCTAAGCAGAAGAAATAGCAGGTTACCACAAATTACTTAATACTCGTAATCAGTCAATAGATTATAAATTATTACAGCGAGTTACCGCCAACAATAATGGCCTTACCTTTGCAATCTCTGCGACAAGTCTGACCAAAATTTTATACAGCCACCAAAATTTAGTTGTATATTTTGGTACTAATTTTTCTTACTGAAAATATCAAAATTAATTTCAAATATTTGAATTGGTTACAACATTACAAGTAATAACAAAAATTAATGATAGCCATATAAAAAAAAAAAAAAGAATAATCATGTAATAAAAAGAATATAACTAAAATAACATAAATAATTCTCTTTAAAATAGATAAATGTGTGGTGAAAACGTGGCTCCAGGGACTTTCTTCGTCACATGATACCCCAAATGTTCAGCAAGCAATCATTTTCGATGTCAAACAAAAGCAGAATCGAGCGACACAATCATTAAAGCACACGGGTCTAAAGTGGAGATACATAGTATTCAGTAAGGATAAGTATGTTCGAGGTAATACGAAGCACATCAAATCTTATACTCAGCTCGGCAGAAGAACTGGAGGAAGCGTTCCACAAGAGTGGTGACAAGAAAGCACCATGCCCCGATTAAATACCAAATAAAATTATACCAAATATTTTTGATAAATTTGAAGATTGTATCTTTACTGAATTAAAAACTAGATGATTTTCAATTTTAAAAATCCAAAATTATTGAATTTTAGTACTTTAGTCGAAAAGGTCATTAACGTTTTTTTATAGAAAAAATTTTCTTAAGGAATATATGTATAAAAATTTTACATTTTTGTATAAGCTAACTATGTATATGTGTATACGTTTAAACAAAATTTCGTATAAAATTGAGCATCCTTGTAGAAGATGGAGGTCGCACAATATGACCTATTCTATATCGAAACTTTGACTTTGGCCTATATATTCTAAAATAACAAAGCTGGGATTTTTGGTCCTTATTTTGGGAATTATGAAATTTCCTTTTTCTTAATATTCAACAACACATGCACAAAAAATTTTATTTGATTTACTTAATTTATAAAAATTTTATTGCCCGTTTTTATCATAATTTTTGGAAATTTTCAGATATCAGCAACAAATTTTTAAATTTTGTTGTAATATATAATTTTTTATATATATGCATATAAATCATCCAAGTTCCTATCAAACGAAAAAAGATTCACCTCAATATCATTTTTACGTTCAAAACTAAAACATAACACTCTTAAGTATGAGTGTTCCACAATGTATCTCATTTTTATATATTTATGTTACGTAAGTTTTAAAATTTGCAACTTCATTAAAAACATCCAATAAAAATTGGCCTTTTCGGTTATTTTTTATTTATGAAAATTACTTAAAAGTATTTTTTGTTTTCTTAAAAGTGTTACTTGTTTTCTATAAAATAATCTGTCATATCATGATGCATGTCGAAAAAATAAAGTAAATCATTTAATTCTGTGTTGTTAGAAGGTGAAGAAACCTCATAACGAGGGCGACCATTTTTCAGCACGAAAAAAATGGTTTTCAGTACTTAAAAAAGCATAAAAAACCCTTGAAATAAGCACGATAGATTTTATATTCAGCATTTATAAATTTTTTTATTTATTAAAAAACAAACAAAAACAATTTCACATCTATTAAAGAAGTAATAAAAACAATAAGTAAATTAACAAAATTATTCAGTCGGGTATTCATACATAGAATGTAATTTTCAAAAAAAATAAATAAATATCACGATTACAATTAACCACTAAGTGCATTTTTAAATTTTCCATGGTGAAACTTTTACGCTGGTTTGTAAAAAAATTTCCATATATAGAAAAAACACGTTCCACGTCATACGATGAAATGGGAGCGTATTTAAAAAGTGTTAATTCAGCAGACAATATTTTCCGATAAACGCACTTGTTGTTTTGGAATTTTTAAAGATAATATCATTGATTTTAGTGATTTCCACAAAGCCAGGATTTTGCGCAAGTACGGCCGACATTTTTTTAAAATAATTTTTATCAGATAGTTTTTCTATAGCATGTTGAATTGATTGTATTGTTTCCAATGGCAATCCGCGTGACTCAAGTTTTGTAATGGCATGCCGGATGCACTTAAAGTTAGTTTTTATGAAGGACAAGTCGGATTTCAAATTTTCATTAGAAAGAATCTCTTTGCTTTGTCGCAATGCTTCAGAATCATTCTCGTTAAAGTCTTGAATGACTTCCCTTATGTCTTCCAAATAATTAGTATAATACTCTGCTGCTTCCAACCACGTTCCCCATCGTGTCGTTATTGGGTTAGGTGGCAGAGGCACATTAGGTTTTATTAGTTTAAATTTTTGTTTTCGATAAGGCGCCTGAAAATAAATAATTTATAAATGTACATTTATAAATCGTGTATATCAATATAATTGTTACCTTTACAAAAACTGCTTTCGTGGTGAAAATAAGTTTGTTTACTAATGTGAACTCTGAGCGACAAACTCGGCAACCCGATGAAGGCCGTGAGCAAAGCAGGTCAAATGAAGCTTTTTTGGGTAGATCACTTTCAGGGCTGATAGCGGACAGCATATATGAGGCCACATCGGCGACCACCAGTAAGACTTTATTATACTGAATGCCGTTAGGCCACAACAATTGAAGTGAATCTGCATAAAATGCTGCTATTGTGCTTGCATTTCCTTCTTCAAGCTGAGCTATATTTAACAAATAGCACTTGTTTCTTTCTTCAGGTGTGTCATCCAGAATTCCTAAAATAAAATTCGCTATATAGCGCTGTTCCGTATCGGTGGTCTCATCTAATGATGTCCAAATGTATTTATTTTCAGCTTTAACGCGCAATTCATTGATTTTTTTCTCGTAGAGTATAGGAACATATTTTCTAATACTGGACTCACTTGGCATTTCGTGTTTAGTATATTTGGTCATAAATTGTTTCATGCTTGGATGTCTTATCTTTTTCAATGGAATATTTGCTTCGACAAATGCTTCACAAATATCCATATGAAAGGGATTGATGCTCATTTCGCGACAATTTCTTATAAGAGATTGTTCACTCTCGTTCCTGCTTTCCCGTCTTTTAATTGAATCTTTGTGTTTTGCCGAGTCCAATGCTGCTTGACATTCATTTTTTGCCTGCCTAGAACATTTTCTAGAACTGAATAACTGAATGTGCTAGAAATCGCTGTTTCTAGCTTCTTGGGCTTCTTCTGTTAATTCTCCAAGTGGATTCGATTCTATAATTTGTTGACCAGCTCATTAAAATGTTCTAGCTCGTTCATTTAGCTCAATAGCTCAGTTTCGCTCAATTGTATTTAGCTAATACGATTTTTAGTGTTAATTTATGTATGTATATTAGGGTTTGGGATTTCCCGGACTTTTTACTTTCCGGGAAATGGGAAAAAATATTCGCATTCCGGGAATTCCCGGGAAAAGCAGCTCTTAAAGAAAATAACTTTATTTACCGAAACAGTATTTAAAAATTCATAGTTTTATTAGTATTAACAGTTTATAAAACTTCAAAAAAGTTCAGGTGACAAAAATAGTAAGATATAACAAATGAATAAATTAATTATTTAGGCTTAAGTTCGTAATTATACAGAGATAAAGAAAAATTAAACGCCAGCAGTTTCCCAAACCCTAATGTATATATTTGTATAAACTTTGTATGTATATATTTGTATAAATTATCTATTTCGCTGTATAGTTAAAAACTATAACTTATTATATTGATAGGATTTATTCAGCCAGTATATAAAATACTGTTGTCATACCTTTCGGTGAAGACCGAAAGATACTGGCTGTTGTTTTGGTACGTTTGGCGAACGCTTTCGATGTAAAGACATACTTTTCAAGCCGCGTTTCAGTTTTTTGCATCTGCGAGTTCCGATTTCTTCTCATCACATACATAAGAAACATTTCCAAAAAGAAGATGTGTCAGTTATAGCAGTACTAACTTTTCCAACAATCATTTTTAAACTAAGAAAATGTTAACACAATATTCTCTTATTTTTATAGATACTGGTTCCAATGAGCTTATTTCGTCTTTGATATGCTCAACTAATTTTTTTGTTGTAGTGTTTGATTCGTTCACAATTTCAAAACAAATTAGTCTACAAAAATTTTTGGAACCTTGGCTTGTGTTTGTCCATATATCTAAAAAAGCTGTTTTCAAGTGCTGACGTAGATGCAAGGAGTGAGTATAAATGAATCCTTAGTGGCACTAAGGATGCCATGAATACGCTCTTAAAATCTTTTGTATTTTTTTATTTGTTTGTACTCAGGAAGAGCTGAAGCGAGCTTAAGAAATCTCCTTCTTTTAGTATAAACTTTCGATCAGCTTTAACTTGTATATAAGGCCTTCGTGCCATACCTTTACTTTTACTAATCTGTTTCTTTGTTGGATCGTACTGTTTCCTGAATCAAAATTGGGTTCAACTTAATCAAAGAAATCTTCCACGCTGTAGGAAAGTCTGTGTGATGTTTCGATCAAAATTAATAACACACTGCTCTACGTGTTCTGGTTTTCTTAGCGGGATGTTTTCCAAACAATGCATACTGAGATATTTTCAATATTTTAACCAATTTATGCTTGTGCGTGTTGTTGTTGATACGAAATTTTATTGCTTCTATATATAGACAATAGTGACTGAATGATCTAAGGATCATTCTAGCTTTAATAACTTCTCTTGACGCCAAAATCAATAATATTCGGTTTTTTTTATCGATCAGTGGGCCAATAGGTGTGTTGTTCAATCGAGATCACATTCAGACGCATTTTTGAAATTAAGTCAAACAACACACGACCTTTTGGAGTTATTAATCGTGAACCCCAAAATGTATGTTTAGCGTTATAGTCGCATGATGCTATGAAACAGAGACTAGTGATTTAAAGAATTCGTTATACTGTGTCTCTGATACTTAAAATCTAGGAGGTAAATAAATTGAAGAAATAACTAAGTTTGATAAAATTCTTCAAGGCAGATATTTGTTGCTTGAACGTAATCCTCATAAAAATCACGCAGTAAGTAATGTTTGATTCGGGCCTTTATAAGTATTTCCGATCCACCACATACTCGTCCGCGAGGGTCCTTAGTATCATATAATAAATATCCATTGATTTTAAAAAAGCTCTTTGTTGTTAAGTGAGTCTCTGAAATCATCATGACATCAATTGGTTGCTTATTAAGAAAGTACTCGAGTTTATTTTTGTGTTGGCGTATGCCGTTTACGTTCCAGAAATACATATATTTTAAACAGTTCATGGTTCGTTGGTACCGAATGCAACATCATGGATTCCATGCGTACCATTTCTTGCATCATGCTGCTCATAGAGCTCATTAAATTGTTTAACGAATGTAGTTACCAGATGGTGTTTGGGTGCTGCAAATTTTAAGTATAATTAGTTGTTGGTAACGCTTGTGTACTAAAATATGATTGGTTTTTAACATATCCGCGTATGAAACATGTTGGGTTGTTGGTTGGGCTAACTGATGATAATGATGATTTGCTCGATATTGCAGGTGCTTCGCAGGAGTATTTAATTTTTGAGTTGTGTTCCTTACCATATTAAAAACTGGACAGACTCTGTAGTTAGCAGTATGATTTCCACCGCAATTCCTACATTTTTTAACCCTCGAATCATCCCTTGGTTTGTCTCAGTGGGCGGAATAATGTAACTCGCCACGCACACCGAAAACCGGGAGCAACTTGCAGTAAGCTCTAGTATTACCATATTCTTCGCAATTAACTTAATAAAATCAAAATAAATAAAGCCCTAGGTGAAGATAGATTACGTTATCTGTTCTTTATTGACGCCACAGTTATATATAGAACTCATCTGAGTTCTTTATATAACTCCTACAAATCCACAATAATGTTTTAATAGTGTTGTAATTGACAAATCGTTTACGAAAACCATTGTTTTTTCTTTCGAAGAAGTTATTTGACAGTTGGTAATATATACAATTTATCTGCTATTGTCAGTGATAAGTAAGGTTAATCTTTTTTTCGTCGACTTCAAGGAGGCATTTGATAATTTTAAATTTGCAACTTTATAGAATGGAAGTATCATATATATTTACCTGATTTTATATAAACTATATATCAATAAAAAAACCGCTTTATACATACAGGTTTTACACGAATACTAGGAAGCTAGGCTTACGGTTGGGAATATAATTTAATTCGGCTTTTACTATACGGGGATAATATTGTTATATTAGCCGATGAAGTCGTAACAATTCAAAAAAATGAAATATTCGGGACGTGTTAAAAAGTTATAATGATATTGAAGACGACAGCTACATCTCAAACTCTGACATTGTTGTAGAAATACTTATTTTGCTTTTATAAAATTAAATAAATAACTTTTTTAAAAAATTATAAATATTTCCTCCAAAACTTTTTGTTTGCATATAAATTTGTAATTTACAATTTTGTGACATTTTCTTTTGTTGAATAAAATATAAATTAGCCTAAGTTGACGACAGCCACAACGGTGGTCGTGTAGCCATGTACCTTTGCTGGCTTCAAAATAATCGTTCACCTATAAACGTGTGTATTTTATTTTTTAAAGTTTGTAGTCAGTACCCTGATGATGTCTTTGTGTTTAATGCACCTAGGTTTTAAAAGAGAGATATCATCTATTTAAAAATCAAACGCATTTAAAAAAATCAAACTAATTAAAAAAAATAGTCACTCTATCTATATACATACATACATACATACATACATACATACATACATACATACATACATACATACATACATACATACATACATACATTCATACATACATACATACATACATACATACATACATACATACATACATGCATACATACATACATACATACATACATACATACATACATACATACATACATACATACATACATACATACATACATACATACATACATACATACATACATACATACATACATATATACATACATACATACATATGTATATTCTTAATATTAAATATATGTTATGTTACAGTCATGATTTTCATTTTCAAAGAACTATTGAGATTTTTGTTTTAGTTTTTCGAAAATTTTCTGTAAAAAATTTTTTGTAAAAATTTTTTGTAAAATTTTATTCGAAAATTTAAAAATTAAATTTTTGAAAATATTTTGTACATTTTTTTGTATATAGTTTTGAAAAAAAAATTTAATTTTTTTTTTTTTAAATTAAAAAACATTTTTTTTTTAAATTTTATTGAAATTTTTTTGTTAAATTTAGGACTTTTCTGCAATCTATATTGCGTTAGAATGGTCAGACTAAAGCAAATCTTTAAACAAAAATTCCTCATATTGACACATGGGGGGTCCTTTTAACTGCTCCTATTTACCAGTGGGTAACCTGTGGGTCCATTGGCTACCTCTATGTGTATTGCTTTCTATACAGGTCTCTAATACAAATGAAAGCAGAAAAACCCTACCAATCTAAAAACAAACAAAAATCGCCCCTCGCAGGGGGTTATTGATCCCCCGAGATCTGTATGCACTCCTTGCGATCTACCTGTCGCAGTCTAATATTTATTTGACAAAAAAAGGCAAAACAGAATCATTAAAGCCGAAAAAAATAAAAAAAAACGTGAAAAAGATATAGGTGGGCGTGGTTTTTAGACCGCAGCCTCCAAAGGAATGATCCGATGTTGCTGAATTGCAATACCAAAATTTTCGAAACTATGCCTGACAGATTGGTGTGCTTTAATTTTTTGTATCTCTCTGGTGCCGTGGCAAATGACACTACAACACGAACACGGACAGACGGACATCGCTTCATATATTTGTCTGTTTGTCTGTCCCTGATCGTATCACCGAAAAACTACTGGATGAAGTTTAATACAATTTTGTGAGGAGTTAATTCCTATAAAAAAAATAGTGAAAGTAAGCAATTTTATCAATTTAAAGGTACTGCAAATTTGACAGCACCTTTTATAAAAATAAAAGTCTTAAAATTTGGTGTGGATTACTTTCAAAGCGAAATCGAAAAAAAATATTGTCAGAGCGCCTAGGAAGTGGCGTGCACAGGTAATAATAAGATGAAAACTGTAGTACTTTTGTATTTTTGATGGCCAACAGAACTTTCTTATATTTTTGGATCTTTTACCTCAAAATTTAACTAACTACTTTGGGCATGCTGTAGTTGACTACTAAGCAATGGTCATGAGTTCAATACTCAGCCGGGGCAACATAAATTTTTCTGATATGTATTAATTTTTCTTTATTATAATACATATCACAGCGCCCTCCTTCGCCGGTATTACCACATAGAACTAAATCATCGGCGAAGTAAAATAATTATAAATTGGCTACGCTAGCTCCAACTAATTCGCCTAAATAACACCACAGGCGCTGCAAAACTGTTCTAAAAATAATCATAACGTGCAATTGCAGTGTTGCCAGATGCAAAGCTTTACCTACTATCACACTAACCATCTGTCTTATCTACCACAAATCAGACCAGATAAGACACGAAAATTGGAGTGTTGCCAAATCACAGCTTTCGTTGGAAAGGGATACCAAGAGTTAATGCTTTTCTTATATTACTCTCTCTTTCTGGTTATAGCTGCAATTTGACATTTTATTGTTTACAAAATAATTTGTGAAATTGGTGGAAAATTTAAATTTTTGTGAAAAATTATGTTTTAAAATAATTTGTGCCTAAAATAACATTTAAAGAAAAACCATCCGCAGGCGGCCAAATAAAAATATATAAAAGGAAGCAAACAACAGGAAAAAATGTAAGTATAAAAAAGGTTTTCTATTGAAATAAATTTGTTTATAATTAAATTATTTTGCTATTTCAGGAGTCGCCGATGCATAATGGGCTGCCCAAAAGGGGAAAAACTTCATCAGTTTCCGAAAAATCCGACCAAGTAAGTATTTACACGGTTAAATTTTATATGCAAATTATGCCTCTGAACATTTCATATGAAATTGTGATTGTGTACTACATTTTTGAACAAATTGTGTGAATATAAAGCTTTTGGAAATATCTATCAGGTGGTGCTAAAATTTAAAAAAAATTTAACCCATTAAGAATCGGTGACATTTTTTGATGAAATTTTATGCATAGTACGTAGGAAAATTTTAGTAAGCGATGCCGGTATTGGTCATACCACAGAGGAGAAGATCCTTGTGTCCGGCCGAAGGCCGGCAATGATGGAAATCTTTAGTAAGCGAAGCCGGTGTTGGTCATACCATAGAAGAGAAAATCCTTGCGCCCGGCCGATGGCCGGCTATGCAAAAAACCTTTAGTAAGCGAAGCCGGTGTTGGTCTTACCATAGAGGAGAAAATCCTTGCGCCCGGTCGAAGGCTGGCTATGCAGAAAAACTTTAGTAAGCGAAGCCGGTGCTGGTGTTCGATTTGAGGGTTTTATTTGTTGTTATATTTAACCGACTTCAAGAAAGAAGGACGTTATCTATTCGTCTGAATGTTGCTTTTTTTATGTATGTAACCACAGAACTCAGCCATTTCTAAACCGATTTTTAAATTTTTTTCTTTATTTGAAAGGTTATGCTTTCAGGTTGGTCCCATTTTAAAAACAGTTCATTATATTAAAAATTAAAGGGTGTCCACATACAACATACATAATTTTTAAGTGTATTAAGAACCGTTAAGGGCACCAAATTAAAATTTTAACAAATTGCGTGTCGTTAAAGCTCCCAACAGCAGAAATTAATAAAAAAAATAAATTTAAAGGGTGTCCCCATAGGTAACGTAATTTGAACTATTTTGGAACCGTTATAGACAAAACCTTGAAAATTTAACAGAATGTCGATTACTATGACCGTTATAATAAAATGTATAAAAATTTAAAATTTTAAATTAAAGGGTGCTCCAATAGTTCATTTAATTTGATGTATATGGCCATACTTTTGAACAATTGTACACAGACCGCTGAAATTTACAAAGAACCTGTAGTGCTAAGTCCGCTATATCAAAAAGTATAAACTTTGTATTTGGAAATAAAAGGGTGTCCCAATAGTTAATGTAATTCTATGTATGTGGTCAAACTTTTGAACTGTTATAGACAGACAGCTGAAATTTACAAGGAGCCTGTATTGCAAAGTCCACTATAGCAAATATACAATTTGAATTTAGAAATGAAAGGGTGTCCCCATAAAATTATGTAATTTATATATGGCCCTATCTCTTGAACCGTTAAACACAAACACTTGAAAATTAGGCAGAATATCCACTACTTTCTCTTGTATGATAACAAGTATAAATATTTGGAATTATAATGTAAAGGGTGTCCCAATAGTTCATGTAATTTGATATATATGGTTAAACTTTTTAACCGATATAGACAGATAGTTGAAATTTACAATGATTCTTTGTGACCTAGTCCTCTATAACAACAGTCCTTAATTTAAAATTGTAAATTAAAGGGTGTCCGAATAGGTGATGTTATTTGATCTATGTGCCCCTATCTTTGAAACCTTTATAGACAGCGGCTTGAATGGTGTCTCTATAAAAGACGGATGCTGGTGAAAATAGCTTAAATTTTGAACAGTAATAGGTATATGCTTGACATTCACATAGTCTTTACTTTTTTCCGCTAACTTTGGCGCATCTATTATTTGGTTTAAATGTAATTCTTACAGATTACTTCTTACATTTTTAGTTTATAACCCTTCTATCTGTTTTGAAGTCGGTTTTTTTTTTCAAAAATTATTTTCTTTATTGATTCATTTAATTACTTTTTATCACATTTTTAATTACGTATTACTGTACTTAATAGTGTAAAAATTTTGTTGGCTCTTAATAGGTTAATTTTTTTTAAAAAAGTTTAGCATCACCTGATAGATATTTCCAAAAGCTTTAAAATGATACCCATATTGACATAATTTGTTCAAAAATGTAGTGTAAAATCATAGTTCCATAACTCGGAAAATAAGGGCCACTGTCAAATTTTTTTATTTTACACTTTTTTAATAATTTTAATAAAATTTTAATATTCAAACAGTTTTTTACCATACGAAGAATAATTGTCCTGAGTTGGCAGGTCTTTTTTACTAATCCTGACTACAATCTCAAGGTAAAACAATATATTACAAGTTTAACTTTAAATTTTTTATAATTTATATGTAACTTTTATTTTTCTAATTGCAGTTTTCTAATAGCGTAGACAGACGACAGAGTTAATGTGCATTATAAGTCTTAATTCAAATTAACTTGTGTGTTAACATGACATGATGTGATTTCCTGAATACTATCACATCTGAACAAACAAGTAAATCGACAGTAGCAGGTATCCATATCAACCACAAACTCTTACATTTAAATTTATTACATTTAAAATTTGTTAAAATTTCTTTAAACTTTTTATTCTGTTAGACAATTAAAATTAAATTGTTTGTTTGTTTGTTTTTATACTTAAAACCTTTATTTCTTACACAGTTTCGAAATACTTGTTAAACAACAAATAATTACAAATAGCAAAACTAATTACAAAAAATATATATTTGTTTTTAATCATCTTTAACACATTGTAAAATTTTACAAATTATACATATACGAGTATATACTCCCATTGATATTGTTTTATTCAAATGAAAATATTATGTAATCAATTGTTAGTTTTGTTTTTAAATTTTGTATAATAATTGAGCATTTAAGAGTTAAATCTAAATAATGAAAACATTAAATATATTATATTTAGTTTGTATGTTTTAACGATACTTGAAATTAAATGAATTAAAATAATTATTTAAATAAGAACAAAAAATTTATTTATTATCGAACTACCTTACAATTAAAATTATAAGATAATATAAAAAAAGAGCTTTAGCAACATCGGCCGTTAGCTCTGCATTTTATAAATACAAAACAAACAAAAACAAGAAATAAAACTTAAATTAAAAAATTTAACCAATCAATTAAAAAATAGTACAAGAAAAATATTAAAACAAAGATTTCAATTTATAAATATTTTGAGTCAGGCAAAAATATATAAATTTATGTATCTATAAGAATGACTTTATATAAAAAAACTTTAACAAATAAATATTCAAACCGAAAATAAATTCTTTTATTTAAATTCAAATAAAGTAAAAATGTTTTTTTCTTACTTGAAGATATTTAATAATTATGATTAAGATTTTAACTTGGGCTTCATAGGCGTAGTATTTTCAAGTGGTGCAACATAACAACCCATTGGAGTGATTGAAACGTCAACCGATCCATTTACCATTTATTGCTTGCTTTTCAGAAAACAACGTATCGTTTTCATTTCATAGCTTGCGTACAATGCGATAATAATAGCGGCACAATTTACCTTCAATGAAAATGCAATTTATTAGAGGTATGTATTTATATCACAGGGTATTGAAATTGTGTTGCTTACCTTCATTTTTATCGAGAAATACGCATTTATATCATAAGGCAATCGCGGCTGATTAATAAGAGCATTGAATGATAAAAGCATGTGGATCATTGCTTGGCTCACGTATATATTAAAACTTTCCACCGAATCCATTAACTGAATCGAGCAATTGTTAAATCGATACGAATGCATCCAAATTCAGTAGATAAATATATTTATATACATATTTGTAAAATATATACAATGTTATACAATATTCAAAAACATTTCTTTGCCACTTTGTACATGAAGCTAACGTGCACTTCGCCGGACAACCATTCATGTAATGCATATAAGCATCTACATATATTGCACAATTCTTACGAAGTCCCATACATATTTAAAGTTGTTTATCATAAGACCTCTAATAATTTAGCCAGGACTTCTTCATTTCCAACAGCATTTGTGTTAAATTTGTTCCTGAATTCTGTTAAATTAAGACTTCTTGAACAAATACCACTAGGAAAATTTTGATTGCCAATTTTTGTAACAACCTTATGCACATGTTGTATTTTCTTAGCTTTTAATAGCACTTTGGAACCACCGCAACATATTTTTATAAATTTTAAGTTCTTTACTTCACGGAAATTTATATTCTTTTAACTTTTTCTACAAAAATATAATTTTTGCTACAGTTCAATTTAAATTTTTTTGTTTACTTCATCGATAACATATGTTTGAAATGGCTATATATAGCTGTTTCTGTTAACTCATTGCGATGAATATTATTGGTTATTTTTTTATTCACTCTATCGAAAGCTGTTAGTACGTATGATAATGTACTTTTTTAAACGTCACAAGTGGGTAATCTGGTTAGTAATCTGTGTTATCTACTACTATTATAGGCATTAATTGCCTGAGTGTTACTTCTCTTTACAAAAAAAAAAAAAAACGCTGGAAGAGTACAATTTTATTTTTTAAATTCACTATCATAGTCAGTCGATCTATCAAAAATAGTATGTGTGCTCAAAAATAAATAATTACAATCCCAACTATAAGTATATTTGTGACAGACTTTTTGACAGGTGGGTACGAATTGATAATCTTTTGAAAAATTTTATAAAATATAATTTTCCATACGATCAGAGTTCCGAAATCTCTTTTTGTACAATATTGTAGCCCCTAAAACGCTATTTTGGAACGTTCTTTTTAAGTATGACAGAATTCTCTCAAATTTTTTAGTGATGGAATTGTACGATTGTGTAGCATAGTGAATTCTATAATTAAAGTTAGAAACTTGTCTATTATTTGATGCGATCTACAGCTAAGTCTAAACTTTATACCATAACGTAATGAAAAATTTGTTATTATCTCTAGCTCACCCTAAGTAAAATAAGATGGCTATAGTTTCAAGTGAGAAATTTCTTAAATTGGTTATAGAAACGTTGCACTGGCCTTAAGCTACATATGTACATAAATATCAAATATGTACAATGTGAATTTTTGTCCTGAAGTTTTGTTTTTCTTTCAAATAAAAAAAATAATGTACTGTATTACTATAACTTTTGTTTTTATTAAAAAAATAAGTTTATGATTAAAAGCTTTTTGGCCCCTATCAATAGTATTTTAGCCTTTTTAAATCTTCGAATTGGCCCTTAGTAAAAAACTTAAAATGCATCACTCTTCGAGGAGATTTAACACAAATGTATAAGTTACCCTAGACCCGACTTTTGAGTTTAAAATTATAAATAAATTTCGAATTGATAATTTTTTATGAAAATTTTTAAAAAATACTAAGAAATAATTACAATTGTTTTCTATATTAGAAAACAAACTGTAAAGACCCAAAGCAAATAATGTGAATTTTGTTAATTAATACTTACCAACAACTACTAAGTGTATAAATATCGATGTTGGAGGATGTGTTGATACTTGGCACTCATATATCCCTGCATCGCGATGCTGCACAAACTTTATTTGTAAAGTCCAATCCTGTTAAATATATATAATGTTAAATATAGTTTATATACACATATCGCACTTGTGCAACAATAACTAAAAATTTTGATATTTTAAGTTTTTTGCAACTAATGCACTCGATATATTGATGTTTATTTTTTTCCATCTCTGTTTTAAATAAATCAGTCAAGTATGAGTTATTCTCACGCACGCAGGGTTCCGTATTATGTTTAGAACGACTTTAAAAATTTAAGTTGTTAATTTTTTATGCCTTATGGGGCACCTTTAATTTTAAAATTAAAGTCATATACGCGAAAATTGCATCATTATTGGAACTCCCTATAATTTTTAGTATTCGTTGCTATAATGGCCTCCTGTGCAAATTTCAAGAGTCTACCTATTACGGTTCTAGAGATAAAAGGCGTTGACAGACGGACAGACATTGTAGCGCAAACAATAGGGTTTCGTTTTTACCTTTTGGGTACGGAACCCAAAAGGCGTCAACGCTTAGTAATTGGAAAATTTAATTTTGACAGAACTTTTTTTTGTGTAAGAGTGATGACATTTTAGCTACTTTCTGCTTTATCCAGAGATTTTATCTCTATTTTGGGTTTAAATTTATTAGATTTTATTAAACAAAATAAGTTAACATTAACATTGTGCTCTAATTTAGGTTTGTTCAAAGCATACATACATATATATATATATATATATATATATATATATATATATATATATATATATATATATATATATATATATATATATATATATGTATGCTTTGAACAAACCTAAATTAGAGCACAATGTTAATGTTAACTTATTTTGTTTAATAATATATATATATATATATATATATATATATTATATATAATTTTGAAAATTTTTTAAAATTAAATTTTCCCAATTTTTCTTTAATATTATCACCTAATTTGTAATTTAATTAATTTTTTCTTAGACAGAATAAAAACGAATTTAAGCTTGATTATAAATTTCATTGTATATATTATATATAAACAAAATCAATTATTTTTAGAATGTGTTATCACAGTTAATATTGAATAGGTTGGAAATAATTAAAAACATATCCAAAATATGTAATTAAAATTATTCAGCATTTTAAATTAACCAAAAAATCATTTGGCAGTTATTAAACTAACATAGTTTATAATATATACTTTTTATTATGAATTCAGCTTCTAGTTTATAAAAATATTGCATTATTTCTACTGATTTTTCGCAAATAATGTGAATAAAAAGTATGTTGATGTATGATGTTTATATTCCGTGTAAAATTAAAAAGTTTTTTAAGTCTGCTGAAAATTTTAAGTTAATGTAGTATTGTTGCAACAGTGCGATATGTTCTAAAGAATTAACTTCTAGAAATTTAAAAAGTACTTTTACTTTCAAGATTTCTTAATAATTAGTTCTACAACAATTCTAATTTAGAAAATTATAAATTTAAACAAACTTAAGTGTGTTTAATCTCTCTGAGTACTAATTTTTTTACAAATTAGGCAGAGACCTAACTGTCATAAGATATATATATATGTACGTAAAAAAATTTGGTAATAATTATTTTAATTGTTGTAATTACAACCTGTGGACATTTTTATTTTTGGATTATTATTAAGTAACAGGTCCTAATTAACGCGACCCAGCCCTTCTATTCAGCAAATATTATACATATTCCCTGGAGGAAATGGAGAGCCTCCTAGATGCTCAGTTATTTTCCGATGCATATTTTTGAGATTTCTCAACAATTATTTTTAATTAAAAAAATTTATTTTTGAATGATGATAATAGTTGTTAATAGGCAATGTATATTTTCGATTTCCAAATAATTTTCAGTTATTTAGGCTCTCGCAATTAGGTGATTGATTTACAAAGAAAAATGTGTACATTTAATTTAAAACACAATCATATCTCTTCAACATTCTTCGTATGTATCTACTTTGTACAGATAAAGGAATATTAAATATTTAATTAATTTAATTTTACAGTTGAATCTATATATATAAAAAGAAGTTTACACTTTGATGTCACCACTAACTGTAGAAACGGGTAGACCATAGCAAAAAGTTCAGCATATGTTGGGATGGTCTTTGTGTGCAGTTTGCACGAAATCGGCTCAATGGTTCCGGAGATATGTCGTTTACATTTTCCTATATATTCCCATACAAATATTAATAAAATGCCCTCAATTGTCCATATTATGATTTTTTGTTGTCACTTGAAAAGTTACCAAACCATGTATCGTAATGTCTGATGTCATAATGACATTCGATCTTTCTAATTGGAGTGTTGAGTTGAATCTGTTCAGTCATTACTTCGATTGTCATTTTATTTGTGCGCTGACCATTCACTTGCTATACACCTGCATTATATCATAGGCATGTGTTACTTTTTTCTTTGCGTTTCCTTAATCACCTCCTCGATTGGATGAACCCGATATGTGATGTTGTCGCTAAACTATAATTTTTTCTCCTCTGTTGAGAGTAAACCTACAGGGTGGACAAAACCGAAAAAGGTTAATCATTTCGCAAGTACTTAGGAGGGCTCTAAGGGTGGACCCAGGCAACGCCAGGTAAAATACACTAGTTTTATTATAAAAGTGAAGTGTTAAAACATGTTAAAAAATATTTTTATTGTCTTAATTTTTAGTTACATTTCCTGCTAATACAACTTCCTAATTTAAATTTTGTAAAAAAATGAATAACTTTGTGGCCGAAAATAATATTTTATGGTTAGCGATTTTATAGTTATGTTATTTGAAAGTAAATACCATTGAATCTTGGGAGCCAAAAAATTTCCACTGTATTTTTCCACATCTAAATTAACAAATTGATATCATGATGATTTCGGAGACTCATTTAACAACAAATAATTGTTTTTATATTAATGGCTACATATTTTACGATACTTAAGACCCTCGTGGTAGAGCACGCGGAGGTTAGGCAATACTAATAAAGGCCCGTCTAAAGCTCCATCTACTGTGATTAATATGCATATTATATGCAAGCAACCAATATCTGCCTCGAAGACTTTGATGGAAACATAGTTATTTCTTTAAAATATACCTCTCCTAGATTTTCAATACCGAAGAGTCAGTAGCGGAACTTCTCTAAATTAATAGGACCCCGTTGTATAGCAGCTAGCGATTCCAAGGAAAAACACACGTTCTGACGGTCAGGACTAATCACTCCGAAGGGTCGTGTCTTGTCTGACGCAATTTAAATAATGCTTTTAAATGTGATTTCTAGTGGACAACCAACTTATTGGCCTACAGATCCCAAGAAAATTCTTGATATTATTAGTTTTGGCATAGCAAAGGGTTTTCCAGGAGACATATTTAAAGTTTAAGCTAAATTGGCTAAAATATAAAAAAAAATATTTCAAAAATCTTTCTGCTAAGAACTAAAAAAGACATCGAGTTGTGTCTTACTGATCTTGATAAAAACCTAAAACCAGCTGTTTAAATTGCAACAATAAGCCGGGTACACACCAGATATAATCGAAACTGCTCCTGACAGAAAAAGAAGAATTTAAAGAGAGTGGTAATCTCGCAAAGCTTCTCAGCTTAACGAAACAGACTAAAGGAAATCACGAAACGAATAAGAGAGCTACTACAAAATATTAAAAAGTCCTTGACGCTAGCCTACAATCGGGTTACTCGTTATGTCGTGCAACAAGAAGCCTTAATCGAATAGTCATACGTAAACCTCCCTTGCGTAATTCTTGCGGATGATGGGCAAGAAGTGAAAAAGGCAAGTTATTTTTTAATCATTTAAAAACCGTATTTATGCCGAATATACCTTCTACTTTAGGAGAGATGCTAAAGCAGGAATCCCCCTTATAGGCTTTTTACACTGACCAACATCTTAGTGAAATGTGAAAATCAGTTTACATTTGCAACATCTTCTTACATCTAACATCTACCATCAACTCAACTGTCGAAAAATTAAATGCAAAGACGCTTTTAGCTAACAAAATCATAAAAATATGGGTTAACAACAAATATTTATAATTGGAATAATTGTTGTTTTGCTAGAACAAACCCAAGTATTAATGTAGAGTATTAAAGTTTTTGAAAGCATTTTAGAGAAAGAAGATGTAAAAAAATTTTGTGCACCTTAGTATGATGCTCATTTTTAAACAAATATTGGTTTATATTTTTTCCACATAAATGATATTTTTTTAGTGATGCCACTAAATTAATCTAGTTTATTGCCATTTTTCTAGTGATGACACTCAAATAATCGAAAGATGTAAAATGGAATAAACTGATATAGGAACATCCTGTAAAGATGTTGAAATTTGTTTAATTTTAGGCCTGAGTATTTCTTATGGAAAGATGTCAACATCTTCGCAAATTGATGGTAGATGTTGATCAGTGTAAAAAGCCTATTAGATTTAACTTATAATATGATGAAAAGGCAATTGCTAGTTTAAACCCCAAGAAGTCTTATGGTTTTGACAAAATAAGAAAGGCGATGGAACGAATGGAACTTTTCAGGTAGCAGTTAGAAATATTATATTTATTTTCAATGCCATTCTACGCCTTTCTATGCATTCATGAAAGGCCCCAAATAGCATCAAAATTCTTAGAAGACCATATATTTTATTTGGAATTGTGGTTAAAATATGGAGTATAAAAATAAACGAACAAAAATATAGTCGCACTACCTTTACTCTGCGTAGCGACTCATGCCCTTTTATTCGAATAAATAACCAAACCATACACCTCTATAGACGCTTATCTTGGAAAAGTCATATTGAAGCAAAATCGACACAAATGAAAATGAATAAATTGGTTTATTTATTATTATATAACAACCCTAAGCTTAGATTGAAAGCTTCTACTTTATAATAAGAACTTTAAATCAATGTGGTGCTATTTTTAAATTTAGAAAAAATTCAAAGGCGCTAAAATAAGATTTTACGAATAATTACAGTCGCACCCTGATATATTAAAAACTCGAACATCCACAAAGATCTAAGCTTGCCACTTGTTAAGGCAGTAATAACGGAACATGCAACAACGTACATATCTAAAGAAGCTCGAAATGCATCCAACGCCGCTAGCCCGCAACATCCTGAATGATCGTGGTTACGTTCGACTAAGAAGGATTGCTTCTTTTAGCCGAACATCAGAGAGGTAACCAATTTAAGTATAACAACAACCGTGCCAGCTTTTGTCCAGCACTGGATATCAGTATGTATTTTTATTTTTCTACTTTTACTTTTAATCCTAAGATTTGAGCTCTTATTATTAGTTCAAGTAATTTGAAGATACAATAAATAAATATATGGAATAAACATTATACATCACAGCGAACAGAACTATCCAAAATTGAGTTTCTCAGTCTTCGTAAGTTTTAATTTTAAAAGACTATAACTTTTTTAATTATTAATAATTAAATCGGTTTTAAATCAAAATAATTTTTCTGTAATTATGTAACTTATAAGCCAGTAGTGATACAAAAATAAAGTATTTTGTTTGTACAGATATGCATCGTTAATTTTTGAAGTATTTTGGCCTTCTTAACAGCAATGTAACATCAACATTTGCTGATGGCACTGCTTTTCTATGCATTCATGAAAGGCCCCAAATAGCATCCCAATTCTTAGAAGACCATATATTTTATTTGGAATTGTGGTTAAAATAAGGAGTATAAAAATAAACGAACAAAAATGTAGTCGCATTATCTTCACTCTGCGTAGCGACTCATGCCCTTTTATTCGAATAAATAACCAAACCATACATCTCTATAGACGCTTATCTTGGAAAAGTCATATTGAAGCAAAATTGTCACAAATGGAAATGAATAAATTGGTTTATTATTACATAACACCCTAAGCTTACATTGAAAGCTTCTACTTTATAATAAGAAGCATAAATCAATGTGGTGCTATGGTTCTCAGTTATGGGGTACTGCCCGTGCATTAAATTTAGAAAAAAATTCAATGCCGCTAAAATAAGATTTTACGAATAATTACAGTCGCACCCTGATATATTAAAAACTCGAACATCCACAAAGATCTAAGCTTGCCACTTGTTAAGGCAGTAATAACGAAACATGCAACAACGTACATATCTAAAGAAGCTCGAAATGCATCCAACTCCGCTAGCCCGCAACATCCTGAATGATCGTGGTTACGTTCGACTAAGAACATCAGAGAGGTAACCAATTTAATTATAACAACAACCGTGCAGCTTTTGTCCAGCACTGGATGTATGTATTTTCATTTGATTTCTCTACTTTTACTTTTAATCCTAAGATTTGAGCTCTTATTATTAGTTCAAGTAAATTGAAGATACAATAAATAAAAATTCTACATCACAGCGAACAGAACTATCCTAAATTGAGTTTCTCATTCTTCGTAAGTTTTAATTTTTAAAGGACTATAACTTTTTTAATTATTAATAATTAAATCGGTTTTAAATCAAAATAATTTTTCTGTAATTATGTAACTTATAAGCCAGTAGTGATACGAAAATAAAGTATTTTGTTTGTATAGATATGCATCGTTAATTTTTGAAGTATTTTGGCCTTCTTAACAGCAATGTAAAGAGAAGCTTTTAATGAAATCGGCCTCTTGACTGATGGCGTACCCATCCCAAAAAAGCAACACCTTTAAATATATTTTTTCAAATTTTATTTATTGTATCTAAAATAAAAATAAAAATAAAAATAAATATAGACAAATGCTAGACAAAAAATTGTATGTTTCACGGTTTCCGCTATCATTAGCGGGTCATCCCTTTGATGTTTGGACGAGAGTCCCTCCTTCTTAGACGAATGTAACCACGTTCATTTAGTATTTTGCGGACCAGTGGATTTAAATATGTTTCAAGTTGCTTTAAATACGTTACAGAATATTACAACATTGCTAGGTGAAGTAGTGCCCCATAATTCAATGCCATAACACCACATTGGCTTTAGAATTGATTTGTACAATAAAAGTCTTCTAATAAGCCAGTTAGTTGGACTGCTTTTAACTTCATTTGTGTTAAATTGGATTCGATGTGGCTCTTCTAAGTAAGGGGACGGTGAAGATGTATACCGAGGTATTTGACGTCTGAAGGCTGAGGTATCATTTGATTATTTATATATATTTCCATATTGATTATGTGGTCTTGTAAATGTTGTGAAGCTACTTGGGCGCTTTCATGAATACTTAAGAAAGCTGTGTCATCAGCTTATATAAGTTTTCGGGCAAGGTCAGCTTGAACTTATTTATTAGGCCTTCGTGACATACCTTGTCAAATGCTTGAGAAACGTCGATAAAAAGGGCAGAGCAGTATTTTTTCTTCAAAAGTCTTCTTAACTACATTTGCTAATCTGTGTGTTTGTTGGATCGTACTATGTTGTTTTTTGAAGCCGAATCGATGTATCGGAATGCAAACTTTCGCGCTCAGAAGTGGGTTCAGCTTAGTTATTATTGATATGTTTGGTAAAAGACTTATGGGTCTATATGATTCTACCTTTGTGTGGAATTTTCCTGGCTTAGATATCATACTTATCAAAGAAATCTTCCACTCTGTGGGAAAGTACTCAAGACGTAAAATGGCATTAAAACCCAAACAAATGATTTTTTTGACTACGCGGGGCAATTCGAATAACATCTTGTTATTAGTTAGTAGTTTTACCAATTGCCCTTTCAATATCTCGAAGCACAAACCTAATTGTCGGACTAACATCGACAGGTGGCAGCTCAGCTATATCAGTTGAGAAATTTGGAGTAAACACATTTTTTAAATGATCAACAAATAGATTGCCTTTTTCGGTATCATTTCTTGCCCAACCTCCAAAAGAAGTTCGTAAGTGAGGCTTACGTACGACTGGTATTTTAAGGTATTTTAATGCACGCCATAATGAATAATCTGATTATGGAGTTGAGTCCACCTCTTCCAGGTAATTTGTCAGAGATGCTACTCTTCGAGATTCTAGTAGCTCTCTTAGCAGCTTCGTGCAATCTTTAAGTCTGGTTTTGAGTTGAGAGATCTATGTGATTGCCACTCCCTACAAAGTTTTCTTTTTTCTGTCAATAGCCGCTCGACATCTACAGAATATATGTATGTGATTACATCTGCCTAGTTGCCGGGTTATTTTTTGAACAGCTAAACACGACATTTTGGATTTATAAGACGTGATCCCCCAAACGTTTGTTAAGCGTTTTAGTTGCCTGATGCAGGGACGTAGTGATTTGAAAAAGTTGCTAAGCTGGCTCTCTGATACTTGAAATCTAGGAGGTGAATAAATTGAAGAAATAACTAAGTTTTGATTAAATTCATCAATTCAGATGTTTGTTGCTTGAAGGTAGTCCTCACAAAAGCCAACATTGACTAACTTGTGACAGTGTTCGAACGTACTATGTTTTTTTGGAATACACCCTCTGTCGCTTAGAATAGGGTTCAGCTTAGTTATAAACATCCTCTCAAACAGCATATTAGATAGAAGTCTTATAGGTCAGTATGATTCAACCTTGGTGTGGTCTTTTCCTGGTTTAGGAATCATGGTAATCAAGGACACCTTCCACTCGGTGGGAAAGTACTCAAGATGTAAAATGGCATTAATAATAAGAAGAATGATTTTGCAAGCTGTACGGGACAAGTAAAAAACATCTTGTTACTGGTTTTATTAACGACAGGGGCTTTCTTGGTGTTTAAATCCGTTATTGCCTTTTCGACATCACCAAATTCAAACCATAGCGGTACTACAGCACTAGCCTTGACAATTGGCAACTCAGCTATATCGGTCGATATATTTGGGGTAAAACCCCTCTTCAAATGTCCAACAAATAAATTGCATTTTTCGGTATCACTCCCTGTCGAGCCTCCAGACGAAGTTCGCAAGGGACGCTTACGTAAGACGTAATATAATGAATAATCAGATTGAGGAGTTGCGTCAAGGACTTCTAAATATTTTTTCAGTGATGCTGCTCTTAAGTCAGCTTTTAGGTTGAGGAGATCTGTGTGATTGCCACTCTTTGCGAATTTTCCTTTTTTCAGCCAATAGCCTCTCGACGTCTACAGAATACATGTGATTGTGTCTAATTAGTTACCGGTTGGGTAGCTGATTTAAGGTTTAGGTGACACAATATTTTTCTGGTTCCAAATATAGACAATAGTGGGGGAATGATTTAAGGATAATTTAAGTGACGCTTCAACTTCGATCAATTCTCTTGAAATAAGCTTAGTCACGCTAAAATCTATAACGTCAGGTATTTTTTGCCGATCAGTAGGCCAATTGATTGATTGTCCACTTGATATTACGTTCAGGCACGTATGTTTAGCGTTGTAGTCGTCTGATGCTATAAAACAGGGACCTAGTGATTTAAAGAAGTCGGTATATTAATTCTCTGATATTTAAAATCTAGGTGGTGAATAAATCGAAGATATAACGAAGTTTTGATAATATTCTTCAATGCAGATGTTTGTTGCTTGAAGATAGTCCTTACAAAAATCACAGTAAATAATGTTTAATTCGAGCCTTTATTAGTATTGCTGAACCACCACATGCTCTGCCACGGGGGTCCTTAGCGTCATATAATATATAGCCATTGATTTTAAAAAGCTTTTTGGTGTTAAGTGAGTCTCCAAGTATAACATTTGTTGGTTGTTAAGGAAATACTCGAGTTCATTTTTGTGTTGGCACCTTTAAGTATAATGAAATGACCTCAGACAATAACTGGATTTTTTTAAACTTTATTAGCTTGAATATAAACAAAATTGGTCGTGATTTGAAATATAATTTATTAAGTAGCGAACGTGAATTTTATCTGATATTGCTTCATGGCAAGTTCCTGTTTTATTATTTTTTTTAGTTATATATAAATTTTTGTAGGTATCTAAAAAAAAAATATTAATTAATTTACATAAAATTATACATCGAGAATTAAATCTATATAAAGAAGAGTATAATTAAATTTATTAAAAATCTACTATCAATCAAATTTCGTCTGTTAGTTCAATGCTAATCTATATACATATAATGAAATAGTAACTCTCTTCAGTCTGTCTGGCTGTCTGTCTGTCTGCTTTTCATTGACGTTCGCATCACGTAAAAACTACTGGATGGATTTTAACAAAATTTTGTGAGGAGGTACCAAAGTATCCTGGTCCCAATATAGGATACTTTTTTCCGCAAAAATATATTATTTCCTTGAGAAAGTGGAGAAAATACAGTGAAAGTACGCTTTCCGGTATAAAAGTACTGCTTAGTACAGCTCGGAACGTTTAATTTTTGAAAGATGTATATTTTAAAACAACGATGGTTTAAACTACTTAGTACGGCACGGCAACTTTTGATATTTAAACACAGATGGCACTAATATGAATTACTAACTGCCAAATAGACAATTGAATAAAATTTGTATTTGTTTTAAGTTGCGTGCGTGTTGTATAATTTGGTTATTTTGTGAAATACATATGTAGGTAATTAAGCGATTTCATTGATTTTGCTATTTAGTGTGAATTAAAAATATTGGTGGCGTTTAGTTGCACTTTCTCTTATAGGTACTACTCTATAACAGTAAGTCTTACAATAGGTGTGGAATATTTTCAAAGCAAACTCGAGCAAAAGCAATAGATTGAGATTTGGGCCGGTCGATTGGCCACCAAGATCGTGTGATATCACACCGTTAGACTTTATCCTGTGGGGATATGTAAAGTCTAAAGTTGGGCGTGTCATTCGCCAGTTACCAGTCGAAATTCTCGAACGAGTCATCGAAAATTGGAATCGCCAATTGTTAGGGAATAAAATAAACATTTGTGCAATTCGAACATTCTATTGTAAATTAATCCAATTTTATTTTGTACGCGTATTATTGTAAATTTTTAATAAATTCAGATAAATTTTTAATAAATTAATTATTAATTAATTTTTAAATAATTAATATAAATTAAGAAGAAAACAGCAATTTAGAAAAAATAAAAAGTCGAAGTTTGAGGGATGCGTCAAATCCACTCGCAAACACAGGAAGTAATGCAAGAGTTAAGGAAGCACAACAGAACAACTTGCCAAATAGAAAGTCGTCAGCGATTCCGTCAGTTGTAAAGCTCGCAGCATGTCTACGATTTTTGCAGATGGAAGCTATCAAAAATGTGTTTCCTTGTTCTCGGGATTTCCACACATTAATTCCACCAACGTAGCCAGCTGCTGTTTGTTTGCATTTCCACTCCTTTTAAAAATCATATTAAAAATGAACAAGTAAAAGTGCTGTATTCGGCCGTGCCAAGTCTTCTATACCCTTCACTACGGTGATTTTATCTATATAGACATGTACAGCATTATCCATATTGTTGACTCTATACTTAAATTAAGTCGTATGAAAAAAATTCATTATTCATGCTTTAAAGAAATAGAAGACAAATGAAAACAAATTCCGTTGTCTACAATTGTCGGCGTGTTGTCAGCTACTTAATGATATTGAAGACGACAGCTACACTGTAAACTCTGACATTGTTGTAGAAATACTTATTTTACTTTAATAAAATTGAGTAACTTCTTCAAAAAATTATAAATATTTCCTCCAAAACTTTTTGTTTGTATATAAATTCATCATATGTTGGGGATGGTCTATAGATGATTTGTGTGAAGTTTTCACGAAATCGGCCCAAAGGTTCCGGAGATATGGCGTTTACATTTTCCTATATATTCCCATACAAATATTAACAAAATGCCTTCAATTTTCCATATTATGATTTTTTGTTGTCACTTGAAAAGTTACCAAACCATGTATCGTAATGTCTGATGTCATAATGACATTCGATCTTTCTAATTGGAGTGTTGAGCTGAATCTTTTCAGTCATTGCTTCGATCGTCATTTTATTGTGCGCTGACCATTCACTTGCTATACACCTGCATTATATCATAGGTATGAGTTACTTTTTTTTGCGTTTCCTTAATCACCTCCTCGATTAGATGAACGCGATATGTGATGCTGTTGTCGCGAAACTATAATTTTTTTCTCCTCTGTTGAGAATAAACCTACAGGGAGGACAAAACCGAAAAAGGTTAATCATTTCGCAAGCACTTAGAAGGGCTCTAAGGGTGGACCCAGGCAACGCCAGGTAAAATACACTAGATTTATTATAAAAGTGAAGTGTTAAAAAAGATTTTAATTATCTTAATTGTTAGTTACATTTCCTGCTAATTCTTACTAACAACTTTTTAATTTAAATCTTGTAAAAAAAATGAAAAACTTTGGGCCGAAAATAATATTTTATGGTTAGGGATTTTATAGTTATGTTATTTGAAAGTAAATATCACTGAATCTTGGGAGCCAAAAAATTTCCACTCTATTGTTCTATATCTAAATCAACAAATTGATATCATGCTGATTTAGGAGACTCATTTAAAAACAAATTATTGTTTTTAAATTAATGGCTACATATTTTACGATACTGGAAACCCTCGTGGTAGAGCATGCGGAGGTTTGGCAATACTAATAAAGGCCCGTCTAAAGCTCCATCTACTGTGATTAATGTGCAGATTATATGCAAGCAACCAATATCTGCCTCGAAGACTTTGATGGAAACATAGTTATTTCTTTAAAATATTCCCCTCCTAGATTTTCAATATCGAAGAGTCAATAGCGGAACTTCTTTAAATTAATAGGACCTCGTTGAATAGCAGCTGGCGATTAAAACGAAAAACACACTTTCTGAAGGTCAAGACTAATGACTCCGAAGGGTCGTGTCTTGTCTGACGCAATTTAAATAATACTTTTAAATGTGATTGGCCCCAGAAAATTCTTGATATTATTAATTTTGGCATAGCAAAGGGTTTTCCAGGAGACATAGTTTAAGCTAAATTGGCGTAAATTGGCTAAAATATAAAAATATATCTAAAAAATCTTTCTGCTAAGAACTAAAAAAGACATCGAGTTGTGTCTTACTGTTCTTGATAAAAACCTAAAACCAGCTGTTTAACATGCAACAATAAGCCGGCAACACACAAGATAAAATCGAAACTGCTCCTGACAGAAAAAGAAGAATTTAAAGAGAGTGGCAATCTTGCAAAACTCCTCAGCTTAAGGAAACAGACTAAAGGAAATCACGAAACGGCTAAGAGAGCTACTACAAAATATTAAAAAGTCCTTGACGCTAGCCTACAATCGGATTACTCGTTATGTCGTGCAACAAGAAGCCTTAATCGACCAGTCATACGTAAACCTCCCTTGCGTAATTCTTGCGGATGATGGGCAAGAAATGATATCGAAAAAGGCAACTTATTTTTTAATCATTTAAAAACCGTTTTTATGCCGAATATACCTTCTGCTTTAGGAGAGTTGCCACCCGTAGATGCTAAAGCAGGAATCCCCCTTAGATTTAACTTATAATATGATGAAAAGGCAATTGCTAGTTTAAACCCCAAGCAGAGTTATGGTTTTGACAAAACAAGAAAGCCGATGGAACGAATGGAACTTCCCAGGTAGCAGTTAGAAATATTATATTTATTTTCAAGGCCATTCTACGCCTTGTGCATTTTCCCTCAGAATGGAAGGTTTCACTTATTACTATCATACCTAAGCCAGGAAAAGTCTACAAAGGCAGACTCCTATAGGCTAATAATTCTCTTGTCAAAACTATTGTTAAAACTATTTGATAAAATATTAATTACTAAGCTAAACCGAATTTGTAGCAAAAAATGTATTCCGAACCACCAATTCGGCTTCGAGGATAAAAATATTGTTCTACACTTTCATAGACGTTTCTTAAGCATTCGATTAATGATGGTATGAAGGCCTAGTTAACAATTTAAAGCCAAATTTGCCCATTAATTTTTATAAGCTATTAAAAAGTTACTTAACTGGCCGTAAGTTTATACTTAAATGATATTTTTTAAGCTTTCCGCAACCAATTAAAGCTGGAGTTCTCCAAGGTAGTATATTGGGACCCATTTTATATTTACTTTATACTTTGGATACGCCAACTAGCAATCAAGTCGACACATCAACATTTGCTGATGGCACTGCTTTTCTATGCATTCATGAAAGGCCCCAAATAGCATCCCAATTCTTAGAAGACCATATATTTTATTTGGAATTGTGGTTAAAATAAGGAGTATAAAAATAAACGAACAAAAATGTAGTCGCATTATCTTCACTCTGCGTAGCGACTCATGCCCTTTTATTCGAATAAATAACCAAACCATACATCTCTATAGACGCTTATCTTGGAAAAGTCATATTGAAGCAAAATTGTCACAAATGGAAATGAATAAATTGGTTTATTATTACATAACACCCTAAGCTTAGATTGAAAGCTTCTACTTTATAATAAGAAGCATAAATCAATGTGGTGCTATGGTTCTCAGTTATGGGGTACTGCCCGTGCATTAAATTTAGAAAAAAATTCAATGCCGCTAAAATAAGATTTTACGAATAATTACAGTCGCACCCTGATATATTAAAAACTCGAACATCCACAAAGATCTAAGCTTGCCACTTGTTAAGGCAGTAATAACGAAACATGCAACAACGTACATATCTAAAGAAGCTCGAAATGCATCCAACTCCGCTAGCCCGCAACATCCTGAATGATCGTGGTTACGTTCGACTAAGAACATCAGAGAGGTAACCAATTTAATTATAACAACAACCGTGCAGCTTTTGTCCAGCACTGGATGTATGTATTTTCATTTGATTTCTCTACTTTTACTTTTAATCCTAAGATTTGAGCTCTTATTATTAGTTTAAGTAAATTGAAGATACAATAAATAAAAATTCTACATCACAGCGAACAGAACTATCCTAAATTGAGTTTCTCATTCTTCGTAAGTTTTAATTTTTAAAGGACTATAACTTTTTTAATTATTAATAATTAAATCGGTTTTAAATCAAAATAATTTTTCTGTAATTATGTAACTTATAAGCCAGTAGTGATACGAAAATAAAGTATTTTGTTTGTATAGATATGCATCGTTAATTTTTGAAGTATTTTGGCCTTCTTAACAGCAATGTAAAGAGAAGCTTTTAATGAAATCGGCCTCTTGACTGATGGCGTACCCATCCCAAAAAAGCAACCTGTGATCTTATATTAAATAATAAGACCTTTAAATATATTTTTTTCATATTTTATTTATTGTATCTAAAATAAAAATAAATATAGACAAATGCTAGACAAAAAATTGTATGTTTTACGATTGCCGCTATCATTTGCAGGTTATCCCTGCGATGTTTGGACGAGAGCGGCAATGTCCCTCCGTTTTAGACGAATGTAACCACGTTCATTTAGTATTTTGCGGGCCAGTGGATTTTAATATGTTTCAAGTTTCTTTAAATACGTTATTTCGCTATTTCAGCTTTAGATCTTTATGAATGTTCAAGTTTTTTATATACCAGGGATAAACTGTAATTATCCGTAGAATCTTATTTTGGCGCCTTTGGATTTTTCCAAAGTGCCCTATAATTCAATGCCATAACACCACATTGGCTTTAGGATTGATTTGTACAATAAAAGTCTTCTAATAAGCCAGTTAGTTGGACTGCTTTAAACTTCATTTGTGTTAAATTTTATTCGATGTGGCTCTTCTAAGTAAGGCGATGGTGAAGATGTATACCGAGGTATTTGACGTCTGAATAGTGATTATGTGGTCTTGTAAATGTTGTGAAGCTACTTGGGCGCTTTCATGAATACTTAAGAAAGCTGTGTCATCAGCTTATATAAGTTTTCGGGCAAGGTCAGCTTTAACTTATTTATTAGGCCTTCGTGACATACCTTGTCAAATGCTTGAGAAACGTCGATAAAAAGGGCAGAGCAGTATTTTTTCTTCAAAAGTCTTTTTAACTACATTTGCTAATCTGTGTGTTTGTTGGATCGTACTATGTTGTTTTTTGAAGCCGAATCGATGTATCGGAATGCAAACTTTCGCGCTCAGAATTGGGTTCAGCTTAGTTATTATTTATATGTTTGGTAAAAGACTTATGGGTCTATATGATTCTACCTTTGTGTGGAATTTTCCTGGCTTAGGTATCATACTTATCAAAGAAATCTTCCACTCTGTGGGAAAGTACTCAAGACGTAAAATGGCATTAAAACCCAAACAAATGATTTTTTTGGCTACGCTGGGCAATTCGAATAACATCTTGTTATTAGTTAGTAGTTTTACCAATTGCCCTTTCAATATCTCAAAGCACAAACCTAACTGTCGGACTAACATCGACAGGTGGCAGCTCAGCTATATCAGTTGAGAAATTTGGAGTAAAAACATTTTTTAAATGATCAACAAATAGATTGCCTTTTTCGGTATCATTTCTTGCCCAACCTCCAAAAGCAGTTCGTAAGTGAGGCTTACGTACGACTGGTATTTTAAGGTTTCTACATGCACGCCATAATGAATAATCTGATTATGGAGTTGAGTCCACCTCTTCCAGGTAATTTTTCAGAGATTCTACTCTTCGAGATTCTAGTAGCTCTCTTAGCAGCTTCGTGCAATCTTTAAGTCTGCTTTTGAGTTGAGAGATCTATGTGATTGCCACTCCCTACAAAGTTTTCTTTTTTCTGTCAATAGCCGCTCGACATCTACAGAATATATGTATATGATTACATCTGCCTAGTTACCGGGTTATTTTTTGAACAGCTAAACACGACCTTTTGGATTTATTAGACGTGATCCCCCACCTTTTCGATATCACCAAATTCAAACCTAAGCGGTACTACAGCACTAGCCTTGACAATTGGCAACTCAGATATATCGGTCGATATATTTGGGGTAAAACCCCTCTTCAAATGTCCAACAAATAAATTGCATTTTTCGGTATCACTCCCTGTCGAGCTTCCAGATGAAGTTCGCAAGGGACGCTTACGTAAGACGTCAAGGACTTCTAAATATTTTTTCAGTGATGCTGCTCTTAAGTCTGTTTTTAGGTTGAGGAGATCTGTGTGATTGCCACTCTTTGTGAATTTTCCTTTTTTCAGCCAATAGCATCTCGACGTCTACAGAATACATTTGATTGTTTCTAATTAGTTGCCGGGTTACTGTTAGGCATGTTGGGTAGCTGATTTAAGGTTTAGGTGACACAATATTTTTCTGGTTCTAAATATAGACAATAGTGGGTGAATGATTTAAGGTTAATTTAAGTGACGCTTCAACTTCGATCAATTCTCTTGAAATAAGCTTAGTCACGCTAAAATCTATAACGTCAGATATTTTTTGCCGATCAGTAGGCCAATTGATTCATAGTCCACTTGATATTACGTTCAGGCACGTATGTTTTGCGTTGTAGTCGTCTGATGCTATAAAACAGGGACCTAGTGATTTAAAGAAGTCGCTATATTAATTCTCTGATATTTAAAATCTAGGTGGTGAATAAATCGAAAATATAACGAAGTTTTGATAATATTTTTCAATGCAGATGTTTGTTGCTTGAAGATAGTCCTTACAAAAATCACAGTAAATAATGTTTAATTCGAGCCTTTATTAGTATTGCTGAACCACCACATGCTCTGCCACGGGGGTCTTAGCGTCATATAATATATAGCTATTTATTTAAAAAAAGCTTTTTGGTGTTAAGTGAGTCTCTAAACCAAGTATAACATAAATTTGTGGATTGTTAAGAAAGTACTCGAATTCATTTTTGAGTTGGCACCTTTATAACGAGTTTTTTCTCGGAATGTCCTCAGACAATAACTGGATTTTTTTAACTTTATTAGCTTGAATATAAACAAAATTGGTCGTGCTTTGAAATATAATTTATTAAGTAGCGAACGTAAATTTTATCTGATATTGTTTCATGGCAAGTTCCTGTTTTATTAATTTTTTTAGTTATATGTATATAAATTTTTGTATGAATTTAAAGAAAAAAATATTAATTAATTTACATAAAATTTTACATCGCGAATTTAATCTATATAAAGAAGAGTATAATTTAATTTATTGAAAATCTACTATCAGTCAAATTTCGTCAGTTAGTTCAATGCTAATCTATAATCTATATACATATAATAAAATAGTAACGCATTACCGTCTGTCTGTCTGCTTTTCATTGACGTTCGCATCACGTAAAAACTACTGGATGGATTTAAACAAAACTTTGTGAGGAGGTACCTAAGAATCCTGGTCCCAATATAGGATACAAATATCTTATTTCCAAGAGACAGTGGAAAAAATACAGTGAAAGTACGCTTTCCGGTATAAAAGTACTGCTTAGTACAGCTCGGAACTTTTAATTTTTGAAAGTTGTATATTTTAAAATAAAGATCGTTTTAACTACTTAGTACGACACGGAACCTTTTGATATTTAAACACAGATGGCACTAATATGAATTACTAACTGCCAAATAGCCAATTGAATAAAATTTGTATTCGTTTTAAGTCGCGTGCGTGTTGTATAATTTGGTTATTATGTGAAATACATACGGAAGTAATTAAGCGATTACATGGTTTTTGGTATTTAGCGTTAATTTTTAAAATTTGGCACGCGTACTGCGACTTGAGTGTGGCTATAAATTACTGTTATTGTTAGTTTCTTCTTAGTTTAGTTGCACTTTTCTCTTATAGGTGCTACTTTAAAAAAGTAAGTGTGGTGTGGAATACTTTCAAAGCAAAATCGAGCAAAATAAAGGGTGATCCATTTCGAGGTACTTTTTTCAATAGCTTTTTTTTGACAGTCATGCTGTCATGTTATTTTTTTTAGTATTTTTTGGCATTTCATAATGGAAAGACTTACGCTTCTGGTTCAATGAGTATGTAAACAAACAAAATTGCTGCGTTTGGGTCGATTCAAGAGCTGCCACTTCATCCAGAAAAAACAACGGTTTGGTGTGGTTTGTGGCCGGTGGAATCATCGGTCCATATTTTTTTAAAAATGGTGAAGGTGCGAACGTAACCGTCAATGGCGACCGTTGTCGTAATAACCGAATATTTGATGTCTGAAATTGAAGCTCGAGATCTCGGCGACATTTGGTTTCAGCAAGACGGCGCTACTTCCCATACATCGCATCCAGCAATGGATTTATTGAGAGAACCTTTCGGTGAGCACATAATTTCACGTTTTGAGCCGGTCGCTACCAAGATCGTCTGATACCACACCGTTAGACTTTTTCCTGTGGGGATATGTAAAGTCTTAAGTTTATGCGAACAAACCCGCTTCGATTCAGGCCTTGGAGGAAAACATCACGCGTATCATTCGCCAGTTACCAGTCGAAATTCTCGAACGAGTCATCGAAAATTTGACTCAACGGATGGACCATCTGCGAAGTAGCAACGGCCAACATTTGACAGACATAATCTTTAAATAAATGCCAAAGAATGTTTTTTCAAATGATAACAAACATTCTCCATTAAATTTGAATTTTCTGTTTTTTTTTTTTTTTTTCTTTAAAAACCTCGAAATGGATCACCCCTTATTATCAGGACGTCCACGACGGCACAGCTAGTATATAATATAATTTAAAAGTTTTAGGCTCGTGTAAACGCAACATAGTGTCTACAACTGGGATTATCTTTGACATAATCACCCTTATCGTGAATCTCAAGGGAATACATTTTAGGGAAATTTTTTTTTATTCCCATGAACAATAAATTGGCATCGCCAATTATTAGGAAATAAAATAAACATTTGTGCAATTCGAAGATTCTATTGTGAATTAATCCAATTTTGTTTTGTACGCGTATTATTGTAAATTTTTAATAAATTCAGTTAAATTTTTAATAAATTAATTAATAATCAATTTATTTTTAAATAATTAATATAAATTAAGAAGAAAAAAGCAATAAAAGAAATAAAAAGTCGAAATTTGAGGGATGCATCAAATCCGCTGGTAAACACAGGAAGTAATGCAAGAGTTAAGAAAGCAGAACAGAACAACTTGCCAAATAGAAAGTCGTCAGCGATTCCATCGGTTGTAAAGCTCGCAGCATGTCTAAGCTTTTTTGCAGATGGAAGGTATCAAAAAGGTGTTTCCTTATATATATAAGGACCCCTTATATATATAAGGGGTCGGAAATAAATATTGTAGAAATTACACACGGAATGAAAAACTTAGATATACCCTTTCCACATGTGGTGAAGGGTTGTAATAATTCAGTAATAATTTGAAGGCTGTTTTTGTTTTCAGACTTTGTTTATTTTACTTAGTGCTCCGAGATTGGAGCTACTAAGTTATTACTTTGGTTCTGCTTCTGTTCTAACAAAAATCTTCTGGTTATATGTATACTATTTGGTACATTGTTTATTACAAATTACACTCAACCTTGTAATTCTATTTTATCCTAATTAGTATTATACTTTAAAAAAAATACCAGGCAATCATAAATTTTGAGTGATTTACAAAATTTATGATTGAGTGGAAATTCTTAATTTTAAAGTGTTTAAATCTATGGGAACCATATGGGAAGTATGATCTATTTTTTAACAGTTTTTTATTTTAATAATTTGTATTTAAAAGTAAAATATTTTGAGGTGTAGTATGAAGCGTGCTGATCGGCGTGTGCGGACAACAAAGTCAAGGGCATTTTAGTGGTGCATTAATTTGAAGGCCACTTGACTGTTGTTTACTTAAACTGTGTGTGGGAACTAATTATTGTTAATGCAATGCAACAACAACAATGTTTGTTTGTTTGTTTCGCTACTTGAACATTTATGATAATTAATATTTATTTACTATGCCCAAATGTGTTGGCAATTAGACTGCTTGTTACAGTACTTGTGTGATGGTTATACTAACCGATCAGTCACACTACACCTCCGCTTTTCATAAGAATGTTCATATAACGTGAGTTTTATGGATATTTTTTACAATAGTGCTTTTATATTTAGTTATAAAGTATTTCTTATATTGTTTTGCTATTACTAATTTTTTAAAATTGTCTGGACATCTTTAAAGTTTTTATCTTAGCAGTAATTTTATTTATTATATCTTAAGTCTATTTTTATGAACTGTTTGTTCTTTATTTGTTTTCTTATCAACTATGTTTACATTATTTCTTAAATCTATTTTCTTAATTTTAAATGGTCCTTTAGATTGATTATCCAATCCAAGTAAAATTAAATCTCCTTATTTAAAACTATAGTCTAAAATTTGCTTATCATAGTTAACTTTTTGTTCTAATTTTTTTTTTCTAATAATTCTTTAGCTCTTTTATGTGCTACTTCTAACCTAAACTTAGCTTCTGTATAGTAATCGTCCACATTATACAGTGGTGTCTTTCTATCAACTTCATTAAATTGTTGAAAAGAATTTGGTATTTTTGAAAATACTAATTCATAAGGACAGTAATTGTCTACTGTTGAAGGTGTCGTATTGAAGCAATATGTGAAATATTTTAACCATTCATCCCAGTCGGTTTTGTCTACTGATATGAGCGTACATTATCATTGAAAGTTCTATGACTTCTTTATATTGTGCCTAAAGTCTGGTGATGGTAAGCTGTTGAGGTTAGTTGGTCACCTCATTTAATAGCGGTATTTTCAATTTCTTTAAATATTTATTGCCCATCTTAACTTCATTTGTTGAGATAAATTCGAAAATTTTCTCACTGGGTGCCACTTGTAATTTTTCGATATTTAGTTTACCGGCCACTTTCTCAAGCCTAAAGGAAAATTATCCTAAGTCAATTTTCTTATTAGTAAACAAATCATTTATTTGCATATTTGCAATGACAGATTTTCCACGCTTAATATAACATTTTGCGGGTGTAATCTTCAATTTAATATATTTTCTGACATCAATGTTCCTCAATGGGGCTCTTTATTTGTGCTGAATTTATGCTGATTATTTGTTTTACTACTGTCTTTTTTTTTATTTGTCATCGAACTAGTCGTGATCTTATGAACATTATTTAATTTTTGGTTCATGTCTTGTAATTCTGGATAATGCATCGGCAACGTAATTGTCTTATCCTTATTTGAATTTAACTTTGAAGCGTCATATATTAAATATTCTATTACAGTTTGAGCCATTATTGTGCTATGAATCGTATTTTCTAACTATTCTAACTGGTGCCGCAAGACTCTGTGCTATCTCCACTTCTTTATAACCTTTACATCTCAAACTACAAAGTACCAAGTAGAAATAATGTGGCATTCTATGCTGATGACAGTGCTTTTATTTCTTGTGGAATTTTGCGAATGCAAAAAGTTTTTATGCATGCCAACGATTATTTTACCAAGTGGAAAATTAAAATTAACAACGAAAAAACTCAGGCGATACTTTTTCTATTTAATAAATCTCCGAAAAGAATTCCCACTACTAAACTTTTTATTAACAGAACGGAGATACCATTTTTGAATTCTATTAAATACTTAGGCGTAATCCTCGATAAGAAACTAACGTACAAAGAACATGTAGATAATATTTGCAACAAAGCAGTTCGTTGCGACCGTGCTCTGTACCCTCTTTTTAATAGAAAATCAAAGCTAAATATTAAAAACAAATGTCTTCTATACAACCTACATATTAAACCTATTCTCATATATGCCTGCGTTATCTGGAAGGACTGCGCAATTTCCCACAAGAAAAAACTCCAAATAATTCAAAATAAAAATCTAAAAACCATATACAATTTACCAAGAAGATTTTCCAGTAGAGAGCTGCATAGAATTTCAGGTCAAAGAACAATTAAAACGGTAATAAAAAATTTGGCCCTGCCATTCTATGATAGATGCAGTAAGTCTACTTTTTCCCATTTGAGAAGTTTGCAGGAATCTATACTAAGATATAGATTCTATTGGTTCGTGTATATTTAAACTTCTCAAAACCCCCCTGTGATTATAGATATAGGTTTTTTACTATCTTTTTCCTATAATAAATTATTTTAGAAAAATGTTAATTTAAGTATAAAATGTAAATATTTGTTGTAATATCTTATATGATAGTAACTCAAAAATGTAATAGAAATAAGAAACTCACTGATAGTAATTAAAAATGCAATACAATACAATACTATTCTAAGCTCTAGATCTTTTTTTTTATCAAAATTTATAATTTTATTTTCAATATTACAATAATTATTTATTTTCTTAATATAAATATTTAAAGTACATTTTTCATTATTTTTATTAATATTAAGAAAACTTAACTTAACTTCTCTTAGAAGAATAATTTTCTTCCGTTTTCTTTGTTGGTGTAACCCTTATTCTTTTGGGTTAGGCCACCTTTTATATTACTAGTCTTTTTTTTCTTTTTCGGTAAATGGTCTTGGACAATTTATGGATATTTTATAAAAAAAATGTTTGCCTTGAGCGGTTAACGCTTACAGGCCCTAAATTGCGTTATAGTTTGGCGCAATTTTTTTGTTTTTTTTAATATAATGATGATGATAAAAATGGCTTAAAATAGGTTATTTATTGTAAAAAGTATTATTATTGTTCTGGCTGAACCATCCTTCTTGGTTTATTATTGTTCTGGCTGAACCAACCTTTTGGCCAGGCTGTAATTTTTTTCTTCAATATAGATGTTGATGTGTGCAGGATTAGTCTTCATGCTCCAGATTTGGCAGCAGGAGCGCCATGTAATAATTTAGAAATAAATTAAGGGCTGTTTTTGTTTTCAGACTTTATTTATTTTACTTAGTGCTCCGCGATAGGAGCTACTAAGTTATTACTTTGGTTCTGCTTATGTTCTAACAAAAATCTTCTGCTTATATGTATATTATTTGGTTGAGTGGTTTTTACAAATTACACTCAACCTTGTAATTCTTTTTTTATCCTAATTAGTATATCCTTTAACTTATAAAAATACCAGGCAATAATGAATTTTGAGTGATTCATGATTGAGTGGAAATTCTTAATTTTCAAGTGTTTAAATATATGGGAACCATAAGGGAAATATGATCAATTTCTTAACAGTTTTTAATAATTTGTATTTAAAACTAAAATATTTTGGGGTGTAATATGAAGCGTGTTGATCGGCGTGTGCGGACAACAAAGTCTAGGGCATTTTAGTGGTGTATTAATTTGAAGGCCAATTGACTGTTGCTTACTTAAACTGTGTGTGGGAACTAATTATTGTTAATGGTCAGAATGGTCAGACTAAAGCAAAAAGAAATCCTTCCAAAATAAAAATTTCGTCATATAGACACATGGGGGGTCCTTTTAACTGCTCCTATTTACCAGTGGGTACACTGTGGGTCCATTGGCTACCTCTGTGTGTATTGCTTTCTATAAAGGTCTCCAATACAAATGAAAGCAGAAAAACCCTACCAATCTAAAAAAAACAAAAATCGCCCCTCGCAGGGTTTATTGATCCCCCGAGATCTGTATGCACTCCTTGCGATCTACCTGTCGCAGTCTAATATTTATTTGACAAAAAAAGGCAAAACAGAATCATTAAAGCCGAAAAAAATTAAAAAAAAACGTGATAAAAATATAGGTGGGCGTGGTCGCAGCCTACAAAGGAATGATCCGATATTGCTGGATTGCAATACCAAAATTTTCCAAACTATGCCTGACAGATTGGTGTGCTTAAATTTTTTGTATCTCTTCTGGTGCCTTGGCAAATGATATTACAACACGAACAAGGACAGACGGACATCGCTTAATCAACTTCTCTATATATAAGGATCCAGAATATATATACTTTATGGGTTCGGAAATGAAATTTGTAGAAATTACACACGGAATGACAAACTTAGATATACCCTTTCCACCTGTGGTGAAGGGTATAAAAATAACTATTTTTAAACGTAACAAGAAAACTACTTGCATTGTGCTTCCATTCGTATTCCCAATCAGAATGTTTGGGAAAAAATTCATAAAATTTCTTGGAAAAAACTCACGGGAATAAAGATTGAGATTACTCTCAATTTCACGAAATGGGAACAAGTACTCTAAAAATTCTCTTGAAATTTCTTTGTTTGTTTGTGTTTATCATGAAAAAAATTATTGCAACTGATAGTGTGTAGTGTAATTGGACGCGATTATTTGACAGTTCATTTTATGAAATTGCTTTGATGAAATTTCTCATGAAAACACTCTCATCATAAATTTTATGGCACTGCAATTGACGACTACATGTAACAAAATTCTCCCTGGGTTTGAATTTAACTTTTGTTGAGATAAATATTCCAGATCTCATACTGAGTATAGACGCTAAGTAACGTTGTTCATATTTAGTGTGGAGAGTTTGTGTTTATAAAGGCAATGTAATTGTTTTTGTTCTTATATTTACATTATCTTTTGTTTTCGTTTTTTTTTTCGTTTCTTTTTATATATATAAAAAAAACTTCGGCAGCAGCTTAAAGCTAAGTAAATGTTAATTTATTACGTGGTTTCTCTTAAATCACATTTTATTGCCATCTTTATAAATTTTGTTTTCAAAAGTATGTCTCTTTTGCGGTTTTATTACGACTTTTCATTAAATTTTAGAAAAAAGTCGATCTGTGAAAAGTATATGCATGTATCAGAGGAATTGATTAGCTTTGAGACTATTTTTAGTAAGAAGCCATATCCAAATACTATAAAAATGTCTTTGAGTTTGAGAAAATTAAATTCAATATAATAAGTGAATGTAACTTTATGATAAGTGTTAAACACAAACAGTATAATAAAAAAAAGAGTTACCGGTAGTTCAAGGAAAACATCCACAAGAGCGGAAAACTTATATTCGGTGTATAAATATTATTGCAAAGGCGAGACAATATTCAAGTGAGGAAATTAAAGATGGTGCATAAGCAGTCGTTCCCAATCTTTGTGTTTCTAACTGCATGCCGCCATTTGATACATATGTTTTTCATAGGGATTACGTTTCGTGACCTACTTTTAGGGACATGCTTACTGCATGTCCCTATATATATTATATATATAAGCAATTCTAGACTTAGCCCAATTGAAAAATTATTTTACTTGTTTGGAAAAACTGTTGGTGATAAAAAAGATACAAATAGAAATGTTGCTTTAACCAGTGAAAATTTTGAATTTGCTTGGAATAATTTAAAATGTCAATATGAAAATAAGCGTGTTTTGATCCACAGTCAGCTTGTTTTCGTAATTTATTTATTGTATCTTCTAAGCATTTGACATAACACTAAATACTCATATCCTAAATCTAACGTAAAATTAATAAAATATACTTTTATAGTTCTGCCAGTGCAAGTGCCTGACAATAAAATTGTATGTTTCATGGGCTACACTAGGGCTATTCTGCTAATGTTCGGCTAAGAAAACCAAGATTCCTCCTTCTTAGTCGTATGTAACCACGATCATTAAGTAGGTTGCGAGTCAGCGGGTTTGGATGCATTTCTAGTTTTTTCAAATACGTTGCTGCATATTTCGCCAGTAATTAATGGAGTGTTTAGATCTTTATGAATGTTCGAGTTTTTTATACACCAGGGTGCGATTTTCTCTATTGTTGAGGCTTAATTTAACTTGTAAACAATAAAAGTTTACAATCTAAGCTTAGGGTTGAATTTCTACCCATCAGCCAATTAATTTGCACTGCTTTTAGTTTCATCTGTATCAATTGTGCTTCAATGTGACTTTTCCAGGATAAGCGCCGATTAAGGTGTATGCCAAGGTATTTAACCTCTGAGTGCTGAGGTATCATTTGTTATTTATGCGAATATAGGAATCTGGAGGATATTTGGGGACTTTCGTGAATGCTAAGAAAAGACGTGTCGTCAGCAAATGTCGATGGGTTAACCCTCTTGCTGGTAGGTATGTCCGAATTGAAGAATAAGTATAAAACGGGTCCCCATTTACTACCTTGGGGAACTCCGGCTTTAAGTTGCTCAGGCGAATGTAAAAAATTTCTCTCAGTTAAATAACTTTTTAAACGCTTATAAAAATTGTTGGGTAAGTTAAGCTTTAACTTATACAGTAAGCGTTCATACCATACTTTGTCAAACGGTTTTATTTTTTACTTTCAAAACCCTGTCTTACTACGTTAACTTGTCTGTTCGTTCTGTAGTGCTGTGTTGTCTTCGGAATCCGAATTGATGATTTGGTATATATATATATATATATATTTTCTCGCTCGAAATTGGTTTAAGCTTAGTAATTAAAATTTTCTCAAAAAGTTTGACATATTTGATAAAAGGCTCGTTGGTCTATATGAATCGACCTTTGTTTGATCTTTTCCTGGCTTAGGTATCATAGTTATTAAAGAGACCTTCTAGACTCGAGGGAAGGAATCATGGCGTAAAATGGAATTAAAACATAAAGTATTATTTTAACCGCTACTCGAGGAAGTTCCATTAGCATCTTGTTTATGTTGTCAAAACCGTAAGCTTTCTTAGGGTTTAGACCAGCGATTGTCCCTTGAATTTCTCCAAGGCTAAATAATAGTGGTGACACTACTTTACTTTCGATAATAACTTTCGATATAACTCAATTATATTATATCATTTCTGGTCCAGCCACCAGATAAAGTACGCAGAGGAGGCTTACGAATAACAGGTCTTTTAAGGTTTTTTGTTGCACGTCATAATGAGTAATCTGATTGAGGAGTAGCATCAAGGTTTGCCAAAAATTGTTCCAGGAATGAATTTCTTCGGGATTCAAGTAGCACTTTTAGTCGTTTTGTTATTTCTTTTAATTTATTTTTTAATTGAGGAGATCTGTGTGATTGCCACTCTCCTCAAGTTATTCTTTTTTTTAGTTTAGTCAACAGGTGTTCGATATCTATAGAATAAATTTTATTATATTAATTTTCTCGTCGGATCTGCGTTGCATGGTGGGCAGCCATTTTAAGGTTATTCTTAGCGAAATATTTTCTAAACCGTGGGTACTGAGGTACTTTCTATATTTCAACCAATTTATAGTTGTCTTCGCAAAGAATCCGGAAGGTGATAGAATTATCTGAAGATAATTCTTAAAACACCCAAAATTAATAACATCAGGTATTTTCTGTTGATCAGTAGGCCAATATGTTGGTTGCCTAGTAGAAATTACATTTAAGCCCATTTTTGAGATTTCGTCAAACAAATAATAATAATAATAATAATAATAATAATAATAATAATAATAATAATAATAATAATAATAAGTCGCTAACCTCAGAAAGAGCGTTTTGCTTTTTAGTCGCCAGCTGCAGCGGGGTCCTAGTTATTTATAGAAGTTACTGAACTGACTATTGAAAATCTAACAGGGGATATTGAAAATCTAACAGGGGAATAAATTGAAGATATAACCAAGTTCTGAAAATCATCAATTCTCACAGAAATCATGCAGTAAATTGTGTTTGAGCCAAGCTTTTATCAGAATAGCCGAACCACCACACGCTTATATAATATATTATATATATATAATATATAATATATTATAATATATAAATGTAGCTCGAGTAGGACGGCTGAAAATTCCCTTATGGAGCTTTTAATGGTATCAGATATGATGTTTTTTATTTTGTTCTACTTTTGCAATCAATTTACTTGAAAAGTTTATATAGTGTTAAAACATACTTAATTAAAAGTACACTAATGATTGCGGAATTATATAAATTTTACAGTTCGCATTTTTGTATCTCTTTTAATAGTTGAAAAAAAGAAGCCGTGTTTAATGGTTTATAGTTTCTCACCCATATAAACTTGTTTTCAAGAAAACTCAATTTTTCTTTTGATAATTACTAAATTACACAAAAAGCAAACCCAACACTACGAATAAATTATCAACCCTTTTTAGGGTTCCGTACACAAAGTGTAAAAACGAAACCCTATTGTTTTCGCTACAATGTCTGTCCGTCTGTCCATCTGAAATTTTCACAGTAGGTGTATAATTGTGGCCGCTATAGTAGCAAATACTAAAACTTATAGGGTGTTCCGATAGAGAGGTGTTATTTACGAATAAGTGTTTATTTCTTGAACTGTAGGAGGAAAACATTAAAAATATGCAAGCAGTAATCAAAACTTAGTTCGCTATATAAACAAGTCTAAAAAGATAAACCTAAAAATTAAAGGGTGTTCCGATAGTGTCGTGATTTGCATGTATAAGGCCTAAGTTTTGAACCATAATAGGTAGACTCTTGAAATTTTCACAGAAGGTGTGTAACTGTAGCCACTATAGCAATAAATACTAAAACTTATAGGGTGTTGCTAAAGTGACGTGTCATTTGCCTTAATGTCTTTATTTTTTGAGCTATAGGAGGCAACCACTTAAAATTTGCAAGGGTGTGCCGACAGTGACGTGATTTGCATAAACATTGACTAATTTTTTAACCATAATAGATAGACTTTTGAAATTTTCACAAATGGTGTATTACTATGACCCCTATAAAAACAATAAAAATTTAAAGGGTTTTCCAACAGTGGCGTCTTTTGCATGTAAAACCGTAATATTACCAAGGCCGCTATAACAAAAATTGCTAAAATTTAAAGGGTGTTCCGACAGTGATGCAATTATGACTTTAATTTTTAAATTAAAGGGTGACTCATAAGGCATGAAAAAATTAACAACTTGAATTTTTAAAGTTGTACTAAACATAGTACGGAACCCTACGTGTGTGAGTCTAACTCGCACTTGACTAATTTATTTTCTATTCATTTAATATACTAAAGAAACTATTTGTTATATTGTTAAAAACAAAAATTAATATTACATTAAATCAAAGCGTTAAAAAACTTATATTTAAAATATATAGATTGCATATATGTTCCTTAAATTAATAATTGTTTTTGTTAGTTTCCTATTATTTTTCATTGAAAATATACAAGTATATTTTTTTTTTTCTTAGTCGTGCTTACATTAACTTGCATCGTATGCAAAGAATTCATGCTAGAAAATCAGGATAGCTTAATATTAGCTAACTGTAATCATATGTTTCACAGATCATGTATAGAATATGCCCTTTCGAATGTTGGTGAATGCCCAGATTGCCACAAACTGTGCGATTTAGTGGACCTAAGAAAAATAAACATTCACAACTTGACGAAACCTAACCCTATTGCAAAACCCGTGGTCAGCGTAAATATTAGAGGAAAAGGTCGTGGTGCTATTAGCAAGAAATATAACACTCGTAATGTTACCAAGAGCTTATTTCAAGACAGCTCGGTATTAGATTCTAGTAACTTATCGCATCAAACGGAAGATACTTCTGTAGTTTTAACTCCACACCAAACTTTTCAAGATTTTGATGAAAATGTCGTAAATCCTTTAGGTTCAACAGTTAATGTTAATCGTATGCCGTTAAATAATTTACACATTGATCATACCCAACTTACGCAGATGATTGAGACTAGTATTGTCAAGATATTAGGAAATTTATACATTAACACAAACGCACAAACACCCACCGTATTACCAAGCACCTCGTAGAGTGCATAACAAAGTAAATTGGGTTCCGTCCCTTATTTCTCAAAACAATTCTAATATTCGGGTGGACAAGAAAACGTCTATAATTCAAAATGGTATTTGAAATTTGATGGTTCTTCAAATGGCTTAACAGTTGATGAGTTTTTGTATAGAATTCGATCCCTGACAGCTGACAATTTTATTCTAGTATTTGTAAGAATCTGCACCTTTTACTGTCTGGAAAAACCCGTGATTGGTATTGGCGATACCACAAACAAGTCGATCACATTCGATGGGACGAATTTTGTTCGGCAATTAAATACCAATATAAAGATTTTAAAACGAATTTTGATTTGAGAGAAGAATTACGAAATTGAAAGATGAGAGCGGGGGAATCTTTTGATATGTTTTTTGAAGCGATTCCTGCAAAAATTGACCGCCTAGATATCCCAATTCCTTATAGTGAATTTACTGAAATATTAACTAAAAACCTAAGACCAGACATACGGCATGAATTATTTATTTCCCTATATATACAATTACTCACTTAAGAAAATTAATGCAAATGAGGGAAAATCTTGTGAATGATGAGTATTGTCAAGTTCAACAAAATTATTCCCGACGTAATGTCGCTGATTTAGATTTAAATGATAATACCGAATTTTTTGAACAGGATAAACCAGAACTTTTTGCTGATGCTATACACCAACAAATTTTATTCAACTGTTGGAATTGTGATGAGGTTGGTATTCACTGGCAGGACTGTCTGCATGAGAGATCAGTTTTCTATTATGGCTGTGGGGCCAAAAATATCTATAAGCCTCAATGCCAGAAATGTAGTTCCAAAAACATATCTAATCCAAAAAACTTTCAACGTCCATTCCCATCAGAAAACAAATCTTAAACCCTTTATGTTATCGCTGGCGGCGACGGTCGTTCGAAAAAGGGTGAATTTAACAACCAAATAAAAAGAGCCAAGTTTCTAATTAATTGGTTTAGGTGTTTATTTCTTTTTAAAAGTATTACAATTAACAAATGGAAATATACATATAAGAACAAATGTAATTACCGCAGTGCTTTCCTTTAACGAACTAATTTTACTTGTTAAATAATTTAAAGTTGAGCCAAAAATTCTTTATGTATTAAATACATCAAAAAATAACGGGCCAACTTAACGAAACAAAGGCACTGCAGAATAATATTGTTACACATAAAACTAACTGATCATTTACAATCATACATATGTATAAACAAATAGGAAAAAAAGGGAATATAAATACATAATATGAATATACATAAATGGTCAAGAGACAAAATAACAAGACATTTAGGCAACTCACAGACTGACAAATTAAAATAAATAAATTCAAACAAAATAATAAATGTTTCCAGTTTTATGAGCGATTAAGGGACATCCCCACCCCCGTGGATCGACCACGATTCACTTCTCCAAATCAAGGACTGCAAGTTTGGAAACAGGACGCATCAGGACACCAGTGCTAGTACGGACATCAGCACGACGTATAATATCATCTTTACCCTTGTATACCTCTTCCACTCGACCTCGTCTCCAATCTTTTCGGGACACTGCAGGATCACAAATGATAACCAAGTCACCAACGGCAATAGCATTTGTGCTTTGACACCATTTGGAGCGTCTGATCAACGTGGGAAAATATTCTCGGATCCAGCGATTCCAAAAATGATCGCGTAGTTGGCGAGAGATGCACCACTGCTTACTCAATAAAATAGGCTCTTCCGCTGGCACTCCGGCAGGAGTTTGGGTTGTATTTGGGCAACCAAGTAGGAAATGATTAGGCGTTAGTGGTTCCTCATCTTCGTGGCTCAGCGGCAAGTGTGTTAAGGGACGAGAGTTCACAATATTTTCTGCTTCAATTAGGAAGCTTTGAAGCGTGCGTTCACGAGGGGCAGACTCTTTCAATGTTGACTGTAGCACACGTTTGACGTACTGTACCATTCGTTCCCATACACCACCTTCTGCAGGATTATGTGGACAATTGAACTGCCAGTCGATACTTTTCGATGATAGTTCATCTTCAATACGGGCCACATCAAATACCTCACTGAACCTCTTAGCGACTTGGTCAGCACCAATAAAATTTTTACCATTATCGCTTCTGAGCCTTGTAGGTACGCCACGTCGATTTATAAAATTACGTATGGCAAGGATGCACGAATCTGTGGACAGGTCGAAAGCAACTTCTAAGTGGATGGCTCTTACGGTTAGGCAGGTAAATAGAGCTACCCATCTCTTTTCATGGCGTCGACCAATGGTTAACTGTAACCATTGGTCGACCAATGGTTACAGTTAACCATTGGTCGACGCCATGAAACGGCCCGAAGTAATCCAACCCAGTATAGGTAAAGGGCCTAATATATGGCGTAAGTCTGTCTTCTGGCAAAGAACCCATAAGTGGTGGCACCGGCAATGTACGACGAAATCTGCAAATAAAACATTTAGAAACACACTTATGTAAAGTTTTTCTTAAGCGTGGAATCCAGAACGATCTTCTTATTTCACAATTGTGGCTTCGAAATTCTGATGTTTCATCTTCTCGTGTACATGGGCCACAAACAACTCAGTGACGGGATGATGTGACGGCAATATAATCGGACGTCTTATTTCCAAGGGCAACAAACTAGCTGCGTCTACATGGCAATTAACTCGCAGTAGTAAATTTTCATCCAAGTATGGAACCAACGCATATAATTCACTACTTTTGGGCAAATTTTCTTCAGATTTTATAATTTCAATTTCGGCATTAAATTTTTCTTTCTGGGCTTGGCGACAAAGATAAATTTCCGCAGTTTTTAGGTCAGCAGCAGTCAAACTATTTCTTTCATCTTGGCTTACTTTCCTTTGGCATCGACTTATGAAACGTAACATCCAGGCAACCGTTCGTTTTAGCTTAAAATAAGAAGAAAATCTACTAAAATCAATAATAGGAGGAATATTAATTAATAGAGCAAATGTTGGACGTAGCTCCTCAGTATCAAGGCTAGCAGGGCTTATATTCACAGCTTTGGGCCATTCATCTTCACCACCATAAAGAAAATTAGGGCCACTGAACCAGCTGGATTCATTCGAGACTTCATCCTAGTGGTTTCATCAGCAACATTGATATTGGTGGGCAGCCATCTCCAATTTGCTGGGCTAGTGGAATGTAGAATTTCTGTGATTCGATGGGCAACACATGGCTTGTATCGAAGGATACTTCAACTTTTCCATTAGGATATATGGACCTCCAGTATGACGCGGCACCAAATGCATCCTCACTAGCGTCGACAAAAACATGTAGCTCCAGACGGATAGGAATGCCATTTCCAAAATAACAACGAGGCGCTTTCATATTAACAACATTTTTAGCTCTTGGCGCCAAATATTCCACATGTCATATAAGTCATTGGGCAAAGGGTCATCCCATCGGACATCGTACCTCCATACCTCACGCATCAACAGTTTAGCCGTAATCATAAAGTTGCTCAATAGACCAAGTGGATCGAAAACAGACATTACCACACTAAGAACTCTCGTTTTGTATGAGCCTTCAAACCATTTATGACATCAGCATTCACGTTGTGGAACCTCAACTCAAACCTGAAAGTATCATCTTTAGGTTGCCAGTACATACCTAGGACTTTTTCTGACTGCAGCTCGTTGATATCGCTGGAAAAGTTCACCGGCTTGTCCATAGCACCTTTAAGAGCCATTATTACCTCAGACGAATTCGATGAAAAATTTCTTAGCTCGAATCCAGCTGACTTATGGATGTCACGAACTTGTTGGGCAACTTCAATAGCTCTTTCAGGTGTTGGAAAACTGTCGACGAAATCATCTACATAATGATGATCCATGATAGACTTCACCGCACGAGGGTATTTTTCCCGATAGCTTAGGGCGTTGGTTTCTTTGACATAATGGGTTACGCAGGGCGAACAAGCAGCGCCAAATATCATCACGACCATCTCATAAGTATCTGGAGGCTTGCTGTCATCATCGCGCCAAAGGAAGCGTTGGGAACATCTGTCTTCAGAAGCCACAAGGACCTGGTGAAACATCTCTTTAATGTCGCCGCAAACTGCAACAGCTCCAACTCGAAAGTTGAATAAAATAGACGGCAGAGGCTTATATTGCTGAGGACCCTTTAAGAGCATGGAATTCAACGAAACGCCTTCAACAGTTGCAGCAGCATCAAAAACTAGCCGAAGCTTTCCAGGCTTGTTGGGGTTGACCACTCCAAAGTGAGGAAGATACCAAGTTCTAGGGTAAACACCAGAAGCTTCATTAGGCAACAATTTCCTTGCATACCCCTTTGACACGTAATCGTTCATGATGTACTTCATTTTCATTTCTTCATTTTCGTCTCAATACCATTGAGTCTATTTAGAGCCATGGAATAACTGTCTGGCAGAATTACATCATCAGAGCGCCACAAGAGCCGGGTTGAAATCTTCCTTCAACTTTCACAGTAGTATTCATCATTATTTGACGAGCTCGAGCAACCTCCTTCGATTCTATGACGGGTAAGACCTTGACTCCAAAATTTTCGATTTCAAAACAATTTGCCAACAAGTCGTAAAGTGTCTACTCAGGCTGAACTGTCAACAAACATAAATTAGAATTTGATGGCTTACCCCTCATCGGACAAAAAACGACCCAACCCAATGGTGTGTTGGCAGCATAGGGACCACTTTCTTCCAAAGACACAATTTCATCAGGAAGACCAAGATGGCAGTGATCTAATCCTATCAGGACTTTAGGGGCCACACCATTGTATAATTTAATTGGTAAACCAGGATGAGTGCTTAAATCCATATTGAAACTCTGAGCCGGCAATTTCAAATTCGAGACACCATAAACATTTTTTAAAGCATATTTTCTTTGCTTACCAATCCCACTTACTTACTCTTCATATTCCTTTCCAGCGTACCAGTGCAAGTTCAATTTACTTTGATGCTCCCGGAGGCCCAGTTGCCTCACCAAGGAGCTGTCCACCATAGTAACCGAAGAACCTTCATCCAACAACGCGTAAGTTTCAACCTTGTTACTAGGACCATAAAGTACAATAGGCACAACTCGAAACGCTCTTATCTACAGGACGGGATACACAGCTCAAGACAGACTCACTTCCATTTGATGAACCACTTGGGGCTTCTGACTCACTTGGCCCAGAATATTTTTCGCGATTATTATTAATTTGTACATCATGTAGTAATTTGTTATGTTTTCGCAGGCAACCATCAATGGGACACTCTCTTCATTTACGGCAACTCCTACTAGGATGCCGCGAGCCAAGACACGAAAAACATAACCTATATTTCTTCATATTAGACCATCTGTCAGGCACACTCAATGAACTAAATTTTTTACACTCAAATAATTTATGATTACTCTGGCACATAGGGCATTCTTGTTTATGTTGACCATCAACGGCGTGGAGGACAACTTTTCTTTTTGGTTCACTATAATATCGATTACTACTCACCCCTTGAATAGTTTGCACCAAATCAGCAACATCTTTGAGCCACCTGTTAAAATCCAAAACCGTTGGATATGGCTTAATTGTTGAGGAATAGCGGGCCCACTCCATTCGTTTGCTCAAGGGAAGCTTACCAACCAATTCATCCATTAATGTAGTATTCGCTAAATGCTGTTGTCCATTGGCAGATTCCAAAAAGGCGGCAAGATTCTGCACCTTACCAGCAAATGGCACAAGTCGATCAATAGCACTCTCACTAATGGGCTGAATTTCTTTCACTTGTTGGAGCTGACATCGGATAAGCATTTCTGGACGACCATATCGAAAACGCAACTGCTCCATCACCACATTGACGTTATCCGGATGTATGAGCAATGATTTAACACTCTCCCCTGCGTCACCCTTTAATGCCTTTTGGAGCCGAACACAATTTTCAAAATTATTGTAATTATAAACATCAGTCGAATTACTAAAGGCTGTTGAAAAAATGGGCCAATCCTCAGGTGTACCACTAAATTCCGGCAGGTCATATATTTTTCTGTGCACTGCCATCGAACCGCCATTTTGAGACACAAAATTATTTGGCGGTAACATTTGTGTTAAAGGCGATTGGCTTGCACAAAAACCGGTACTATTTGTATTGCAGCTAACACACGAAGATGGCGTACGGCGATCAGTGCAGTCAACGTTGGCTGAGACAGAATTTTCGACGTTGGCTTCACTAGTACCCGTCACAGCTGGCGCCATATTGGATGGTTGGGGCACGGCTGAGGTTGGCGTTGAATTGGCATTAAGGGCAATGGACAAAACTTTCTGAGCAGTCAGAAACTGGACCTGGAGTGTATTAATTTGGCTTTGCAAGTCTTCCAAATTGATACCGGATTTGGGCTGGGGCATTGGAAGCTGTTGGCTACGTTGAACCGTGGCTGAGGGCATGTTGGACGCGGCAGTGGAAGTGGTGGCTATGCTACCCGAGATTCCAGCGCAAGTGGAACTCGTAGACATTGCGACAGCGGCAGGGGTAGATAATATTTTATCACTTATTTAAGCAGTACTTACGATTGTCTTGGTTACTCCTGAGGTTGAAGGAACTACTGGTATAGGCATTGCTGTTCCGGCGGCAGAGGAACTGGTAGACAGCAAAGGAGCTCCAGCGGCAGTGGGAGCCAATTGCTGTGACGGCAGATATGTTCCGGCAGATGGAGAACCACTATTATTTTGGCTTGATGTTGTCTGCAATCAAGCGCTTTTTCTCACTGGCGATCGTTGCATTATGAACCACAAATATTCTTTAAACAATTGTTGTCCCGGCAGACGAGGAACGACACTAAAAATTTTCAAATATATTTTTATTTAACGGCAGGCAATGTCCAATAAAAATTATTTATTCCGGCTGACAAGGAACCACTTCAGCAAAAATTTATTTTCTCCTAGACAGAGAACCAATTGTTCCGGCAGGCAAGGAACCACTTCAGCAAAAATTTATTTTCTCTTAGACAGAGAACCAATTGTTCCGGCAGGCAAGAAACCACAACAAAATTTTTCCAAAGACCACAATGGTCAGCTAGGAACCACAAGAATTTCCGCACAAAAGTTGAGAAATAAAATTTATTCTCCAATAAATGTTCCGGCAGTCAGAGAACCACACAGAAATAAATTTATTCCTCACAAAAATGTTCCGGCAGTCAAGGAACCACAAACAAATAAATTTATTCTTCAAAAAATGTTCCGGCAGTCAAGGAACTACAAACGAATTTATTTTTAATTGTTCCCGCAGGCAAGGAACCAAATCTTTCGCCAAAGTATTGCGAATTTAATTTTTTTATTAATTGTTCCGGCGGGCATGGAACCACTTTTGTCGTCAATAAAAATTTTTTATTAATTGTTCCGGCGGGCACATTTTTCGCCAAATAAAATGCGAAATAAAATTTGTTATCGCTGGCGGCGACGGTCGTTCGAAAAAGGGCGAATTTAACAACCAAATAAAAAGAGCCAAGTTTCTATTTAATTGGTTTAGGTGTTTATTTCTAATTAAAAAAAATATTTCAATTAACAAATGGAAATATTCATATAAGAACAAATGTACTTACCGTAGTGCTTTCCTTTAACGAACTAATTTTACTTGTTAAATAATTTAAAGTTGAGCCAAAAATTATTTATGTATTAAATACATCAAAAAATAACGGGCCAACTTAACAAAACAAAGGCACTGCAGAATAATATTGTAACTCATAAAACTAACTGATCATTTACAATCATACATATGTATAAACAAATAGTAAAAAAAGGGAATCAAAATACATAATATGAATATACATAAATGATCAAGAGACAAAATAACAAGACATTTAGGCAACTCACAGACTGACAAATCAAAATAAATAAATTCAAACAAAATAATAAATGTTTCCAGTTTTATGAGTGATTAAGCGACACATTAGTTAACTCAGATATAAATAAAAAAGAAACAAATAATCAACATATACAAAAATTAAAAAATCCCAACAACATTTTATTTCCTATATGTCCTTACCATGAATGGTGGCAGCAATATATTTCAAAGCGAAATGAAATATTTAACGTTGCCCCCATATCTTCTCAAAGTACGGGAAAAAATAAGCGCTCAACTCAACTCTTAGGAGCTACTACAAAATACGCAAATTTGCAGCTAAATACACTATTTCCTCTGTGGTTAATAAATGTGGTGACAAGAGATTTTATGCTAGGATTTCATTTTTAAATTTTACTCAATTAGGTCTTTAGACACCGCCGCTAATATAACCTGTATAGGAGCTGATCTTCCGAAAGAAGATTTTACTGAATTATCAGAATATAGTAGAACTAAATAGTATGTTAAAACCGCAGATGGAGGTTGTTTGAACTAGCTCCAGATTTATTTGAATCCGCAATAATAAGTTGTCCTACGGAATTGTCTGAATTTAAAAAATCCTCAGATTATTTTTCGTTTAACGTCATTACCTCGGGTTCTGACGATCACAAATATCCGTTAACATCGACTCAAAAAGAACAATTAACAGCTATTATCAATTTATTTCCAAGTTTTGAAACACAAGGCTTAGGCAGAACCAGGTTAATAGAGCATGATATAGACGTTAGCAATGCCACACTTATTAAACAAAGATTTTACCCAGTTTCTCCAGCTGTAGAGAAACTGATGTACAATGAAGTCGATAGAAGTGATTGAACAATCCGCGTCAGCTTAGAGTTCACCAATGCGCTTGTTTATAAAGCTTAATAAAGTCAGGCTTTGTCTAGATGCTCGCAAGGTCAACCAAGTAACCAAAAAGGATGCATATCCTCTCCCCAGCTTAGAGGGAATATTTTCAAGACTGCCAAAGGCAAATATCTGACGGAATTTACTGTCCTGGGTAGGCCCCCTTATCATTTTAAAGTAATGCCGTTCAGGCTATGTATCTTATGACCGAATTGATACCACCTGTTCTTAAACAGTGTGTCTTTGGATACTTGGACGACCTGGTGATAGTTTTTGAGCAGTTTTCTGAACTTCTTTCTGTTTTAGCTAGAATAGCTCAAGAATTTAGAAAAGCAAACTTAACCCTGAATATTACAAAATTTCGTTTTGCTGTTACGGAAACGAAATACCTTGGCTACGTAATTGGTAATGGGGACATAAAAACAGACCCGGAAAAAATCGAAGCAATACTTGCTTGGCCTGTCCCTAAAAATATTAAACAGGTACGGGGATTTCTCGGTATTGCAGGCTGGTATAGAAGATTTATTTCAAATTTTTCCTCCATAGTTTTTCCAATTACGGAAGTTTTGGCAGTCAGCGTAGTAAGACAAACTTAAAAAAAAAACTTTAAAGAAAATTTCATAAAAATCGTTAAAATGAGTGGACACTTTGTGCATGTTAATCAAGAGCCCCCACGCAAACCCCTAAGGGTATGTAAGCACATACACAATCTCACAGAGAAGAAAACATGTAAAAATTTTAACTCAGTAGCATACCAACTAGCATACCAGCTTGCAACAAGGTAGGTTTGTGTCACTTTGCTAAATATTTAGCAAACCAATGCATATTCATTTTAACCACTTTTTTTGGTTGGGGGCCTTTGATCTTAATTTAAAGTATTTATTTTAAATAAATAATTTATGAAGCTCAATTCAACTTGAAAAAAAGGAAAAGGTTTAGATAATAAGGAGAAGTGTTGGTGCTATTAAAAGACTCATGGTCCTGTTTTAATCTGTGCCCAAAACCCTCAGTGAAGTTACATTTCATTCCAATTTCTAATCCCATGCGAGGTAAGTTTTAAAGGCATAGACATAAAAAAATATAAGGTGGATAAAAGTAGTATAGATGTGGGGATACTAACCCAAGGTATTTCGTATGGGATACTGACCCAATGTATTTTTGTGATAAGGAGGGATATTTTTTTTTTGTCATATAATTTTTAAAAATTGTAGTATAAGCGGCATTTAAGAGCAATAAATTAGTGTAAGTGTAATAAAAGTCAAGAATAAGGGTCATTAAAAAGCGATAAAATTTGTAAATCGTTTAAAAGAAGAAAATGTTATAAAGGGATTGACAAGTTGAGTAAGAATTTATGAGTGTAATGATCTTATGTGTGTGGAACAAATGTAGGTCATTTGGTGTGAAAAGCATAATCACTATTTCTAATAATGCACTGTGTAGATAGACACTAAGAAGTGGACGGATATATGTGTGTGATATAAGGAAATTTGTTTAAGGGTAATAAATTCTTGGAGTGTGGAGATTGGTTGTGTTTTTAAGCATGTGGTAATGTTCTTAATTATGAAAATTAAAAAAAAATTCTTAAGGAGGAAACAAACTAAAAAAGTATTTGTGTGAGATACGGAATTTTTTTAAGGGTATTAAATTATTGCAACTAATTGCTTAAACGTGAAGTGTTAGTTGATATGGGTTGACATATTGATGAGTGTAATATTCTGATTAAGGTTAAGTGCAATGTACAAGCTCATGTACATATATGAAAGAAATAGAGAAGCTGAACACAGCAGATACACATATTGATAAGTGTTAAAACATGCTAACAAGTGGAGTTACAGATAGAAATATAAATATTTTACACATTAGGAAAAATAAACAATCAAGGAGAAGATCATTGAATTTTGATTTTTGGTTTTTGTTATACAGAAGCGATATATGATAAGAATGCTAAAGACGAACTTTGGTTTTTATTTTTATTTAATACTCTTGTATAATTATAGAACACTTAAATGTTTTACATTAGAGTGGTTCTCATGCTATAAATACTTTTTTGGTATTTTTATTCATTATAATTATTCAATAATTTACAGTTATCATAAATTTATATTTGTAAAATGTTTTTAAGATTTTTAAGAAGAATAAAGTGCAGTTGCAGTCAAATACTTAAATTTTAAACTCAGTTTGTATATATTTGGAGCGTTAAGATAATTTTAATGTGGGGCAAATAAATATGTTGATAAGGAATCTTTAGCGTTTGGGTTTAATGCAATAACATTTCTAATGTTCTGATTGATTTTATAATTAAATTGTTTATTAAAAGTTTATTTTGAAAACTTCTAGTGTTCCGAAATTTTCTTTTTTATAAAAAATTTATTTGTGTTTAGTCGTTCTTTTATTCTTAAGGGAAGAAGTTATATAGAATATTTAACATCCAAAATTTTAAATAAAAATAATGCAAAACTCCAGGATGATAAGAAAATTAATTTCGGATCCCATTTTAATTTTCTCCGACGATGTGGATGAAAAAGGATCATCAATAAGCCCCTTTTCTTTCCAAGTAGAGGAAGGAGTCATCTGTGTATCGTTGAGCTTTAATAGTGAAAGCAGTGAAGCGAATAATGAAGAAAAATATATGTGTATAAAACAAAATTAAAAAAAATCGTTATTCCTTACTTTAGTTAAATAAAATTAGGGTTATAATAATTTTTTCTTTTATAGTTCATAATAAAGCATTACCTATATACATATGTAAATATTATAACACATACGAGTATATATCGATTTATTACGCAAATTTTATATAAATTCTAAATAAATGCAACAAAGTTCTATAGTCTACAATAAATTATACAACGATGAACACCAACGCGGAACTAATTGCAGAGGCTTAGCATCAAGGATATGATGGAATTAGAAGTCTATCGTATAAAAAGAGTAGAGCGTATAACAAATAACATCTGTTGTGCTAGAGTTGGAGACAAATATACTATACCTTCCTAATAGATTTAATTCGCTGAGCGATAAGGATGTTGAAATCTTATCGACGGGTGCATATATGAAAGCGAAATCCCCTTGAACGATGCTAAGGATAGCTCATTCTGCAGGTTGGAGTTAAAGCCAGTTCCTCCAATGAGAGACTATTATCCTTATAATACATTTAAATAAAAAAAATTTCAATAAAGGAAATTAAAATGAAATCAAAAAGTATTATTTTTTATTACAATTTTAATTAAATTCTGACTATAAGACTTTACTATGATTAATCTATTTATTCAGTTTTAAATTAAATTTTAAACTAGAAGGATGAATACTATTTAAGAGTTTCTACAAAAATTTGGAAATGAAATTTTCGAAGAACATTTACAAGAAATAGAAGAATTTAAAAATAAATATGTAGATTTTAGTAATTACATTATACCTTGTGGCAATGATAATTCAAATGGAGATGTATGTATGTGATGAAAATTATTGAGCAGTATAAAAAATTATTTAACCTATTGCCATCAACATCCGAAAATCATAACGAATAATAATAATGAAGTTACTATATTTTAGAATTTTATAGTTAATAAAACAACATTCTTACATATTTAAAAAAATTATTAATTGCACTATTCTTACTTATTATTACGAGTACATAAATACATACATACGAATATTGTATTTTGATTAGTTTAGTTCTTATATACTTATTAACAAGGGTTCTAATCTTCTTTAAAAAGGCGACTTTCGTACTGAAATATCAATAGTCAACAATTGAGCTTCGTAGAGAATGAATAAAATAATAAAAAATACTCGGCAATTTACTCAAGAACGTCAGCCTAAAATTTATGACGGGGTTTTTGAGATGGAATATTTCATAAATTTAAAATTAAAAGTTGTTTGCGGGTGATATGGCTTCACTATAATGATAAACATTTTATCGGATTCAGCCGAGAAGATTGGCTCCACCTAATGAGCTATAAGGAGTACATCACCAACACGCTTTCTCAGCGTGAATTTTTATATTCAATTAACATAATTGAAAATACAAGTGAAGAAGCTACGCAGTATACCTTCAAATATAAAAAGGGTGTATGTTATTTGATAGTCCGACAAAGACAATTCAGAATAAAAATTGATCCTGAAACGTGGAAATCAATAATTCGGATAGGAGTATTTTTAACATCAATACTATGTTGGAATGGAATTGTAAGGAAACAGTTATTACAATTTTATTACAATTACTTCATACCAACGTGCTCCACAATGAGAAAGACTGAAATCCTATTGGGTGACATTAAAGGAATCCATGCAAGCGATAACGCAATAGATTTAAGCCGCCTCTGTTATGAGAACGGGGAAAAAATGCAAAGAAAAATAATTACTGATATAAAAATTCATAGATTATATATTTAAGAATGGAAAATAAATGAGAAAAAATTATTAAAAAAATTGACTTTTTTTATCATTTCTTTATTTAAAAATTAAAATGTCAAAATATTCTACATAATTATTATTTTTGTAGTAGGCTACCCAATGTGTACCAAATCCACATCGGTGAGAGGTCTTTTAGTTAGCTACTGTATTAGTTTTTTGATGCTTTCGTTTTATTATAAAATATTCCATATCCCTTCTTATAAGGTTTCAGATAGAGACCTTTACCCATGGCTATTGCCTCTAATGTTCTATTATGACGCTTATTCTCATCGAGCTGCTGCTTACCGTTTTTAGCCGTAGTAATAAACTTATCAATTGACAAGACACCTGAAGCTAAACCACCTAATGCTCCAAGTGCTGTAAATATAGGCACAAGGGGTAGAATACGTAAATTTTAGGAACGGTTATAACTCTTGGAATTTTAACTTCTGATTTTTTGCCAAGAAATGATTCATCGATAACTTTTTTTGCAGTTTTTATTACCTTTTTAAAAAGGAAAAGGTTTTGCTTACAAGTTATTTTAAGATTATTCATTTTAACACCTAAACCAAATTGTACTTTAGACTTCATTGCGTTAGTAACAAAATAAGCACTTATTTTTTCTCCTAGTGTGCTATCTTTAGCTTTTACTTTTTTGCAAGCCCTCTCGGCTAGTTCTCTATCCGCTTGATGTCGCTTACTAATATCAGTGTTTTGTGAATAGGTAATATCATGAATTTTACAAGCAGCATCTAAGGGATTGATTCCTTTATCTCCCCGTTGGATACGTTTATCCAGTTTCGTTCCAGGTCCACAAAATTGATAACCAGGTAGGTGAAGCTCAATTGGCAGCGAATTAATAAGCTTATTTACTAGTCCTTCTCCACTAACTACCTGTTTACCAATAACATTTTTCTTTGTATACAGCTTCATTTATAACAATTTATATCTGAAAATATGTAAGTTGGCGAGTACTAGTTAATATAAAGATAAAGATGTTTATTTTATTTTACTCCTCATTTGCAAAGATGCATTTGATAAAACAACATTCAAACATTTTAGTAAGAAATTTGGATTTTAATGAAAAAATAGCTATCTTTTACCAAACTCTATAAGAGCACTAATAGTGGGGCCATATAGTTGCGGAAAAACTAACGTTATGCTTAGTTTGATTGAAAGCCCTAATGGATTAAAATACAGAAACATTTACATTTATTCTAAATCACAAAATCAACCTAAATATCAATATCTAAGAATACTAATTTCATTGGATTGGCAACCCTGTATCGAAACGTCAAACAAGCATCTGTTTAAAGCTCTTGTTAATTTTATAAATATTTTTGTTTTTATAAGTAATTTAAAAGTACTTCTTGCCAATATAAAAAATTTCACCTCAAAATTGATGGAAACACAAAAACGAAATTTAAAGGGTGTTAGATATATTTACATCTAACACCCCAAAGAAATTATCGGCTAATAAGAGAATGGCTCAAAATGCAGCATTAGGCGTACCAAATACTACTTTAGAAAATAGAAACGAGGTTCTATCTCTACCATCTGTACCGGCCTCTGTAAACTGTTTTTCTTGGGATGTATTTGATTTAAAGTTAAATAAGGCACTTGATGTTAAATTGAAAAATGTCGTCCGAAAAGAAGATCTTGCATCAATTTCATCTGAAATCCAACAGCTCCGTAGTCAGAACATCCGTCTTCAAAATGAACTACAAATAATGACATACCGACTGGAACATCTGGAAAAAGAAGCAGGAGCAATAACATTGTAGTAAGTGGTCTTAAAAGTAAAACGGAGGAAGAAGCTCTAAATGAATTTCAAGAAATCTGTAATTCCACTCTTAAAACTTCAATTAATGTTGCCGAGGCTCGTAATATTGCATCTGGAAAATCCTTTCTTCTTTCGCTGAACACCCTAATGGAAGCCAATGCTATTACGGCTACTGGTTGGGTCTAGAATATACATTTACAGAGATTTTACAACCGACGAACGTTCCAACAGGTTTTTCTTGCGGCAGATTGGTAAACGTGTCAAAACCGTTAACAACCAAATAAAAATTAGATATGGTGATAGTCGCATTTATATCGATGACAAAGCATTTTCTTAGGAAAATGGCAGAGCAGTGGCAAGAAGCAAGACCGACGCTGACTTTATGTAAAACTTACTTACTCAAGCCAACTACGAATGCAGTTCGATATCATACAGAAAAATACTAAAACAGCACTTGTACCCGCAAGTTCCGTAAGAAATGAATAACAATCAGAGGTGTGTCGATTGGTATCTTACAATATAGCAAATCTTAATAATAAATTTAAATTTGGTAACTTTTTTTACATATATTAAAGTTTCGATATATGTTTTCTCTTCAAAACTCATGTTTTAAGAGAGTCACGCATACAATTTTCTAGCTGTTTCAAAGATTTTGTTCTTTATTGGGTTGATGCAACCAAAAATCATACTATGGGTCGTGCAATTGGCGGCTGTTTATTTCGCTTCAAAAAAACTATACAAAATAAATATTCGCTAAAATTCTGTAACTACCCAAATGGAATTACGTTATCGGCCAAATTTTGTAAAGTACCTTTTCATTTTATTTCTTGTTACTTAAATTTTACAAGTTGGATGTACGATTTCGATAAATTAGAAAATTTAATGTATAATTTAAAGGATGTGTCTTATTGCATAGTTGGTGATCTGGGTTTCCGATGCCCAAATTTTTGACGGGTACTTATTAACTGTTGGTTCGTTAGTCTCCAGGTATCGTAAATCAAAAGACAAAATCAGTGACAGCAAAGGTAAAATTCTACTGGTTTTTCTAGAGAATATTGGTGGCATAATTGTAAATGGACGAATCCCGAGTGATTCCGAAGGCGAAAATACTTTCTGTGGGGTAATGGGAAGCTCTTTAATCGATTACTGCATTTGTTCTTCGGACGTTATGAAAACTTTCTCGGACTTCCAAATACCAAGCAAAACTTATTCCGATCATATGCCTCTAGTGTTAACTATTCATGCAGGAAACGATAAAAAATTCAGACAATTAAAGCTACCACAAAAACTACATTGGTCCCCTTTAAATGAAAGAAACTATTGAAAACCTTTCTGATCTTCCATATATAAACTCCAACATCGATATTCAAGAAAAAGTAAACATTTGCACTGGGAAAATCCTTAGTGCAGTTGGAAATAATTTTATTAAGAAAAGTTTTGACCCCAAAAATGGATGGTTTGACACACAGTGTCATAACGCACGTAAACAAATGCTGAAAAAACTTAATGAATATCGTAAAACAAACACAGATTGCTCTATGTAGAATGTAGGTCCAAATATGGGATTATATGTAAAAAGAAAAAGCTATGTTATCAAAATAAAAATATCGAAAAGCTGAATACAGTTAAAAGTAGCAAAGACTGGTGGAAGCTAGCTAATGCCATTAAAACTCGACATCCAAAACTTGGAAATAATTTGAGTATCGATGATTTTTATGAGTACTTTAAATCGCTTTTATATAATCCACATACTGAAATTATATTGCCAGCGGATCATATTGTTGATCCCTTTTTAGACTCACCATTTGAGATGAGAGATTTAATCTAGTTTTAAAAAACACCAAGCTGAACAAAGCCCCAGGAAAAGATAGAATAAGCTATGAGTTTTATAAATTTGCACCGTTATGTTTTCACAACGAACTATTGGCTCTGTTTAACTATATTTTTTTGCACGAAAACTTACCTGATTCGTTTCGGCACTCCATCGTAACACCTCTTTTCAAGAAAGGTGATATAAATCTTGTAAGCAACTATAGAGGTTTGTCTCTGGTTGACGCAATTTACAAACTATTTACAGGTCTAATTCTTAACCGTATTATGTGCTGGGTAGAATATCATAACTTAATTAGTGAATTTCAAGCAGGCTTTGGCAAGAACTACTCCACTGTAGATAATATTTTTAATCTGACCAGCATTGTCAACCTTAACCAAAATAAAAACAAACAAAAATATTGCTTCTTCGTCCGCATTTGTTATTATACCAAGAAATCTTTTATTTCATAAATTATGGCGCACAAGGTTATGTAAAAAAATGATACGAATTTTAGGTGAAATGTATAAAAACACCACAAGCCAGGTTTGGCAAGGCTGTTTGCTTAGCTCTATTTTATTCTCACTCTATTTGAATGATTTACATAATTACCTACCGGGTGGCATAACGATCGCAGGCTCCACCATAAAAGTCCTACTGTAGGCAGATGATATAGTTTTGTTATCTGACTCTCCAGAGATGTTACAGAAAGTTATTGATAACTATATATCTATTGCAATCAATGGAATTTAAAAATAAATCTGAACAAATCTAAAATAATAATATTCCGAAAAGGTGGTAGGATCAGCAACGATATTTCCTGGAAATACGGCGAAAACCAAATTGAGATTGTTAACGCATACAAATATCTTGGAATATTGTTAACATACAATCTCTCATATAAAAAACATCTAATTTCTAAACTTTCCTCGTCAAAAATTGCAATGAACTCAACTTGGTTAAGCTGCATCCACAATCCAAAAATAAGTATATCAAATAAAATTAAAATTTTTAATGCAGCCGCAAAATCCATAATGTTTTATGGTGCTGAAATATAGGGTTTTCTTAGTTATGATGAAGTAGAACAATTGCTAAGATACTTCTTAAAGAAATTGCTCTATCTCCCTGAAAATACTCCTAATTATGTACTTCATTTATAAACTGGTATTCCCACGCTTTATACAGATACTTTAAAATTACATTTTGGCTATATTAGGAAGGTTTTCAATCTACCTGAAAATAGGCTACCACGTGTACTAGCTGAGGAAACTGTAAGACAATGCACTTACTGGTACTCACATTGGAGATTATTGTGTAATGAAACAGATATCATCTTTGATTTCGACACTTGGAGAGATAATTTTTGGTCCCATCAAAAACTTGTTTTAAATTCCTTAAAAGAATAACAACACGATAAATTTATCGCTAGCGCAAGAAATTCTCGCTTTCATGATATGTATCCCATCCAAACGTATTTTTGAGACAATTATTCAACTCATTTTGTAAGCTTAATAATAAAAGCAAGAGGAGGTTTACTCCAATTTGGGAGTTACCTTATGTAACTGCAATGAACCGGAAAATACATTATATTTTATTGGAAAATGTCCCATGTTCTGTAACTATCGTATGAATTCATTTGGTAAACGATTTCTTTCCTCGGAAGAGGTTAAAGATATTTTAAATGGTAAAAATTTTATGTGTTTGTATACATACATAATAAATTGTTTAAAATACCGAAATACTATCCTAACAGAATTCTACTAATATATAAAAATATTTTATTTATTTTAATTAAGTTTGATTATAAATCAATTTTCTTTTTCGTAGCCAATCAGATACACAACATTATATTATGTCTTACTATGATTTATTATTATTTTAAGTTATACTTTATTGTTATTTCTTACGTTTGTACATAATTTTCTAATAATAAATCATTCATTCATTCAACTAATTTCATCGGTAAAAGGTATGGGCTTATATACATTTTCGGAAAATTAAGATGTTTTATCACCTGATGATGCTAAAGTAAACTCAGTAATGATATTTGATGATGTTGCATGTGAAAAGCAAAATAATATTAGATCATATTTTTGTATGGGAAACACAAAGATATCGATTCATTTTATTTATGTCAAACATATACACACATTCCAAAACATTTAATACGTGATAATGCAAATTTAATTATAATGTTTAAGCAAGATGAACTAAATGTTAAAAGCGTGTTTACATTACGTGTACAAGTCATATGGAATGTCAGATTTTCCATATGTAAAACTATACACATAATGTAAACCTCTTGAAACATAACATATGTTAATTTCCTATGTGCAATAACATGTGTTAGTTTTTTATTTAGAGCACGCTCTATTTGATGTGTAAAACTATATGACAACAGCTGTTTTCAGTGATGTTCACTTTTATTTTCAAAAATTCCGCTCATACATTTTTATAATGAATTTAAGGAATTTAAAATTAACCAATATCTTTATTCTAATTTTTGTTAGTAACTTAATGTTCGAATATTTATATCGATACCTCATAGGTGATATTAATAATAAAGTTATGTAATATAATATAGATACATATATTATATATCTATTTGCAAGTTTGATTATTTGTACGTCAATCACGGCCAAATCGAATTTAATGATATTTAAAACATAGACAGATCTTTATTTTTTGTGGGTCCATTGGGATATGTCTGTTTTCAAAACTAGGGCCAGGAGGGTATAAGGGACATTTTTATACGAATGACTCAATTTTAATAGAGGTTGAGAACACAATTTCATAAATATATAGTGATGAAAGGCAAGGTGTGCTTATCTATATTACCGATACTACGAAAGACTGAATTAAATTAAAATTTTACTTTACTTTAGTGCATTATTTTTCAAATCTTTTTTAAGACGGTAACTGTGTAAACTGTAATATTACCTAATTAACAAATTTGGACTGTAGGACAAAAAATGCTATTGAGGTATTGTGGGTATCCAAACTGATGCAAATCACTTAATTGAGCCGTTGCATTTGAAAATGAGAGAATTCCATTTTGCGAAAAAAAAATAAAATGAATAAAACCTAAATCTTATTACAAATTAACATAATTTTATGTTTTTAATCCATGTTGAATAGTACTATTTTTTATATTGCAATATATTAAGAAGCATTATTAGAATTTAGCAATCATACTGCAACTATGGTGAAAAATTTTCGCTATGTAACCTAAGAAATATAAGTATTGTAATTTCTTTCTTTCTTTTTTCACTTTAAATTTACTTTAAAATTAAATATAATTTTATTTTTTTTTTGTTTTTTGTTTTACTGCACCAAAGAAGAATGAAATGATATTGAAATAAAATATATAAGTAAATAAACAATTCAATATTTTTGGTATTATAATTACATTCCAGTAAAAGAAAATCAACATTTTTATCAAAAAATTGCCTTTAAAAATGAGACAACTACCAAAACCTTTTTTCAGATAAAATGGATAACTATTATTGCATATTAAAATTACGTGCAATAAGACCACAAAAAATATAAAATAAGTCTATTACGGCTTGTGAATTTTTGTAACGTCAAATGCAAATCATTCAATATAATAAAATGGATTTCTCCCATTTTCAAAAGCAACGGCTCAATTATTTTAAAGAAATTTAATTATTTTCTATTTTCATAAGAATTAGGATAAAAATATTTTATTCCAAGTAAAAAAAGAGTGAAAATAAATTGACATTAACATCATCAAAATTATTCATTTAATTGTTGCTGATATAGTTCGAATGATATTAATTATTACTTATTGTATTATTTATTATAATTATTTTTTGTTTTGATATAATTTCTTTCTTATAAATTGATTTCTGTACTGTTGTAGAAGCTCCCAAATGATAACACAAAACGGCAGTTCTTTGCATAGTTGACATCTCTAGCGGGTTTCTTATAAAATAAAATGGCGGCAAAAATATGCAAAATTGCCTAATAACTTATTACAGCAATTTCCAATAAAGCTATTATTAGTTTCATTATATAGACTAATAATTTAAAAAAATAATCCATCTATACCACACTTTGAAAACCAGCTGTTTTAAAGATTTGATTTTTGTTTTCAACAACAGGAGGTTATGTCATATGTACGTTTGAACACAAAAATTATAAACCATATGTAAAACACTGATTTTGACATACACACGAAATTCCATATGGATAGCAATTTTGACAGTACATATGACTTGTACACTCAATGTAAACACACCTTAAGCATATATATAAAGATCACGTTGGAAGTGATATGAGCCTCAAAATGTTTCAAAACATATGTAAATAATGTTGGCAGAATAAATATGGATTTTTGGTAATAAACAAAGATGATGAAATATGTAATGGACGTTATAGAAAAGGTTTCGATGTGTTAATTGAAGCTTAGTCATAATTAATCGTTAAACTACTTCAGACCTATAAATTAATATTGATGCTATTTGTTTAACATAAATCAATGGCTATTTTACTGTTAATAATAATCTGTTTAAGTGTTTAGCTATTCAAAGCGACTGTATAATTGTTTAAATAAGCTATTTAAATAAGCTGTTTAAAGAAGCTGTTTAGTTGTTTGTAGAACCTGTTTGGCTGTTTGAAGAATCTAATACAATTTTTGAATATTTATTCATATTAATTAAGTCTCTTATACACAAACATGGAGGAAAATGTATTAAAAGAATTGGTGAAATCCAGAAAAATTAAAAAAAAAATTTGAAGCTATTAAACAATCAACAAGTTAGAAAATACATTTAACAGAACAGAATCTTTAAAAAAAACTAGTTAAATTATCTAGTGAAAGGGTATTGAAACCAACAGAAAGTCGAGATGTAAAACCTAAGTTTAAACTATAACTAGCACCCTGATGAAAAAAGACTATTTTGATTCGTGATCAAAAACAAGTGATGTTAAAGAAGATTCAGGTAATGAATCCTTTTATTCACAATCCGATAATTGGCAATTTGATTTAACAGACTTATATGAAAACAAGAAGCTTGATACTATATTTGGACCTCACAAAAATCAAAATGGTGACTAGAAATTTGGAAATTCAGATTTGAAGCTAAGTAATGAAAAAATAATGATAGGAAATAAATCTTGGGCGCTAACTCCTTGTCTATACTCATTGGATCAGGTAGCAAGCAATTTACCTGTACAAGACCATTTAAATAAACACCACCATAATGAACAATTACCTAAACTCATTACTATGTATACTAAAGCAGGTAATACTAACTACACAGTAACATTTTAAACGCGGCTTGAAAATGATGTCTTTACATCGAAAGCGCTCGCCAAACGTACCAAAACAACAGCCAGTGATGACGGTCTTCACCGAAAGGTATGAAAATAGCATTTTATTTACTGGCGGAACAAATCCAATCAATTTAATACCATATACAAGAAGATTTAAAAAAATATCTAAGCGAAGAGTTAAGGTTGTCAAATAGGAACTTTATAAAAAAGTTTGAAGAAAGAATTAATAAAATTGAGCAATATTTTTCCAAAAATATTGAAGAAGAAAAACTTAAAATAGAATATGATTATCAATTGAACATAATTAAAAGTAACATAAAAGTATTACAAGATTTGTTTACAAAGGATGTTGATAAAGATATTAAAATTATTGAAAAAGCTGTGTAGGATCAGATGTATAGTACAAATGAAGTTTTTATAAACAGTATCGAAGAGAGATTTAATAGGATTGAGAATTATATTTTTCAGTGGATGGATAAAAGCTCTAAAGCGGATGATATAAAAAAACAAAAGCTGGAACTACCTCCTACAATTAAGTTATCATAATATACGCAATAAAATTTAATATTTAAGGGTAACACAACGCTTATATAATCTATATAGAAATGAATACGGATAAGAGAGAAATAGTAAATGAACTTCATTCACGAGAGCGGAAAAAGTTTTTACGACGTCGAGTTATAATGAAGGGGATTGACGATCTCTGGCAAGCTGATTTGTAGGAATGGGCAATAACTCAACTAGCAATAATGGATATAAATATATGCTAATAGTCATTGATACATTTTTAAAATATGAGTAAGCCGAATCACTTAAGTCAAAAACTGCATCAGAAGTTCGTAAAGCAATTCACAAAATATTTCGTATGGGGAGTATACCTAAGAATTTACAGACAGATGATGGCAAAGAATTTTTTAATACGGATTTTTGAGCATTAATGAGAAAACATTCAATTAATCATTGCTCTACATATAGCGTTATGAAAGCTTCAATTGTAGAACGCTTCAATAGGACTTTGAAAGAAATGCTGTAGAAAGAGTTTAGCAACAATGGATCTTATAGATGGATTAGCATCATAAACGCTTGATTAATGACTATAATAAAAAAATACATGGAACTATCAAAATGGCTCCTGTCCATGTAACTCATGAACACGAAAAACAATTACTGAATACTGTATACAATAATTTAAAACTATTTAAAGCTTCACGGTTTAAAGTTGGAAACTATGTACGTATTAGTAAATATAAACACGTATTTGAAAAGGGGTATACACCAAATTGGACAACAGAAATATTTAAAATAAGATCGATACAAAATACTTACCCAATCACATTTATACTAGAAGACTAAGAACGAAATGAAATAAAAGGTGGATTTTGCAAGGAGTTACTACGCACTCGTTTTCCTAATACATTCTCAGTTGAAAAAATATTAAAAACCAAGAATGATAGAGCATATGTAAAACGGTTAGGATTTCCAAGTCAGCATAATTCTTGGATCAGTAAAACTGAAATATTGTGAAAACTAGCAATAAGTAAGCAAATAAAATAAATATTTAAAATAAAAAAACTATACATTGCGTTTTTTACTGTATTTACATTCAATCATTTGTTATGTCAATAACATTAGCACTGAGCGGAAAATCTTAAATTTTAACGGCAAATTTCTTTCCACCAATAGAATTAGATATTGATTACGAATGTTCTCTGATTGATTTTCATTCATATAATTCCATTCCTAACGTAGACGATGACAACAATCTTTTCCATATTGGAGATAAAGTAATTGAAATTGAATTCCTTATGAGTTGCAAGACATAGCTGATTATATAATAGCACAATATAAAGTTAAAACTGGTAATAAATCAGTTTTGATTGAAGCAAATAATGACACTATAAAAATTGAAATAACATCCTCGCTTGCTACAATTTTCTTTGATCGAAAAAGGTCTATTGGTAGATTACTTGTTTTAATGTTTGTTCTTTAGATCCTAGTATAAAACATTTATCGAATCAACCAGTAAATATTTTAAAAGTTAATGCCACACAAGTTAAATGTAATATAATAAGGGGAGCATATATGAAAAATGTTCCGCACATATACTTCATGAGTTTACGGTGGACGTTCTTCCAGGTTATAAATTAGAAGTTATCCCTAATAATCTAATCTATTTGCCAGTGAATGTGAAAGAAATAACATATCTCAAAGTTTAAAGTGTTGATCAAGAGGATCGTTTAATAAACTTCAGAGGTGAAGAAATAACACTTAGATTACATTTGAGACCAAGGGAAATATGATAATTTATAATAAAACCGAATCAAAAAAAGTTAACGAAAACATTCCATTAGAAACTGTTAAAGCTAAAAGCCTAAATTAACAGATGAAAATAAAGCATTTTTAAGATTACTTGAATTAAAAGTAAAATAAAATGTCTGACATACTAAATGTTATGGAGACTCCTATTTCGGATGAGAATATAATAAAAAAGGATTACCACAGTTATGTACCATATATTCAATCATTTAAAAATAATGATGAGATACGAATTACTATACTATATCAAGACTTATATGATCTTCCTAGTGAAAGCTACTTGTATATAGAAGGAAATATAAAAAACACTATAGGCGAGAACTCTCCAAACACCAGACTAAGGAATAATTGCGTTGCCTACCTATTTGTTGAAATACGTTATGAAATTAATGGTGTTGAAATTGATCGTACGCGATACTTGGGGATGTCTAGGACTATTAAGAATTATGTTTCACTTAATGAATTTGAAAGTAAAATGATGAGAAGTTCTGGATGGAGTGTTTCTGGAGATTTAACTATGCAAATATTTAATTTTTATTTATCCCTAACATAAAACAATATTAAATAGTAAACATAAACTCATTCTTTTACGAAGTTCAAATGATGAAAACGTGTATTACTCAACAGATGAAAATCTTAGTTTATTGATTACAAATATAACATGGAGAATTCCACACGTACAGCTCTCAGACTCTAAAAAACTACAAATAATGAAGATTATTAAATATGGTACTACTTTACGTATAGCATTTCGGGGTTGGGACTGTTATTTTAATCCTACATTCTCTGGTAGAAGAAATCATATTTGGAATGTTAAAAATAATGATTAATCCTACATTCTCTGGTGGAAGAAATCATATTTGGAATGTTAAGCTATCAATAAACGGAGAGAGGCCTAGATTTATATTATTCGCTTTAGAAAACAATAAGAAATATATTCATTCTGACTTAAAACACATAAAAGTACATTTAAATTCAGATTCTTATCCGTACGATGATTTAAATTTGACGAGTACAGAGAACCGCTATGCTATTTTATATGATATGTATGCAAAATTTCAACAAAATTACTATATGAAGTCCGCACAACCACTTATTTCCTGTGAAAAGTTTAAGGACAACCCAATTGTCGTAATTGATCTAAGCTATCAAAATGAAATGATTAACAGCGGACCTATTGATGTAAAAATTGAATTCGGGACTGCGATTCCGGTTCCTGAAAACACAAATGCTTATTGTTTAATTCTCTATGATCGTTTGATGAAGTATACTCCATTAACTGGAATTGTTCAGAAAGTTATTTAATAACTTGTTGCACGATTGTATTACTTACATTTTATTTTTTGTTCCAATTTAATGTAAAATTAAAGACATAATAAAGTTTTGTTTTAACTTAAAATTTTTATAAAGTTTTTTATTTAAAAAAATAATTATGAATATCTTAAAACAAAATTAGCATTCTATTTTCATTAAAATCATCATCATCTTTCATAAATTGATCTTTATAATTAAATTGTAGGTTATCAATATCAAGATCCATTAAACAATCATCATTATCATTGATATTCAAAAATGTTTGTTTATAATGACCCCAAGCTAGGGTACTCACGTTGTCCTTACATATAAATCTCTTTTCATCTTGATAACATATGATATTTTATTAGCTAATGTTGTATATAAAACATGCAATTTAGATCTAAACATATACATTTTACCATATTGATCACGTTCATCTTCAGAATGATCTTAATAACTTCTTTTTATGGTGTAACATCAACTTGATGGAGCTGAATTTAAAAAAATGTAAATGCATGCGTTTTTCCAGAAATAATTACATTTCCGCAAACTATTCTTTGGGAGGCCATCAACTGGAGTTGGTTGATTCATTTATTGATCTTGGAATATCCAAATTAAACTTTGTTTCTCATATTACTATGGCTGTAGAAAAAAGCTAGAAGTACTCTTGCCTTCATAAAACGTTGGGCTAAAGAGTTTTCTGATCCATACACTACGAAGCAACTCTGCATGTCTCTAGTTCGACCTATTTTAGAATATGGATCAGTTATATGGGATACTTATTATAACATTCACAATGCTCGTATTGAATCTGTGCAAAAGCAATTCTTATTGTTCTGTTTACGTGGTTTTCATTGGAATTACACTACAAATTTCCCTTCTTATTCAAGTAGATTAGCATTAATAAAACTGCCTACTCTTAGAAGTCGTCGTACAATGTTAAATGTTTCTTTCATGTTCAACCTTATCAATGGTAATATTAGCTGTGATTTCCTATTAAGTTCTGTTAACTTTAATATTCCTTGTCGTAATACACGTCATTATTATCCTATTTTTATTAAATTGTCTAGAGCTAATTATTCTTTTGCTGACCCTTTTACGAAGTTATGTCGTACATATAATTGTTTGTTTCAATTTATCGATTTTTCTTTAAATATAAATGTAATAAAGCATAAAATTATCGTATTTCTTAATTCATAATTAACTCATTCATTCAATTAATTTTAAGAATTATTGTAACTAGTCTGTAAGGATTATATTCTATTGACTAATAAATGAATAAATAAATAATAAATTTTTCTATGGTATAAACCATTTTTATAATCAGATAAACTTAGCTTTCTACAAATATTATTTTTTACTCCTTTTGCTTTTTTTATTTCTTCCATATTTTCATTACATCTTAGACCTCAAACCAATAAATTCCCTCATTATTACGCCATTATTCTCATCTTTCATCATTCCCAACATTTTTTTATTTCTATGTGGAATATTAAATTTGTTATTAATCTTTTATTCAGATGTATCAAACCTATCACCAATGTCGTTAAATATATCTTTATAAAAATCCTCAGTCTAAATTGTATAAATGTAAGAATCAGTATCCATATAATTAAGTTCTAAATTGGATTTATATTTTGGAAGCATGTAATCATACATCATGATACATTTTCCACTTTGATAGTTCTAAAATACATAGTCCAAGATATATAGGTTTATTGTAAACGGAATAAGTTCTATTTAGCTTAACTGCAATCATATTTTCATCAAATTTGCTTATTGAGTTAAATTATGGTTTCCCAATAAGAGCCCGAGCTCCAAATTTTTTACCAATGTTTTCCCAAGAGTTAGAAAAGTTTTATATTCTTCTTCTACAGCTTCAGGAAGATTGATTAATTTCAATTCAACTCAACCCTTAACGATGAAAATAAACACTGCCACAAACTTTGTTAGGAAAGTAATTCATATTTGCGATAAAAGTTTTAGAAGGAATAATATAAACAAAATAAGGGACATACTATTGATGAATAACTATCCAATTTTTATCATAAACAACATAATCGATAAAACACTTAAAAGAAATCAAAATTCTGAAAAACAAGATCCCAAAGATACCATTTTTTACAGTGTACCATTTATACCGAGTTTGACAGAAAGTAAAACATTAAGGAACATCATCGAAAATAAGAACGTAAATATAGCACATAAATCAAATGCCACACTAAGGCATTTATTTACAAGCAAAAAGACGAAAATAGACAAATTAAAGACAGATAATGTAGTTTACGAAATAACAAGCCGAGGCAATGAAAGGGATTAGTGTAATAAAGTATATGTTGGAACAACAAAAAGAACGCTTGGTACAAGATTGGCTGAACATGAAGCAGATATTAGGAAGGGAAAAGAATCGACGGCTTTATCACAACATATAAAAGAAAGCAAACACATGATAGATTTTAAGAGCGTCAAAATACTGGACAGAGAAAGATCAGAGAACAAGAGATATACATTAGAGAGCTTAAGAATACAACAACGTTTATCGAAATCTCTGAATACAAAAGAAGATAAAGACGAAACAAAACTGCAATATTCTCCCGCAATACACCAAAAGTAATAGTTCTGTGATATAGTTTTAGTTTGATGTTGTGATTTGTTTACTTTAATTATTTATTTCATTTATTATTTTAATTTTTATTTTAATTTTGTGTCGTGTTGTTCATTAATTTTAATAATGATAACTGAATATCTGATGTAAACTAAATCGTAAGTCAAGCTTTAATTATATTTTCTTAAATATGAACATATGTATAAGAAAAACTTTCTTCAACAGAATTTAATAAAATCTAAACTGCTCCTGAAGAAGTCGACAACCTTATCGACGAAACGTTGAGTGAAAGATGAAGTAAATTGTTTTATTTACATTTAATTTTTAATGACCATAATTAGCCCAAAAGACTACTGTCTTAACTGTCAAAATATTTATATTCTTCCGTTTGTCTATATTTTCCATAGTTTTGCTATAAACAGCATTGTTTAACAGTTTAAAGAAAATTTTTTCAAAAGTGTTTTTCGCATTGGTCCTACGAGAATTATTTAAAAAAATATATTTTTTTAACCAATCCGATTGCTTAAATTTCAATATTCTATGAATTTTTGTTAGCTTTAAATCATGTTTTATGCATTGCTGTAGATTTTTATAATAAATAATATACTTTCTTTTATTAGTTAAATCAACAAAAAGTTTTTTATCTTTAGCATTCGGAGGGACTTTGTTTTCACAACAAAATGGCAAATCGTTATGATGATCATGAATCTCTTCTGGATGTATCAAATCAACCTCAAGAATATAACCAATACTTGAGTTATCACAAATAGAGTTTAGGGAAAAATTATTAATATCCTTCATCAATTCAAACCCACTCTCCGGAAGATATTGCGACATTGCCCAACCATATAAATTGTTTGCATCTAGATACATTAATTATTTAGATGATATTTGATTATCATAGTCCTGCATATATTTGTTAATTGCTATTCAATATCTTTTAGAACACTGGACAATTCCTCCCCTTATACCTTTTTGAATAAACGTGATCATATCAATGTCCGTCAGGAGTTGTAATTCAATGTTTGTTAACTTTAACATAGCATCCCATGAAATCCCTGGGGCAGTGTAATAATGACATGGATCTAACTTATATATATTTTTACATAGTAATTTTCAAAAACGTCAGTTAAAAGAAGAACATCCGATTTAAGATAAAGCATTAAGTAATCTTATAATGTTTTTCAACCGAATACATTCCACACTTCTTTTGCATAATTATAATCATCATCAGAGCAATCAGTCTCAGTCAGTATATAAAAAAAATCCTCCTCTCTGGAAAGACCCCTTTTCTCATCAGCAGTGAAAATTGTTTTTCATTTTTAAAAATTGATTTTACTGTTGTAAAATCGTTTTTAGACAAATTAAACTTGATGACATAAATCTAAAGGAATCTAAGAATCTAATTTCTACATTTTCATCCTCCACTCTAATAATTTTTGATAAGGATATATAGAGCTCTTTATTTAGTGGGATAATATTTATGGGACCATTACCAATATGATTTAGTTCTTTAATAAACAAATGGCAATCATACGAAGAAAAGTTGTGAAATATTACTGAAAAAAAGTGAGGAATTTTAAAATTTTAATTACATCTATTGTGTGCAGGTCCTCTATATTTCCCACTCAAATGACAGTGATCTTTTACCTTAACTTCAACAACAATAGATTTTTCACAAATATGACACACACTAGTTCTATTAAAGTGATTATATTCCTCATCATTTAAAGGAATCATTGGTTTGACTTATTTTATATAATGTTTATAACAATACGATATGTCATCTACCAATTTCCCAAGAAATAATTTGGGAGAATCTAACCCCTTAAACGTCTTAAATTTATCTATACTACTATTAAAATTACACTTAATGTAATACGAAAAAGCATAAGGTATATGTTTGTTTATCAACGTCGTTGATGATTTATTAGAATCTGGATTGCATGTATCGATCTTTTGAAATATGCATTCTGTATCCGCATAAATCACAAACGGTATATCTAATGGTCTTTCATTTTTTATAAATTTTAAAATATTATTTTCCTTACTTGGTATGTGCGTCACACTCTTACTACATACTGGTATATGATCTTTAAGTTTGGCCTTACGAGTAAAATGTAGCAAACAATAGTTACAAACATAGTTTTTCCCCTTATGTTTGCTGGTTTGTCTCCTTATTAGTCTAGAAAAAATATGTACATATAATATATTTTTTAATATATATTATCAAATATTTTTTTTTAAATTTCAATTGTCTTACCTTGATACATCTTTGGTCTTGTAATATTGACCAATAGCGATGTTTTGCTCCTCGTCATATCCAAAAACGTTTATGCTAATCCCTTCGTTGAGTTTCTCAAATACTACAACGTCTTTTATTTGCAGTGGGAAACATAAGCCTTCAAAGTATAAAATTCTATCATTAATCATTATTTCTGTTGAGCTTATTTCTATTGGATATGGCGATGTTAGATCACAATATTTTTTTTTTAAATTAGAAATAGCAGAAACCACTGCCCATTTGAAGCAAAACTCATCACTGTTTCTTACGTTGATGCACGCTTTTCTTGCCGCCAACTTTTTTGGTGTAGGAATATATGTTGAACCCTTCAACGGCTGATATTTGTTTAAATTTACATTAAGCCTTAATAAATTTATAAGGTTCCAACCACTGTCTCTTTCCTGAAACTCCTCCATTTTTTAGTTATGGCTTTTGCTTTAAGAGGGAAGGCATTAGCGAAGTCGTCATCATTTAAAATTATTTCAATTTTTGTTTGGAACACCTCTAAACGAATATTTTCTAACTCTTCTGTATTGAGCTTGGCATACAATGCATAAAGCTCAATATTGAACTTCATTGCGATGTATTCAGCAATCCATATGGCGACTTCATTTCGTAACGCTAACCAAGCTCAATTTAGAAACACTTCAGGAAATAAACAAGCTTCGCCCTTATTTTCTACTGAAACAGTTTGGATACGTGTTTTGAATGCGGATTTAATTTTTTTAATCTCAATGTTTACATTGATTATAGTATTAACCAGCACATTTGATGTGCTTGCATAAAAGGTTTCATGTTCACGTAAATCTTTTTGATTTTTGAATTTTTTTCCATATTCTACACAAATATTGTGTAAGCATTCCATTTTTTTATATATATATATTTATTTTTTTGGTTTATTTAAAGCAATAGAGCGTACACGATGTATTAATTTAAAATACTAATATGTGTACTAATTAAAAATAGCACATACTTTATATAATGTTTAGGACTGTCCGTGGGTATGTATGTGTGTGCTTCACCGTATAATTAGTATTATAAATAAATACTATCTATGTATTACCCAATATGATTTTTCGCCCTTTTTACAATACACAAGATCATTTAAATCAAACCTAAAACCTTGAAGAGAAAACCAACTAACCTTAACGATAAGGATTCCTTATCAACATATTTATTTGCCCCACCAAAAAATTATCTTAACGCTTCCAAATATATACAAACCGAGTTTGAAATTTAAGTATTTGACTGCAACTGCACTTTATTCTTCTTAAAAATCTTAAAAACATTTTACAAATATAAATTCATGATTTAAAATTTATAATAACTCTAAATTATTGAATAATTATAATGAATAAAAATACCAATAAAGTATTTATAGCATGAGAACCACTCTAATGTAAAAAAATTCCTTATCTCACACAAATACTTGTTTAGTTTGTTTTTTTTTTAATTTTCATTATTAAGAACATTACCACATGCTTAAAAACACAACAAATCTCCACACTCCGAGAATTTATTACCCTTAAAAAAATTTCCTTATCTCACACACATACATATATCAGTCCACTTCTTAGTCTCTATGTGCATTATTAGAAATAGTGATTATGCTTTTCACACCAAATGCCCTACATTCTTTCTACACACATAAGATCATCACAATCATAAATTCTTACTCAACTTGTCAATCCCTTTTTTTGACTTTCTTATTTTATACGATTTACAAATTTTATCGCTTTTTAATGACCCATATTCTTGACTTTTATTACACTCACACTAATTTATTGCTCTTTTTGCCGCTTATACTACAATTTTTAAAAATTATATGACACAAAAAAATATCCCTCCTTATCACAAAAATACATTGGGTCAGTATTCCTTACAAAATACCTTGGGTTAGTATCCCATACAAAATACCTTGGGACAGTATCCCATACAAAATACTCTGGTTAGTATCCCCACATCTATACTACTGATAAAACTATTTATAACATAATCAAATTTAATTTTAATATACATTGATGGTAATGTTTTCTTGGTCACTGTTTACGAAAACCATTGGTTAATCATAATCAGCTTAAAAAACAATCAGCACTAATTTTTGCACATGCATACAAGTGACGTCACACAAAAATAAAGCACAGTATAAAACACTGAGATCTTCTTTAAAACTCATATCTATTAACAGGACGTTGTAACAAAAGCTCTTGCCAAAGTGTTCACCAATGCAGTCGTGTGTATGTAGCAGAAAGAATTTTATCAACCTATAATTGTTTCAATATTCCAGTATTAAGTCCATCGAAATCGTATTAATCCGTCCACGCAAATAGTATTAATAAGTAATAAATAACATAAATATGGTTACAGAAAACTGAAATTCTTAAAAAGAAAATCCAGTTGAGAGAAAATAAAATATATAAAGTTCAAAGATTGCCCAGTCTTTCGGATGCTACACTAAGTTGAAGAAATAAATCTTAAAAAAAACATCCACCAACGAATTTAGCATTAGGTAACCATATTCATTTTTTTAAAGGGGACTGTTTTTTCTTAGTAGTTTTTAAGAAACTTTAAATTAAATAATTTATAATTTAAAAAATGAAAAATAGGGCACTATGGTAAAAAATAAAACTTTTAAAGAAAACACGACCAATTCGTTTTAATATTACTTTGCAAGTACATTTTATTTATTCATTCTTATATACTAAAAAATGCCAGTATTTAATTTCAGCAAACCCGTTACTTTTTGTAAGCTGGTAGGGTTTACTAGAAATAATTTTAAATTAAAATTTAGGTATTATAAGTAAATTCAGGTATATTATTATTATTATTGTTATTATTATTATTAAATGTCTGCTTGAGACCGCAGAGCAGACGGCATCGCTTCCATAACTTCCCCTCGTTGCCTCTCACGTCTTCTACGGATTCTAGCGGCAGCGAACGCAGACCCCCTCCTATCAGCAGGTGCGCTGGAGTTAGCGCTTCTCCGTCGTTGGGGTCTGGAGACAGCGGTGCTATGGGTCGACTGTAGAGCACCGCCTCTACTTTTGCCAGCATTGTGCCCATCTCCTCTTGAGTGAGCGATGCGTTGCCCACGGCTCGCAGAAGTAGGAACTTCGCCTGCTTCACGGCTGCTTCCCATAGTCCTCCGAAGTGCGGCGCCCGAGGTGGTATTAAGCTGAACTTCACCCTGGACGACGCTGCGTATGATGCGACGGTCTGACGGCTCTTGTCGAACGCTTGTTGCAGCTCTTTGAGGACTCGGCAGGATCCTACGAAATTCGTTGCGTTGTCGCAATACATTTTTGTTGGCAGTCCTCTCCTGGCAGCGAACCTTTTAAAAGATAAAAGAAAATAATCAGTAGACAGATCAGATACTAATTCTAAATGTACCGCCTTAGAAGTGAAACACACGAAAACCGCTATATACATTTTTATTGGTGGTCTACCACGAATTCTTAATGATACATTCACGGGACCACAGAAGTCTACACCGACCGTTAAAAAGGGACGGGTAGCTCTCACTCTACTAGTGGGTAAATTGCCCATAATTTGGGACATTAATTTTGGCTTATAGCGGAAGCAACGAACACACTTTCGAACTATTTTGCTGCACTCTTCTTTCGCATTAATGAGCCAAATATTTTCTCGCGAAAGAGCTACAAGTGCTTTTGTGCCAGCATGACAATTTTTGAACTGCAGATTTCGCAATAAAGTGTGACAAAGCTATTTCTTTTCGGTAATAAAAGTGGGAACTTGGTATTGTACTTCAAGTCTGCATTAAGCAATCTCCCACCTACCCTTATAAGTGAAAATGTCCGTTTCTCTTCAGTAAACGTATGCACAAATGGTGTCAATCTTTGAATATTTGATGGCAAGGCAAGAGATTTTTGTAATTTTTGTATCCTCTCAGAAAAATTATGTTTCTGGATTGTCTCTATAAGCCGAAGGAATGACCATTTCAATTCAATTGCAGTAGGTGTAGAACTTTTCTCTATTTTACGTTTCTTTAGAGCGTCAACAAATCTAAATACAAAAGAGGTTACTCGCAGCAACTTTTTGTATGACGAATATTATTCAATTAGATCCAAAAAGCAATTTTGTGGATCCTCTACTGCAAGAAATACATTTGTTTTTCTTTTTTCTAATAATTGTTGGTTCTCCGTTAACTAGAAATGTTCGTTAACAGGCCAATGGGAACTATCGCTTAGTAAAAACGAAGGTCCTTCAAACCAAATAGAATTTTTTAATTCTTCGAGATCACATCCTCTTGAAACAATATCGGCTGGATTCTGCTTAGTTGGCACATGGCGCGATGAAACTTTTTCAGACCATTCTTGAATCTCAGCCACACGATTTGAAACGAAAGTAGATAATAAAGATGAATGCGTTTTAATCCAATGCAGTGTTATTTCGGAATCAGTCCAGAAATTAACACTCTCGATTTCAAAGCTCATCATTAACTTAATTCGATTCCACAACTTAGCCAATAGGTGTGCAGCACATAACTCAAGTCTCGGGAGAGATTTAGTCTTGAGTGGAGCAACTTTAGATTTCGCCGTAAGTAGTCTCGATACAATTTTGTTTGAATCGGAGCTTCTAATGTATATGCAACAACCATATGCTCGAATTGAAGCATCAGAAGATCCATAAATTTGAATTTTTGCTGTAGAATCTTGGGATTGTAATTGAATCAATTTCCAGTAAATTAGATTTGAAATTTTCCCACGAAGTATATAGCCTCATAGGAATCGATTCATCCCAGTCAAGTTCAGTTTGAATCCAAAGTTCTTGTAATAACATTTTGGATTTTGTTACTATCGGGCATAAGAGTCCGAGAGGATCGATTAAACGAGAAGAAACTGATAATATGTTTCTTTTTGTAGCTTTTAATTCTTTAAAATTATCATGCAAATGAAACTTAAATGAATCATTCTTCGGAACCCAATATATGCCGAGAGCTTTTGCAGAATCGGAATCGCTTGATAAAAGTTTTTCATTTTGTATTGAATTTATAATATTAGGATGATTTGAAAACCATTTTGTAAGTTTTAAACCAGCTGAACTTAAAATTTCAGTAACCTGGTTACGAATTATATTGAGGTCTTGGTAGCTATCAGCTCCAGTTAGCAAATCATCAACATAGAAATCACTGCGAACAACTTTTGAACCAATAGATAAAGTCTCTTTGTACGAATCGCTTAAATGAATCAAGCATCTGATGGCCAAAAATGGCGCTGAAGCTGTGCCGTAAGTAACAGTGTTTAAACGAAAGGATTAATTGATAATTTCTGTCATTTTCAGAAACTAAAACTTGACGATACATTTTTTCAACATCTGCAGTGATTGCGTATCTATAGAAACGAAAACGGATCAATGTAGAATATAATTCTTCTTGAATTGATGGACCAACCATTAACAAATCGTTAAGTGATACATGCGAAGAAGTTCTACATGAAGCATCAAAAACTACTCGAAGTTTCGTAGTTGAACTCTGAGGTCGCAAAACACATTGATGTGGTATAAAATAGTGAGGAAAATCGGGCATTTTGTCTAAAAGTGACATATGACCTAAATTGAAATACTCTTTCATAAAATCATGATACAACGATGAACCAAGCAATTTTGTATCAGATTTGAAAGGCAATGAGACTTCAAATCGTCCTGACATTGAACGTCGTACTGAATTTGTAAATTTGTCCTCACATTGTTGCTGTTCCTCAGAATATATTTTTGTTGTCTCGTTTGGAATATCTTCTAATTCCCAGAATTTTCTGACTATTGTATCAACATTGCTCTCGTTTTCTACAAAAGTATTCAAATGAAAAACGTTGTTATTTGTCGAGCCCTTTGATTGATTGTATTTTCCAGTTACAATCCAACCAAGCGAAGACTTTTGAAGAATTGGCAGGCTCGGGCCAGACAAATTAAATAGAAGAAAATTTCTCAATCTGCCTCCTTCTTTTTTCAATCGTAGTAGCTGTGCAAGTTCCTCAGTTATCAAATTTGGTTGAGAACCGGAATCTAAAAGAGCTCTGGCTGGAATAAATTTCCCAGAACTACTACTTTCACTACAGCTGTGGCAAGAATAATTCTTTCCTCAGATGAAGAGTAATTCACCGAAGCGTGAGAAGTAGACGGCTGTTCAGAGTAGATATTCGAATTGTTAGAACTTGTATTATATCTATGTAGTAGTGAATTATGAGAACCACTACATATTCTACATTTAGAAGATGAATATCTTGCTACTGTATGACCTTTTTTCAAACAATTAATACATGCTGGTACGGATTTTATGAATTCAAATCTTTGTGTTACGGACTCAGCCGTAAAAGAAGGGCAATTAATAATCATATGTTGATTTGATTTGCAGAATAAGCATTTGTCAGCAGATGGTTTCGATTTTGAACAATTTAATGATGTCCTGTTATTTTTCTTCTTAGAATATTCAGGTTTATTATTATAATTATTATTAAACCTCGGTCTTGAACTCGAAGATTCGTCAGCAGAAATATGCTGATACCGTTTGTTCAAGGCGGATTCACAGTCTGACCACAACGGGAGCTTTTCGAAATCAAGCTGTTCTTCCCACTTCGATTTGGTCACTGGATCAACTTTGGACATCACTAAATGTATTAAAATGGCAATTTGTAATTTTCTTGTCATCGCCAATTGATAATAGGGAATCATATATAGCAGAAACTGTGTCTATCATGCTTCGCAAAGCAGTAGCCGAAGATTTTGTGATTTCTGGTAAATCAAAAAGCATAGCAATATTATCAAAAAATATTAGACATTCGTTGTCATAAACCTTTTTTAAACTGGCTAGCGCTTTGGGGTAATTTTCCTCTGAAATCTGAAAAGCTTTAACTGTACCTAAAGTTGAATCGGACAAGCATGATGTCAAATGATTAAATTTTTCAATATCTGTCAACGTCGGATCATTGTGGACCAAGTTCTCAAATAAGCTCATAAAGTTCTTGTAATCAGAATACTTTCCAGTAAATTTGGGGAGCTTCATATTTGGTAGTCTTGACTGATGGCTTTGAGCACAAAATGAAGTTTCAGGCATATTAGCCTGTCTATTTTTAGCCAAGAGACTTAAAAACATCGCTTTTGTGGTCACACAAACTTCTTCAAGCTCAGCTCTATCGTCATTTTCGGGATCTAAATTATCCACGTCAGACTGAAACTTTATTGCTTGATCAATATACGTTTTTAAAATATCCAAGCGACATTCTAGTTCCATGGGATTGAAAGAAATTGTCTTATCCCTAATAGATTGCCGAATTCGGACGACATTTTGTACAACCTTTGCTTTCTTTACCACTATTTTCTCTAAAGTTTCCATTCTGGAAGGAGAATCTTGACGTTTTCTACTAGTCATATTAATTTAATTTATGTAAATAATTCCTCAAAGCAAAAGTTTAAAATACCAAATTAATTTATTGGTCGAAATATTTTTAAAAACGAAGAAATTAAAATTGCTTTGGATTATAAGAATTTAAAAAATATATTACTCTCTCGTCGGTTACACAATATTCGGATTTTCTTCTTTTATTCGAAATATTATTTGATCAATTTGTTCCGAAATTAAAAATAATTTATTTAATTTTTTCGAAAACCACTTTAAAACAGCCTTTGGTAAATAAAATATTTATTTAACCAAGTAAAATCGAATTAAAGTTAATTAGCAAAAGTAATGTAAAATAAAAAACGTTAGTTAAAGCACACTAATAATAATTATTTTTCAATTATATGAATATTAAATTTTCGTTGATAGTGTGAACGCACGAACGAATTCGTATTTGAAACTTGTATGTAAATTAACTTTTCGATGCTGGTGTAAACGCACTACACTGTTAGCAGCTGCTGTATGTAAATTAATGCAAGTGGTATAGGAACACACCGAATGAAACACTGATCTTAATAATTTAATAACAACGAATGAAAGAATAAAAGAAAATGCAAGTTTAGTATTAATTAATTTATTTAAAATAAACAAAATTAACACTCGCGAATATTTTTGTGTATTAAATAGCGAAATTAAAATTATTTTAAATTTATTAAAATTCCGACGGTAAAAAAGAAGTAATAATTTTTCTCTCAATAATAAAGAGAATAAATTATGTATGTACGAATGTATGTTTATATTAATAATAGAGACGCGCACAGTTACAACCAAACGCACCAGTTTTCATTTGTTTTCTGTTGTGAGTGAGTATAGATATGTTATTTCGTGTTTCTGTTACAAGTTGGTATTGTTATTCTCTCAAACCAGTTATGGTGTGAGCGAGTCATGAGAGAATAAGAATGACAATAACTGTTTGCCTACAATTTTTTAAAACATATACAATAGGTATTGGTGCTTGCACCATAAGTACTTATTGTATGTCGACAAGAAATATGCCTATGTGTATTGTATGGGAATATGTTTGTGTAAAGGAACGAATAAATAATAATCAATAATATTTATTGTGCAAAAGTTTTTTTCAAAACAAATATATTATTGTTAATAATTCTATTTTTTTATTAATACAATATTAAATATATGACGGAAAGACATCTTGGCCTTCACCGAAGAAATATACTGCATTTATAATAGTTTCATGGAACAAATTTTTATACAAAATTTTAAAACAAATTCTTTAAACATTACGTCATAAGTCCACAGATGTATGTATATGCAGATTCTTAAAATTATAAAAAGATAGTTACTTTTGATTGAATTTCCATCATCTCACGTCACATATTTCTTTTGGTAATTCTAATTATAACCCCGTCGGAAATCAATCAACTTATGAATTACGCAATAAATTTAAAAAGCAAGTTCAGAAATTTATGTTGGTGTAAAAAATATAAGTAATTCAATTTATTTTATGTTTTCTTAAATTATAAAAAGTTTATATAAAAATTAAAAACTAAAACATTTTTATAAAAGTAAGAGGAATTCATATTTAACCAGAAATAATAAAATGATAAAAAGAGTAATTAGTAAATAAAAACAATAAAATATTATAATAAAAATTAAAAAATTAAATTACATAAAAAACAACATTAATTACAAATAAGTCTTTGCAATTAACATTAACAAATAAAATTTCATTAAATGATTTTCCATTTAAGCCAAGTTTTGATCGTTTATCTGTTATTAGTAAACGAGCAATCGAAAATATTCTTTCAGAAGGTGCGCTAGATGCTGGTAGAGCAAATATTCGACTACTTATTCTATATAAAAATGGAAATTCATTTTTTCTATCGTTCCACCATTTTAAAACATTAAAATCGCTATGTAAAGGAACACTGGTATTTTTATAATTAATTAATTCATTTTCATTCACTGATTGGCTCGAGTGTGTTTCGTTGATTGGCTGGGCATATTTTTCAAATAGGGTATATATTTTTGACGAATTCACTTCAACAGGTGCGCTAACTGTAACCATTTCATTGGAATAATAACTCAATAACGATTTACATTTAGCTAATACTTCTGTCTGGTCTTCTAAGTTAAATTGAGTTAATTGATTAGCGGGTGGAAACAAAAATATTGCTAGTTTGTGATAAATTGTAATATTACTCTCTACTAAGGAAAGTAATAAGTCATGCAGTTGTGATCTAAATTCTGCAATAAAGTTGGGCTCATCGGTATTAATTCTAGAGCAAATTTGTTTTAAGTTCTGAATATAGGGATGCACTAAATGAATAGTTGGATACGAGCTGCCTTCAAGTTCTTTAGAAGCATCCATGAACGGCTTTAAAATATCTACTAGTTGCTCTAGATAATATTCCTTTAAAACGCAAAATTTTTCTACTAAATTTTTCTCTTGCAGTAGTTTTTGTATATCAGCAAAATTCGATTTTATAGAAAGTAAGTTGAAATAAACGGTATTCCACCTTGTTGGTGAAAAACTCTTTAGAGATGTGTTTAAATCACAATTTAAACCAGATTTTTTAAAAAACTTCACCAGTTTTGTCGAAGCTGTTACTATATCATTAATTTGAGGTGAATTATTAATGCATTTTTCTGTCACATTATGTAATGGGTGATTTTTTTGAGGTTAGGATTTTCATGCATTAGTATTTGACAGATCACGTGAGATTTCAGACATGGTGCCAAAGAGAAAGATGCTCAGTATGCTTTGACATTTCATCATGAATAGACTTACTAACGAGCAACGCTTGCAAATCATTGAATTTTATTACCAAAATCAGTGTTCGGTTCGAAATGTTCAAATGTGACAAATTTTGTTCAGCGATGAGGCTCATTTCTGGTTGAATGGCTACGTAAATAAGCAAAATTGCCGCATTTGGAGTGAAGAGCAACCAGAAGCCGTTCAAGAACTGCCCATGCATCCCGAAAAATGCACTGTTTGGTGTGGTTTGTACGCTGGTGGAATCATTGGACCGTATTTTTTCAAAGATGCTGTTGGACGCAACGTTACGGTGAATGGCGATCGCTATCGTTCGATGCTAACAAACTTTTTGTTGCCAAAAATGGAACAACTGAACTTGGTTGACATGTGGTTTCAACAAGATGGCGCTACATGCCACACAGCTCGCGATTCTATGGCCATTTTGAGGGAAAACTTCGGAGAACAATTCATCTCAAGAAATGGACCGGTAAGTTGGCCACCAAGATCATGCGATTTGACGCCTTTAGACTATTTTTTGTGGGGCTACGTCAAGTCTAAAGTCTACAGAAATATGCCAGCAACTATTCCAGCTTTGGAAGACAACATTTCCGAAGAAATTCGGGCTATTCCGGCCGAAATGCTCGAAAAAGTTGCCCAAAATTGTACTTTCCGAATGGACCACCTAAGACGCAGCCGCGGTCAACATTTAAATGAAATTATCTTCAAAAAGTAAATGTCATGGACCAATCTAACGTTTCAAATAAAGAACCGATGAGATTTTGCAAATTTTATGCGTTTTTTTTAAAAAAAAAGTTCTCAAGCTCTTAAAAAATCACTCGTTATTAGGTGATTTATACAATTAACATTGTCATATCCTCGCAAAGCCGCCTTAATTAATATACAGAGCAGTAATCTCACTTTACAAGGAAGAAAAGGCTATTCGATTTATATTTAAATTTCTAAAAACTCGAATTTTGTTGTAAAATTAAAAATAGAATAATGACTATACATGTACATACATACGTATGTATTAAACAGATTTTTTAACAAAATCTTACCTTAAGTATTCAAATTTAAAAACAACTTACTACATATGAGAATTAATACTAATTAAATATCAAACCTCCTTAAAAATTATTTAGGATAGGAAATATCAATTTTTAGCTCTTTTTAGTCTAAATGTCACGTTTATAATTTATCTTACTCAAATGTTTCTTTAGGTTTCACAAAATTAAAAGCTTAAATTTTAAAGTTCAAATTACGTACTTTGATTTATTTATGATATATTTCATATTTAATTTAAACAATTTTGAAACTATTATTAATAAAAACAAAACGTTTCCATTATGATTTTTTCATCACATGGTTTACCAAACACACATAATTTTTTTTTTTCATAAAAAATTTAAAACAAAAATCTAAACGGACAATAATAAACATCATTAAAAAGCACAACATTTGTGTTTTTCCTTTATGAATTATTGTCTTTATAAAACTCTCTTTGAATACTTATTGTAACCACAAGTAAACGAAAATACTTTTGGTACAACAAGTATTTGATAATATCAAACAGATAATTCTCTCACTAACTGTATGGAACAATATGTAACTGCTGCTATTTAAGTGGTTATAAGTGCGTGTGTAAAAGCAAAAGTAGACAATATCGGTTATACCAGTTCTCTCATTTATACAACTAGTATATGGTATTTCCATGGTATGTATAGCTGTTTTGAAAATACTTTGTTGTATACTCATGCATGCCTTTAATTAATAACACTCGCGTTTGATTTCACTTTTAAAGGTGGGTTTTTATATTTAATAGAAATATTAAATAAATAAATTGTTTCACAAATATTTAAGTGTAAAAAACAGGGTTTTAATTGCTTGTTTAAAAATAGCAACAGCAGTAAAATCTTTGCTTTGCTTACATTTTTTTCAGCAAATAAAAAAACTGAATTTCTCAGCATTTACATAACAGTTGATTATAAGCGAAGCAAAAGCAAAAAGCAAAAAAAGGAAGTGCAACTCATTTGCTTACGCTGACTATGTGTTTCTTTCTGCTGCGAAGCAGTCAGCAAAGCAGTTATTTTAAAAACGTTTGCTGTTGCTTAAGCAGTAAGTTAATGTTAGCTTCTTGTTTTGCTGTTGCTGTAAAACAATATTGGAAATCTTTATTTTGCAGATCTTCTAAATTAATGTGCTGTTTATGTAACCCAATTGAACAAATCGCCTAGGAAATTTGTATGAAAAGTACTCAATTTTTTGAGTTATTCCTATACAAATTTTCTAGACGTTTTGTTCAATTGGGTTACATAAACAGCACATAAGGTTTTAAGTAATAGAAATAAATTTGAGTTTCTTTGGTAAATAAATTTTGAATTCTAGTTATGGAAAAAATACATCGTAAACTCATTTTAATTATTATTTGTAAAATTGTTTGCAATTAATTTAATGGTTTAACAAAAGCAACGATTATAGAACGTATTTTCTTACAATTGTAAGTAAAAAATACAATAAATACGTTTGTAATGTTAGGCTGAATGAATAAATACGATGGAAGAGAAAAATTATATTTCAAAATTCATAGAATTTTTTTGGTATTACCCATCGTTCAGAAATTTAAAAAAGTAATAAAAATTTTGTTTTTAGATAATTGTTATTCTCTTAAAAACCCAAAAAACTGTTTCCATAAAAATTTTATGATTATATTTCCTACTAAATAAAAGAATTTCAAGTAGCCGATGTTAAAACAGCAGGTAGACAAAGACATGTGCGTTCCCTTCGAGATTTCCATAAAAAGTATTTTTGATCTTCCGGGATTTCTACAGCAATAAATGTGTGTAAAAACAAGATGTCATTAATTAACACCTAGTAATTTTATTAAACATTTAGGCCAGCGACAAGTTTGTTGATGTGAGGTATAGAGAAGCAAACGTGTTGGTCAAACATGCATAGATTGAAAAATAAATTTTTACACATTTACCCTTTCTTTTCGTATTTTTGTCACGTTATATGTATGTATGTATATATGTATATAAAAAAATTGAACATTAATAATACTAATGGCGTTTTCTTTTCTGACAAAAATGTTGCATATATTTTACACTTATTAAATTTTTGCGTTCTTTTCTACAAAAAATATCAGAATGTGAATAAACATCATTTTCTTTTCTAAAAATGTCGCACCGAAACCAGGTAAATATGCAACAGTTTTTACACTCAATCCAGGGTGAGAAAGGAAGAATTTTATTCTGAATTTTTTTTATTTGAATAAATATTTTATTTTATACGTCACATAGGCATAAATGTTAAATGTAAAATCAGTTTGCCCAAGGCGAATTAATACTAGGTGATTTCATGGGCGAATTCAGGCTTTTTCGCCTCCTTAGCAGTTGTCAAATTTCATGTAGAAAAAATTTGTTTATATTTTTTATATGGAGTTTGACTTTTCGCTTTCAGGCATATGATGAGATTTTTCGCCAATGCAATCACCTGTTATGGATTCGCCTTGAGTTTGCTTTAGTGTTCTTTTGAAATCATAAAAAATTTTTCAAGGGCGGGGTGATCCATAAAAAGTATTACCTATTAATAAGGCAAAATGTTTTTTCAGAAAAGAAAACGCCATAAGTTTTTTATACGCAGTTAAACATTTTCAAATTTAATTTAATTTAATATATCTTTAATTTATTTTAAAGATATATTAAAGGTTTTATGTTATATTTGATCATAAGTATATGTACTTTAAAAAAATTGCACATCAATAAAACTAAGTTTTTTATAAAAGTAACAGCCTGTCCCACAATATCGAACGTTATCGTTCGCACGCTTTTTAAACGACAAACAGCTGATTTGCGTCCCACTAACAATGATCAGCACGACAAGTCGAAAGATAAATAATTCGAACAATAACGTAAACAGTTTAGTACAAATTTACGTCCCACTAAATATTTTTGCTGTCATTTGTGCGAACAGAAATGTCAAAATCAGTCACTTATGTGTACTTTGTCGTTAAGTAATATCAAAAAGGAAAAATTGTTTTAAAAATTAATAAAATAAATAAAAATGGAAAATAAATGGTAAGTAAATAATAGTAAATATAAATAAAGGCATATAACAAACAAATATATTCATTTTAGCATAAAAAAATCAACTATGAACCAACTGCAAGTGTTAGTTGAATTTATGGAAGAAACTCCTGAGTTTGCCAGAGGATGTGTTACGTTTGGGAGCACAAAGATGTCAGTGGAGGAGAAGTGGACAACGCTTGCCAAAAAATTAAATTCAATGGGGCCACCTATTCGTTCCGTTGTTGAGTGGAAAAAGGTGCATATATTTTTTGTGTTTTTTACGTTTTTTGTACATTATTTATTTTATTACAGTCCTGGGCGGATCTGAAATGTCGTACTAAAAAGAAAATTGCAGAAAACAAAAAAAGTATGTCGGAAACAGGCGGTGGTCTTTATCGTATGAACCACTTAACAGAACTGGAGCAAATTGTAGACAGAACACTGTTTCTGTCTAAGGCTGCAACACCTACTGGCAAGGTATTTGGATTCACAGAAAGAAACCGTATAAAAGCTGTCGATCCAATCGATGAATGTTTTATTGCTTTAAAAGACACGCCACCAAGAACCTCCAAGGCTGTAGCGGTAATAACACCTTCCAGGCAACAACAACATTGTTCACAAGAAGAACAAATAATTACACAACAGACGGATGAACGTATACGCAGTCAGCCGCAACAGCAGCAAAATCGGCAACAACAATTTGCTGGTAACGATAATGAAATGCCTATAAGCTCATCTGCAAAAAACGAAAAGCTTCAAATGATGACCAAATATCACTTATCCGTAGGCAACTAAGGGTGGGTGAACATACAGCTGCTATAGCAAAAGAGCAAGCTGATGCAACAAAAACATTGGCTGAAGCTACTTAAAGCCTAGTTGCAGTTATTAAAAGAGTAGCAGATGCCTCCGAGGTACAAGCCGAATCGGCAAGGAAGAGCGCTGAAACGCAAGCTCAAATTTTAAGAGCAATCGAGGCATTGACACAGCACTTAATAAATAAATAATATTTTTATATTAATAACCTTCTTTTTAGTTACCCTAATTTATAAACTCGTTTTTTAAAATTAATTTTCTTTTTTTTAATGCATTTTTTATCTTCTAATTTGTGCGCATATAATCTCGTAACCCGCCGCCTTTTTATATACTTTTTTTTAAATTTATACTTTATATTTTAAATAAATAATATCTATACATATAAGTACATACATGCATATCATACAATGGAACAAAATAAGTATATATGTGAATAATAAAAAAAGTTTTATTAAATAAAAAAAATATTCTTTTAAATTTTATTTAAAAAAATAGAAGTTATTAAATAACACAAAATTATTTTTCTGTCTTAAGCAGATATAAAACAGAATATGACACACTTTATAAGTTTAGTGCTATGCTTCTACGTATAGCCATCGCAGTACCCTCGTCTTCTTCACCTTCTACGTCCTCGTCTATTGTAGTATTTTCAGCAAGTACTGGTTCAGCTAATGGTTCTTCGATGCATTTGTATTTTATGCAAATGTTATGCATGGCACAACACGCATTAATAATTTTTGTTGTCTGCTCTGGACTATAGTGGAGACCTCTCGAACCAAGGATGCAACGGAATCGATTTTTTAAAACACCAAAACATCGTTCTACCACGTTGCGCGTGCTGATGTGTTTTCTGTTAAAACGTGTTTCATGAATGTCTCTTGCATTCCTGAATGGCGTCATCAGAAACGGTTTTAATTTATAGCCGCCATCACCTGCAACAATAAAAAATATGTTCAGTTTAAAATTTACATGGACATATTTTGTTACAAATAATAATTTACCCAGGATCCAAGTATTTCGTTTGCCATCATCAAACTCGCTTTGTAACTTTTGGTTGGCCGCACTATGTTCCCATATAAATGCATCATGATTGGAGCCGGGATGCCTAGCGTCAACAAACATTATATTCATTTTATGATCACATATCTGCAAATAAAAAATAGTTTTTTTAATGATATTAAATTGCATTATGGAATAATAAGTATATTTATGTACGTACAACCATTGCGTTTATACTATAATAACCCTTTCTGTTATAATATAAACGCTTAATGTCATCACCGAGGGACTTTATACGGATGTGAGTTCCATCTACGCATCCTATAACCCCCGGGAAGCCAGATCGGTCAAAAAAATTTTCTATAATTTCTCCTCTTTCTTCAGGCCTTGGCATTTGTATCCACTGTGGGCAAATCCATTCCTCAAACAGATCTAGGCATTCACCAATAATTCTGTTAACTGTGGATTTGGATGTAGAGGAAACACTTTCATTTCCCACAGTTCTCTGATAGCTTCCTGTAGCCAAAAATCGCAAAAATGACGCCAATTTAATGTCTGGCCGAATATGAGTGCTCCGGCATCCTGGTGTCCACTTCTGATTCAAAGTATCCAACAACATAACAAATACTTCCTTTGAAACTCGAAAATTGGCCACAAATCTAAAAGCAGATATGTGAATGTTTATATTACACACAAAGTACATGTATAAATTATTATGTTTTACTTACTCGTTTGTTGCCATATGAAGAACATTAGAAACATCACGCAATTGCCTGCGAGAGACCTGTTCTTCCTCCTCAACCTCCTCTAAAAAATGAACTGCCACAGACAAATTCATTTTCGCTTTAAATACAATTAAAAAATGTAAATTATCTTTTTTCACTTTAAATATGTTTATTTTATTTATTTATACTTTTATCACTTTAATTCACCAAAAAGAAAATATGTATGTTTACGATGTGTTTTTTATTTGTTTACATTTTTTTGATGTCATTTGTAATATTTTTGACTAACGCAGAGTTGTATTTTTTTTGGTACAATTTATTAATTTTAGCGTTTTTTTCTTAAATTTGGCGATTAACTTAAGGTTTTATTGATATGGTAACATATTAATTTGTAGTCGGTAAAATGGATTACGTTACAAACGTAAAGTCAAGCGAACAACAAGACGATAGTTAGTGGGACGCTTTTTCGATCGAAAGTGAGCGGCTAGTTTTCTTTCGCTTGAGTTTACGTTCGATATTGTGGGACAGGCTGTAAATGTTTTTATATTATATTTAATTTGATTAAATATCATACGAATGCTTATATCTATAAGGTTGTATGTACATTAAAATTTTTTTAATTGGCATCTTCAAATAATGGCAATGTTTCTATCGCCTGGTCTAAAAATGTAGCATTCAATTTAACTAGTAAAATGCACGTTCAATTGTAACCTGAAATAATATGATTTTTAAAATTAGATAAGTTATGTAAGGTTAATAAAAAGTTCTGTGTTAAATACTCATTTAAATATTCGTCAGCTTTCTTTGAAAATTCTATTTTTTCCACGCATGAAGAAATGGATCGTGTTTTCTTCAGAATGTATGTTAACAGATTTTATCCTTTCGTGCAGTTTTTTAAGGTATGTAGCAGCTTCAAGTTTTTGTGTAGGGGTTAGTGTGTGGTTAAAACGGGGATCAAGGTAGAGGCACGAAACTAAACTTTCGTTGTTTAATAGTTTTGTAGTCCTATTTTCCTTACTACGTAAGAGACTCCTTGCAATTTTTTCTATATAACTTTTATCGCCATATTGAAGTAGTCTTTCAGTGCATAATTTGCACTTAAGCCATTCAGCATAAACATTAACATAATCAGTTGTTCTTGATGAAACTTTGTGATTGTGTACTGAAGGGACTCAAAACAAATACAATATGCGTTAACGAAATCCCGAAGCTATCATTTAATTCAAAGTTTTCATCTAGGGATTTGTTTTTAATCGACTCGATTTGTATTAATACATCTTTTGCATTCTTTAGGGAATGTACCATATTATATGTGGATCCTTATCTTGTTGGACAATCGAGTAGCGGCACTGGCAATTTTTTTAATAGAAATATTTCACTATAACCGCTTCCATATCCTTCGTCACGTCTAATGCACAAAGCTGTGCTGTATGGACTGCGCAGCGACATATTTGTATATCGCCTAAATGCATTTCCGAAGAATCCTCAAACATTTGGGTATTTTTTAAATAAATTTCATTTCTGTTGTCATTTTATTTACTGGCGGAACAAATCCAATTTATTTAATACCAAATTTCATTTCCATCGTCGATATCATGCCCTTCGTGACCATCTTCAAAAATACTGCAGTGTGATAAAATTTTTGTAGTTTTTATCATATTTGCTCCATTATGGGATGTGATTGAAACAATTTGGCTTAAGTTTATTTCGTATTTGGTAAGAGTATTCAATATTTCAGTTGCAAGATTTCCTGAACAGCTTGCTCCTATACCATTAAGCTCGACCATTCCCGAACACATTTCGTGACAAACGAGTTGCGATAAAAGTGATAAAAGGCGTTGTTTTAGCTCGATTTTTATAGAGTTTCTAATGATTTGTGAAACTACTTTAAGGACATTTTTGCAATTGCTGCTGTTAAGACAAAACTGTTTCCCCAGTTTGTTACTCAAACCTCGACAAATGGGATCTACAATATTTCTAAAATTCCCTGAATTTAGAATATTGAATGGAATACTATCTTCCGTCACTAAACCAATATATGATCGAAATAATTGTTTTTTGCTTATTTCAATTTTAACTACATGTTTTCTAAATTTTTTTCTGCACTTATGGAAACAGAGTCAGACACATTATTATCACTATTTGCAAATAATTTTCATTTATTTTATGCACTTTAATCACATGAGTTTTTAAATTAAAAGCCCTATCACTTTTTAAACTGTGCGAACAAATTTTACAAACACCCTGGTCATTAATAAATTCAAAATATTTCTCAATAATTTTTCGGTTTACACGTGGCGTCATAATTTTAATCTCTCACTGTCAAAGAATTTTCTAAAACTTAAGACTGAAACAGAGAGTAACAGCAAGAAGCAGCAATCGTAGTCAGCCACAACTTCACAGTAAAGAATTAAGCATAAGCAAAAATTAATTTAATTTATGATTAATTTACAAATTTAAGATAATTTAACACAATATTTTTTACACTTATTACTTAAGTTTCAGATTCGGAATTACTCCCCTGGATACGTTCAGCTCTACAGATTATACAGCGGCAACGGGCCATCTGGATAGATATCGTCTGGGCAGGATTATGATCCAAGAGTTTAGTTGAAATTGTGTAGTGTTTTTGTTGTGAATAGTGATTGTTTGTGTAATTGTTTTATATGTATGTTTGTAGGTGTTTGTTGTAATTTGTGATTTTTGTTAAAAAAGTGATTGTTTGTGTGATTGTGTTTTGTTTTATATATTTGTTTTATTAAACTGTTTGTTTCAATGTTTTTACACAATTGTTTATATCAGTTTTTTATGTTTTTCACTTATTTGTTTGTTTTTGTTTATTTAATTTGAAATAATTTATCAAATTAATGTTTATATAATTTTTCACTAATATCCTTGCTCGGGCGCCAAAATGTTTTCTCTTAATAGTTTTTAAGAAACTTTAAATAATTTATAATTTAAAAAATTAAAAATAGGGCACTATGGTGTAAAATAAAACTTTTAAAGAAAACACGACCAATTCGTTTTAATATTACTTTGCAAGTTCATTTTATTTATTCATTCTTATATACTAAAAAATGCCAGTATTTACTTTCAGCAAACCCGTTACTTTTTGTAAGCTGGTAGGGTTTACTAGAAATAATTTTAAATTAAAATTTAGGTATTATAAGTAAATTCAGGTATATTATTATTATTGTTATTATTATTAAATTATATTAGGTATTAACATAAATAAATAAATATGTGGGCCAACAGGGACTATATCCAAATATCGATTTTTAAAACTTTGTATTTGTTCAGAATTTTTTTATACTGATTTTTTGATAAATTAATTAATCATATATATATATAGTTTACAGTCTTGTAAAAGCAACGTATGCAGTGTGTTCGGAGAGGCCTCTACGTAATGCAGTAAACGTTCTCTTAAAAGTATAATTTTTTATCAATTGGTGAGTGAGATTTCTTTTATTTCTGCATTTGCATTATCTTTAACTACAATTGAGAAAGCAGTAACAACTTAATAAAGACAATTCGAAAAGAAATAAATAAATAAAACATGAATTTGAGATGTAAATTGTCTGCTTAAGTTTTTGCTTCTTTTTGTTACTTATTTAGATTTAAGTTTGTAATTCATATTTTATTGGGATGCCGGATGCTTTCCACCAATAGAATTAGATGTTGATTACGAATGATTTTCATTCATATAATTCCATTCCTAACGTAGACGATGACAACAATCTTTTCCATATTGGAGATAAAGTAATTGAAATTTCTATAGGTTTTTTTGAGTTGCAAGACATAGCTAATTATATAATCGCACAATATAAAGATAAAAATGGTAATAAATCAGTTTTGATTGAAGCCAACAATGACACTCTAAAAATTGAAATAACATCCTCGCATGATACAATTTTCTTTGATCGAAAAAGGTCTATTGGTAGATTACTTGTTTTAATGGTGGTTCTTTAGATCCTAGTATAAAATATTTATCGAATCAACCAGTAAATATTTTAAAAGTTAATGCCACACTTCATGAGTTTGCGGTGGACGTTCCTCCAGGTTATAAATTAGAAGTTATCCCTAATAATCTATTCTATTTGCCAGTGAATGTGAAAGAAATAACATATCTTAAGTTTGAAGTGTTGATCAAGAGGATCATTTAATAAACTTCAGAGGTCAAGAAATAACAGTTAGATCACATTTGAGACCAAGGGAAATATGATAATTTATAATAAAACCGAATCAAAAAAAGTTAACGAAAACATTCCATTACAAACTGTTAAAGCTAAAAGACCTAAATCAACAGATGAAAATAAAGCATTTTTAAGATTACTTGAATTAAAAGTAAAATAAAATGTCTGACATACTAAATGTTATGGAGACTCCTATTAATAAAAAAGGATTACCACAGTTATGTACCATATATTCAATCATTTAAAAATAATGATGAGATACGAATTACTATACAATATCAAGACTTGTATGTTCTTCCTAGTGAAAGCTACTTGTATATAGAGGGATATATAAAAAACACTATAGGAGAGAACTCTCCAAACACCAGACTAAGGAATAATTGCGTTGCCTACCTATTTGTTGAAATATGTTATGAAATTAATGGTGTTGACATTAATCGTACGCGATACTTGGGAATGTCTAGCACTATTAAGAATTATGTTTCACTTAATGAATTTGAAAGTAAAATGATGAGAAATGCTGGATGGAGTGTTTATGGAGATTTAACTATGCAAATATTTAATTTTTTTTTATCCCTAAAATAAAACAATATTAAATAGTAAACATGAACTCATTCTTTTACGAAGTTCAAATGATGAAAACGTGTATTACTCAACAGATGAAAATGAAAATCTTAGTTTATCGATTACAAATATAACATGGAGAATTCCACACGTACAGCTTTCAGACTCTAAAAAACTACAAATAATGAAGATTATTAAATATGGTACTACTTTACCTATAGCATTTCGGGGTAGGGACTGTTTTTTAAATCCTACATTCTCTGGTAGAAGAAATCATATTTGGAATGTTAAAAATAATGATTAATCCTACATTCTCTGGTGGAAGAAATCATATTTGGAATGTTAAGCTATCAATAAACAGAGAGAGGCCTAGATTTATATTATTCGCTTTAGAAAACAATAAGAAATATATTCATTCTGACTTAAAACACATAAAAGTACATTTAAATTCAGATTCTTATCCGTACGATGATTTAAATTTGACGAGTACAGAGAACCGCTATGCTATTTTATATGATTACATTTTATTTTTTGTTTTTTCCAATTTAATGTAAAATTAAAGACATAATAAAGTTTTGTTTTAACTTAAAATTTTTATAAAGTTTTTTATTTAAACAATTAATTATGAATATCTTAAAACAAAATTAGCATTCTATTTTCATTAAAATCATCATCATCTTTTATAAATTGATTTTTATAATTAAATAGTAGGTTATTAATATCAAGATCCATTAAACAATCATCATTATCATTGATATTCAAAAATGTTTCTTTATAATGACCCCAAGCTAGGGAACTCACGTTGTCCTTACATATAAATCTCTTTTCATCTTGATAACTTATTGATATTTTATTAGCTAATGTTGTATATAAAACATGCAATTTAGATCTAAACATATACATTTTACCATAATGATCACGTTCATCTTCAGAATGATCTTAATAACTTCTTTTTATGGTGTAACATCAACTTGATGGAGCTGAATTTAAAAAAATGTAAATGCATGCGTTTTTCCAGAAATAATTACATTTCCGCAAAGTATTCTTTGGGAGGCCATCAACTGGAGTTGGTTGATTCATTTATTGATCTTGGAATATTACTAGATCCCAAATTAAACTTCGTTTCTCATATTACTATGGCTGTAAACAAAGCTAGAAGTACTCTTGCCTTCATAAAACGTTGGGCTAAAGAGTTTTCTGATCCATACATTACGAAGCAACTCTACATGTCTCTAGTTCGACCAATTTTAGAATATGGATCAGTTATATGGGATCCTTATTATAACATTCACAATGCTCGTATTGAATCTGTGCAAAAGCAATTCTTATTGTTCTGTTTACGTGGTTTTCATTGGAATTACACTACAAATTTCCCTTCTTATTCATGTAGATTAGCATTAATAAAACTGCCTACTCTTAAAAGTCGTCGTACAATGTTAACAGCCTGTCCCACAATATCGAACGTAAACTCAAGCGAAAGAAAACTAGCCGCTCACTTTCGATCGAAAAAGCGTCCCACTAACTATCGTCTTGTTGTTCGCTTGACTTTACGTTTGTAACGTAATCCATTTTACCGACTACAAATTAATATGTTACCATATCAATAAAACCTTAAGTTAATCGCCAAATTTAAGAAAAAAACGCTAAAATTAATAAATTGTACCAAAAAAAATACAACTCTGCGTTAGTCAAAAATATTACAAATGACATCAAAAAAATGTAAACAAATAAAAAACACATCGTAAACATACATATTTTCTTTTTGGTGAATTAAAGTGATAAAAGTATAAATAAATAAAATAAACATATTTAAAGTGAAAAAAGATAATTTACATTTTTTAATTGTATTTAAAGCGAAAATGAATTTGTCTGTGGCAGTTCATTTTTTAGAGGAGGTTGAGGAGGAAGAACAGGTCTCTCGCAGGCAATTGCGTGATGTTTCTAATGTTCTTCATATGGCAACAAACGAGTAAGTAAAACATAATAATTTATACATGTACTTTGTGTGTAATATAAACATTCACATATCTGCTTTTAGATTTGTGGCCAATTTTCGAGTTTCAAAGGAAGTATTTGTTATGTTGTTGGATACTTTGAATCAGAAGTGGACACCAGGATGCCGGAGCACTCATATTCGGCCAGACATTAAATTGGCGACATTTTTGCGATTTTTGGCTACAGGAAGCTATCAGAGAACTGTGGGAAATGAAAGTGTTTCCTCTACATCCAAATCCACAGTTAACAGAATTATTGGTGAATGCCTAGATCTGTTTGAGGAATGGATTTGCCCACAGTGGATACAAATGCCAAGGCCTGAAGAAAGAGGAGAAATTATAGAAAATTTTTTTGACCGATCTGGCTTCCCGGGGGTTATAGGATGCGTAGATGGAACTCACATCCGTATAAAGTCCCCCGGTGATGACATTAAGCGTTTATATTATAACAGAAAGGGTTATTATAGTATAAACGCAATGGTTGTGCGTACATAAATATACTTATTATTCCATAATGCAATTTAATATCATTAAAAAAAACTATTTTTTATTTGCAGATATGTGATCATAAAATGAATATAATGTTTGTTGACGCTAGGCATCCCGGCTCCAATCATGATGCATTTATATGGGAACATAGTGCGGCCAACCAAAAGTTACAAAGCGAGTTTGATGATGGCAAACGAAATACTTGGATCCTGGGTAAATTATTATTTGTAACAAAATATGTCCATGTAAATTTTAAACTGAACATATTTTTTATTGTTGCAGGTGATGGCGGCTATAAATTAAAACCGTTTCTGATGACGCCATTCAGGAATGCAAGAGACATTCATGAAACACGTTTTAACAGAAAACACATCAGCACGCGCAACGTGGTAGAACGATGTTTTGGTGTTTTAAAAAATCGATTCCGTTGCATCCTTGGTTCGAGAGGTCTCCACTATAGTCCAGAGCAGACAACAAAAATTATTAATGCGTGTTGTGCCATGCATAACATTTGCATAAAATACAAATGCATCGAAGAACCATTAGCTGAACCAGTACTTGCTGAAAATACTACAATAGACGAGGACGTAGAAGGTGAAGAAGACGAGGGTACTGCGATGGCTATACGTAGAAGCATAGCACTAAACTTATAAAGTGTGTCATATTCTGTTTTATATCTGCTTAAGACAGAAAAATAATTTTGTGTTATTTAAAAACTTCTATTTTTTTTAATAAAATTTAAAAGAATATTTTTTTTATTTAATAAAACTTTTTTTATTATTCACATATATACTTATTTTGTTCCGTTGTATGATGTGCATGTATGTACTTATATGTATAGATATTATTTATTTAAAATATAAAGTATAAATTTAAAAAAAAGTATATAAAAAGGCGGCGGGTTACGAGATTATATGCGCACAAATTAGAAGATAAAAAATGCATTAAAAAAAAGAAAATTAATTTTAAAAAACGAGTTTATAAATTAGGGTAACTAAAAAGAAGGTTATTAATATAAAAATATTATTTATTTATTAAGTGCTGTGTCAATGCCTCGATTGCTCTTAAAATTTGAGCTTGCGTTTCAGCGCTCTTCCTTGCCGATTCGGCTTGTACCTCGGAGGCATCTGCTACTCTTTTAATAACTGCAACTAGGCTTTTAGTAGCTTCAGCCAATGTTTTTGTTGCATCAGCTTGCTCTTTTGCTATAGCAGCTGTATGTTCACCCACCCTTAGTTGCCTACGGATAAGTGATATTTGGTCATCATTTGAAGCTTTTCGTTTTTTTGCAGATGAGCTTATAGGCATTTCATTATCGTTACCAGCGAATTGTTGTTGCCGATTTTGCTGCTGTTGCGGCTGACTGCGTATACGTTCATCCGTCTGTTGTGTAATTATTGTTCTTCTTGTGAACAATGTTGTTGTTGCCTGGAAGGTGTTATTACCGCTACAGCCTTGGAGGTTCTTGGTGGCGTGTCTTTTAATGCAATAAAACATTCATCGATTGGATCGACAGCTTTTATACGGTTTCTTTCTGTGAATCCAAATACCTTGCCAGTAGGTGTTGCAGCCTTAGACAGAAACAGTGTTCTGTCTACAATTTGCTCCAGTTCTGTTAAGTGGTTCATACGATAAAGACCACCGCCTGTTTCCGACATACTTTTTTTGTTTTCTGCAATTTTCTTTTTAGTACGACATTTCAGATCCGCCCAGGACTGTAATAAAATAAATAATGTACAAAAAACGTAAAAAACACAAAAAATATATGCACCTTTTTCCACTCAACAACGGAACGAATAGGTGGCCCCATTGAATTTAATTTTTTGGCAAGCGTTGTCCACTTCTCCTCCACTGACATCTTTGTGCTCCCAAACGTAACACATCCTCTGGCAAACTCAGGAGTTTCTTCCATAAATTCAACTAACACTTGCAGTTGGTTCATAGTTGATTTTTTTATGCTAAAATGAATATATTTGTTTGTTATATGCCTTTATTTATATTTACTATTATTTACTTACCATTTATTTTCCATTTTTATTTATTTTATTAATTTTTAAAACAATTTTTCCTTTTTGATATTACTTAACGACAAAGTACACATAAGTGACTGATTTTGACATTTCTGTTCGCACAAATGACAGCAAAAATATTTAGTGGGACGTAAATTTGTACTAAACTGTTTACGTTATTGTTTGAATTATTTATCTTTCGACTTGTCGTGCTGATCATTGTTAGTGGGACGCAAATCAGCTGTTTGTCGTTTAAAAAGCGTGCGAACGATAACGTTCGATATTGTGGGACAGGCTGTAAATGTTTCTTTCATGTTGAACCTTATCAATGGTAATATTAGTTGTAATTTCTTATTAAGTTCTGTTAACTTTAATATTCCTTCTCGTAATACACGTCATTATTATCCTATTTTTATTAAATTGTGTAGAGCTAATTATTCTTTTGCTGACCCTTTTACGAAGTTATGTCGTACATATAATTGTTTGTTTCAATTTATCGATTTTTCTTTAAATATAAATGTAATAAAGCATAAAATTATCGTATTTCTTAATTCATAATTAACTCATTCATTCAATTAATTTTAAGAATTATTGTAACTAGTCTGTAAGTATTATATTCTATTGACTAATAAATGAATAAATAAATAAAAAAATAAATAAATAAATAATAAATTTTCTATTGTATAAACCATTTTTATAATCAGATAAACTTAGCTTTCTACAAATATTTTTTTTTACTCCTTTTGCTTTTTTTATTTCTTCCATATTTTCGTTACATCTTAGACCTCAAACCAATAAATTCCCTCATTATTACGCCATTATTCTCATCTTTCATCATTCCCAACATTTTTTTATTTCTATGTGGAATATTAAATTTGTTATTAATCTTTTATTCAGATGTATCAAACCTATCATCAATGTCG